>JAWDGP010003784.1:80000-92500 GCA_033675545.1 Elysia crispata
GGCAGGACTGGTAATAATATAAGGAGACAGGAAAGCACAAGTGATTGAAACAAAAAACAAAAAATAATGATCAGCCGATGTGAGTCTGTCTCCAGTGAGAGAACCCGACACGCTTCATGGCGTTAGACCAAAACTCGCAGAGCACCTAATTTTCTTTACGCTGCGAGAGTTAGTGCTTCTTTGTTGTTTCTTTTCTCAAATTCCCCCCCCCCCCCCTCTTCCTCCCCTAACCCTCTCCAACAACGCCCACTACTCACATCCTCACGTGACTATATTATTTACTATTGCAGTGTTATAATTTGACCCGCCACAAAATCTTTGGTGCTTTTTCGTTGTTTCTTTTCTCTTACACCTACCTCCTCCCCCCCGATAAGCTAATAAATCTTTGGTGCTGCTTTGCTGTTTCTTTTCTCTTAGACCCCTCTACCCCAATTCTTATTTACTATTGTAGAGCTATCAATGGATCAGCTGCAACTTGTTTGGTGCTTCTTCGTTGTTTTTTTTCTCTTATATCCCGCTACCCCAATTCTTATTTACTATTGTAGAGCTATCAATGTCTCAGCTACAAATTCTTTGTTACTTCTTATTTGATTTCCCCCTCTTCCCTCCTCCCCCTTCCATTCCCCCTTCCCCCCCCCACCCCCCCAATTCCGCTCCACCACGCCCCCTATTCACACCATCACGTGACCCTGATTTACTACTTCAGTGCTATCAATATATCGGCTACAAATTCCTGGGTTCTAAACAAAACCCGTCGAGATACAAGAATTCTTTCAAGATCCAGTACATGTTCTACATGGCGCCGAGGAGGGAGCTCACCGCCACAACCATCGTGAGATTTTGTAGAGAGGGGGGGGGGACTTTCTTTTGTTATGTGGGCTTATAATGTTTTATTTTACGGATCTTAACACAGTTAGGGGTCAAGCTAGTTCTTGGCGAAGTTACCTCGCCAGCCATCGTAAGATTTTATGGAGGGAAACTTTCTTGTGTTATGTGGGCTTACAATGTTTTACTTTACGGGTCTTGACACCGTTAGGGGTTAGAGCCAGGTCTTGTCGAAGTTACCACGACAACTACGGTACGATTTTTTTGGGGGACGCTGTTTTTTACTGGGCTTATAATTTTATGCTTTACTTTACGGGTCTTAACACCGTTAGGGGTTGAGCTAGTTTTTGGCGAAGTTATCGCTAAAACCTTCGTGAGATTTTGAAGAGGGCCACTTTCTTTTGTTATGTGGGCTTATACTGCTTTACTTTACGGGTCTTAACACCGATAGGGATTAGAGCCAGTTCTTTGCGAAGTTACCACGACCGCCATGGTAAGATTTTTTGGGAGGGTGGCTTTTGTGCGCTTATAATGCTTTAATTTACGGGTCTTAACTTCGTTAGGGGTTAGAGCCAGTCCTTGGCGAAGTTACCGCAACAAGATCGTAAGGTTTTTTGGAGGGTGGCCATTGTTATGTGGGTTTATAATGCTTTACTTTACGGGTCTTCACTTCGTTAGGGGTTAGAGCCATCCTTGGCGAAGCTAACGCAACAAGATCGTAAGATTTTTTTGAAGGGTGGCCATTGTTATGTGGGTTTATAATGCTTTACTTTATGGGTCTTAACACCGTTTGCGGTTAGAGCCAGTTCTTGGCGAAGTTACCGCGACAATTACCGTAAGTGTTGCTCCTACTCAGGTCTGAGCTGCTTGTTGTTAAGTTTCAAGTACCCTAAAAATTTCCTTGAAAATTTCATACAAAAACGGAGAGTTTCTGTCCAGCCAGGGATGGGGCTAGCTGGTTAGATGTTTCTCACATAAAGTAAGTTGGATATTTGGCCGATTTTGTTTATCTTTTATGTTTTCAACTAGTAAAATATAAATTTTCGAATATAAAAGTATGGATAGTTATTATATAGAAAATTTTTTCACCGTACAAAAATTGTTCTCCTTTATACAAAATTATTCCACTTCACAAAATAAAATTGCCTTTAATATAATCAATTTTCCCAAATTATACAGCTGGCAGAACTGGACCAAATGAATATCACCCGGAAGCTTATACTGGAGAAGTACATGCTGACCACTGTAGAACTGGATCAACTCACCAAGTAAGAGAGTTGGGTTAAAGTATCGGTTCGCTACGAAACGGTTCCTACAAGCTGGAATAGATTTCAGTTTGCACTGAGCGTTTTATCATTGGATAAAGAAATCTATTTCTAAAGGCGTAACAACATTTATTATCATTTTTAATCCTTCAACGTCTATAATTGCTGCTTTTTTTTTTAAAACTGCATCAGCAGCATTGCTTTACTATTGTTATCAAAAAAAAAAAAAAATCGTTTCATATCATTGCTGAAAAAAAAAACCCAGGTTGGTTTAGAAAAAATGGCTTCCAGGCGATGATAACCATAAAGGGTGATTATTATAAATACGACGATATGATTAGATTTTATTTAGAAAAGGGTGGCCTGTTATGAGTATAATCTTAAATACCATCAAAAAGAAATACGAGTATTATTATGAAGACATGAAGGAAATTCACGGCGACAATAATTCATAAACGTCGGATTGATCATGCTACGGGGAAAAAAAAATAAAAATAAAAATAAGAAAAGTTTTGGAAGCTGTAGAAGTTATGAATGGAGTCAGTCTTGAATGATAAGACAATGAAAGGCTAACGGCACCATGAAGACTGAAAAAAAAGTTTTCCGATTGCCAACAGAGCTGTTTGAATGATGTGTATAAAGGCAGTTAGCAAATATAACACTTGCCCCCCCCCCCCTTTTTTTTTTTCTCCTAATTCCAACACACCCCCATTCCCACATTACCACATCCTCTCTTTGAATTAGTTTAATTGTATTGATGTTTATATTTTCTTTCTTCCACAAATCAGATGGAGTTTAGAGACAGTTGATCGGGCCTTGGAGAATACATCGATAGCGACTGATGTAAGTACCAGTAATTAATGGACCGATATAGTGTCATAATGGTGAGCGGTGGAGAAGTCGGTAGGGCGCCTCACTACCAATCCAGAGGTCCCGAGTTCGAATCACAGTCTGGGCCAAAAAGTTTTTCCAGCTCCCTTGTGTCCCATCCAGTACTAAAATAATGTGTAGCTGGTATGATAATGATTGCTATAGATAATTCTAGTGAAACCGGCCTTCAGTACACAAAACAGTAAGCATAGTATTGTTACAACTTACAGGATTTTACATTGGATAAAATGAAACCCGCGGATGAAAAGATCTGTGATAATAATACATCATCCTGTATTGCTTATTCAAATGCACTATAGAGAGGGCATGGTCATATAAAGAGGAAAGTGGGGACCCCCCCCCCACCTGCCCTCTAGAAAAAGGGGGGCAGATGGAATGGGTGGGTAAGATTCACTTGATAAAGAATTCTGCTCTAAAACCTGCTTACAAAAAAAAATTCCATGTTTCAGTGGTTCTTTTTTTTTTTAAATTTTTTTCTTAATTTTTAGATTGAAGAGGACATGTACTACAGAATTGTGAATATTTCGTTGGATCTGATGAGGCTGTATGAAAACAGGGTAAGTGTTATAGAAGAACCGCTACATTAGCTTGACACAGTAGTTAGCGCGCACAATTAACACGCCCAGCGCTTCAAGTTCAATCCTTATCCCAGCAAAACATTGAGAAACTCTGGTTTTCTTTTTTTTTCTCTTTCTTTTTCTCTCACTCTTGGAGCAGACATTTATTTATTATTTTTAAAAGCCGAATCTATTTTGTAGAACCATATAAAGTATTGTCTATCATGTGGAATTAATGAATAAATGCGCAGCTATGAACTTCCGCAAGGCAGTGCACACCTTAAAAAAAAAAAAAAACATTTTGCGGGAATTCTAAGCTTTATTTTTAGCACTTAAAAGAATTTCGAAATGAATTTGGGAAGTACAGAAATATGTCGCTTTCTTAAACAAAACTAACGTCCAACGGTCTGTCTACACGGTTCTCAAGTTACAAATTTATTGACACAGTTTCTTCACTGCGTGATTCAAGTCCTCAACAGAAATTAATAACGGGTGTTTCTAAGATTGTACATGTTTCATGTATCTTATAACAAACGTGCGCGTTTGATGAATAAAAATCTGACAAAAAGTTCCTTAACTTTTGATTAAAGGCTCCAGAAAGAAAGTGACATGAACAGATTAAAAACAAAAACAAAGAAAAAAAAATTTATAGGTCTATTCTATAATTCGTCTTTTTTGCTTTGTTTTCTTTTGTTTTGTTTTTCCAAGCCGTATATCTACTGGTTCTACGACAAGTTTTTAGAAAATGGAAATAAACAAAGTGTGGTAATTATTAATGAGTTACCGAAAATTGCAATTATACCCAATGTCACGAGTAATTTTCCATGCACTCTTTTAGAAAACAGGTCGCAATCTCTTCTTTTTTTTTTCCTTTCTGCCAGAGCCAGTACATTGTCTACAAGTTTGACCGACGATGGGTCACCATGCTGTGGCTTGAGGGTCAAGGCAGCCAGCCGCTGACTTTCAACTTTACGTCACCGGATCTCATAACGAGGCTCATAGTCCCTCGCCAGGTCTTGGTGGACACCATGTCCTTCTACAGCAAGACTGAATACGCTGGAATCTTGGAGGACGGCTTTTTTAACTTTGCGGTAATCCAGATTGATTGAACATATTTTGCTTATTAAGTAATCAAGTTTTGCTTGTTTTGTACTAAGTCTCTTGCGATGAGTATAAAAAAAAGGTTGGAAAATTGTTGGTGGTGGGATATTTGATTTGCTCTAGATTTATACATGAATATCATAAAAGCCAACTGTTTAACACAAGCAAAAGAGCCTAATTATTCCTTGAAATTTGTTGTTGTTGTTGTTGTTGTTGTTGTTCTTTTTATTTTTTTAACGATATTTGCTCTTTTCAGTGTTCTTTTGTTTTCGAAAGCATTAAAAAACCAACCAAACAAACAAACAAACAGACAAACAAACAAACGGCCTTTTCATTTTGACTGAATTGATTCCTACCGAGGTATTGCATTAAAAGCCATCATTATCTCCTGCCTTCTATTTTTTTTAGTTATTCTGTGATGAAGAACAGTTAGCTCATGTTGTAAAACTCTCAACAATTAAAAAAATTCTTTGAAATGTCCGATATGATGTGGTTCAAATAACAAGGAATGCCACTGAGAACATAATATTATTTAACTAAGCATATTTTTTCAAGGATTCGTAATGCCATAATGAACGTTTAGAACAATCTTTAAATAGATGGGGAAAGTACGAACTAGCAGGTTTCCCCTGTACCTAATCAAACTCTGCGAAACTCAAATGGTTTTTTTCTCTATCGAGCCATACATGCATCAAAAAGATCTCTCTCTCTCTCTCTCTCTCTCTCTTTCTCTCTGTATCTCTCTCCCTCCCTCCCTCTCTCTCCCTCCCACTCCCTCTCTCTTTATCTCTCTCCCTCTCTATCTCTCTTCCTCCCTCTCTCCCTCTTCCTCCCTCCCTCTCTCACTCTGTCTCACTCTCTCCCTCTCTCTCTCCCCCTCTCTCTATCTCTCTCTCTCTGCTCCCCCCTCTCTTGTCACCAGGCCATCATTTCTGACCGAGTGTTTAAAGACAACCCCGTCCACCCCCTGAGCTACGGGTCGGCCGCCCTGTTCGCCCAAGCTAAGACCAGCGAGAAACTGCTCCAGCTCCGGCCCGTCCTACAGCCAATCGAGATAGAGTTCCGCAAAACTCGCTTCCAGCCCGCACAAGGTCGTTATAACCGGGGTTTTCAGTCGGTGGGGTAGAAAAAAAACAAAGACCAATTTAAAAAAAAAAAAAAAAGAGAGAATGGAAAAAAAAAAGAAGAGAGCAACTAAAAACAACATTTCCTTAAAGGTGATAGGGTTTTACAGTTTGAAGGGGTAAAGCTGATGTCTTATTTTTTTTTTCTTTTGCAACAAAAGAAATAAATAAAAAAAAACCTTAAAAAATGCTAGTCTTTGGCAAAATTTCCAATTTTACTTCAAAGGCGCGCCACTCTAGATCTAATTAAGGCCTTCATAACAAAATCGGATGGAAAAAAAAATAATAAAAAAAAAACAATAACGGAACGACAAGTTTTCTCGAAAATTTCACAAGTTGAGCATCGCCCATGACCCACGGCGAACCATCAAAACACTTTGTTTTGCGTCTCACCTTAATCGCCATTCCTAGCTCCTCACTGACTGCCTTATAGCTCGCGGCCAGACATTTCGGTTGAGCTAATCGTTTCGCTATTTTTACTTTTTTTTTTTTTTTTTTTTTTTTTTTAAATTTTCAGACATTTTCCAACATTTGAACTCATGTGAAGTTTCCATTCTTTAATTATTTTCTCCGTCGCCCAGCAACATTGTTATGACAAAACATTCAAAATACCTGCATCGTTTTGTCTAGTTTATATTGGGTGCAGATTGCCAGATTTTGCTTGGCCAGATAGCAAGTTATACTTGCACCCACTAAATACTTATTCTTATTTTTGCTCTCCGTTGTATCCAGTGAAAAAGTTGGAAATTGAAATTCTCTCTGAGAGTGGGAAAATTGTCGACTCAACGTGCACAATGTTTTCGGTAGGTTTCTTTTTTTTTCATTTCTAAGGGCCTATGTGAATTTTACGTGCCTTATAGGCGTTCGTCTTTTAACCTTTAGTTTCAATCTCGTTCTATGCACATCAGAATTTGAGAACCATTGCGGAACATTTTAAAAGAAAAAAAAATCCTAAATCTACATCGGAGAGGAATTAAGGAAAACGATATTAAAAAAAAAACAAGATTGTTTGGCTATTCTAAATGCAATAAATAATTATAAATGCAATAACAGATCAAGATTGATAAAGGTGCAGCAAGACAGTAAGATGGCGCAAAGCAAAGCTTTAAAATTCACTTGCTTCAGTTTTTTTTCTTTCAACCGGAGTTTCTTAAGCCTATTCCATCACGATGGTGATAAAAGCCTAACCTCTGTATGTTATACGATCTCTCATAAAAATCAAAAACACCAAAAACTGAAAACTTAAGTTTGTAATGAAACCAATTTTCGGCGAAAATCTTTTAGCGCTTATTTCAGGAAAGTACAGTCATGGCGTTTTGATTGGACAGGATTGCACACACAAAAAAAAAAAAAAAAAAATAAAAAATAAAAAAAAATACGCAATCACTCGGTAGTATTGTGCTGCTACCTCAAATATTAATAATAATTTTATATTAATTTATTTGTCGATGTCAAGGTGCTGTGTTCCCCCTAATACAAGTCATTAAAATTTTTTCAAAAAATATATCTGTCTATTTCTGCTGCATAAATCTTCTACACATTTTCGCGATAACTATGAACATTTCCTTCCGCCCCCCCCACCTCCTTACCTTCTCCCAGGTCCTGGCCAGCGAAGATCTCAACATGACGGTGGATATTTCCATAAACGGAAGTCACAGTTACGAGGTGGCTGTCATTGACGCCAAGTACCCCACGGAGTTCCTCAAGTTTCTCTCCGCCCCTTTCTTCCACATCGGCAACAGCCACTCGTTCTTTATAGAGAAAGTCACTGACGTGAGCGACCGTGTGCTTTGAATCTATGTGTGTAGGGCTGTGACGTAACTTGATGAACACACCGGAAATCCAGCACGCCTGTTGTGGAATTTGCATTTATTACATGTGTACAGCGCTATTTTTGGCTAGAAAAAAAACGACAAGGAATCCAACCAAAATGCATACTGGAGTATTTTTTTTACTACCTGGGTCTTGTTGATTTCCCTTTTTCCTTCATTCTTTGCAAATTACAAAACCTTTCTCTTTCATTCTTCTTTGATTCACCTCTTTCCTGGATTCTTTCTTGATTCAGTCTTTCTCTCATTCCTTATGATGTATTTTTCTTTCTTCCATAGAGATACATTCTGAACTACCCTCACAGCCAGCGCTTCTTCATGATCAGATTCTCCAAAAACTCGTCACACAGCACTCACCAGATTAATGAGTCGGTAAAAGTCGAAGTCTGTGTGAAATCTGTTTTATATTGGTCAGATTGTGGCTGGAGCAGGGTCTTATATGGATGGATAGATAGATTAATAGATCGATAGGTAGATAGGTAGATAGAGAGATCGACAGATAGATAGATTGACAGAAAGATAGATAAATAGATAGATGGATAGGAAGATAGATGGATAGACAAATAGATAAATGGATAGATAGATAGGTAGATAGATAGGTAAATAAATCAATAGATAGGTAGGTAGATAGATACATAGGTAGGTAGGTAGATGGACAGATAGATAGATTTATAAGTACAAAGGTAGAAAGATAGATAAATAGAAAGAAAGATAGTCAGACAGACAGATGGCTATATAGATAGGCAGAAATATAGAAAGATAGATGGATAGACAGATAGATAAACAGGTTAAAATAAGCTATCAACATATTTTATTGTGAAAGACTATCTATTAAATGTTTCTTTTGTTGTTGTTTTTTTTTTTTAATAATTACCAACATGCTTGTGAACTGAGATATCACATTAACAAAATAATAAATATTGTAAACAAAACAATTTTTTTTTATTATTTACTACAGAATATCATAAGGGCAAAAGAGGAAGTGATTATCGACATACAGGCGACGGATTGTTTCGTGTTAGTCGGTGACAGATGGAGAACTCGGGAAAAGTGTTCGGTAATAAGCTGTATGTCGAGAAATCGAAATGTTTTACTAGTAGTTTTATTTTTATTTATTTTTTTTTTTTTTGCTTTTCTTTGTCCTATTCTTCTTCTTCTTCAAATTTTTGTTCTTTTTTCTTCTCCTTGTTCTTGCTCTTGTTCTTGTTTCCTCTTCTTCTTCTTCTTCTTCTTCTTCTTCTTCTTCTTCTTCTTCTTCTTCTTCTTCTTCTTCTTCTTCTTCTTCGCCTTCAAACATTCAATACACTCAATACAGAAACCTGTCACTCTGTTGACGGCATCCACCGAGTCACCGTTATGGCTGAACTCAAACCTTATAAAACTCTTCATCGATTCCACCCATCACTGTATCTCCCAGTACGTCCACTCGAACGTGACTTTGTTGATGCGGTGCCAGTGCTACGTCCACGGGCCGTACTCCGCCAGGAGCGGCTCAGCTATTGACTTCTACAACGAGCTGATCCAAGACGCCTTGTTCTACTACGGCCCGTCCTTGATTCCCATGGTGTTCATGGCGATGCTGCTGCTGCCGGCGCTGTACTTCTGCTACTGGGCCAGGTTTCAGGACGCTAAGGAGATCGACTGCGTGAGTTCAGACTTTGGGTTAGGGTCAGGGTTAGGGTTAGGGTCAGGGTTAGCGCTAGGACTGGGGTTAGGGTTAGGGTTAGGGTTAGGACTGGGTTAGATTTAATGCTTGATTAGGGCTAGGGCTTGGTTTAGGGTTAGGGTTAGGATTAGAGTTAGGACTGGGGTTAGGGTTAGCGCTAGGGCTGGGGTTAAGGATAGGGCTTGATATGGGCTAGGGCTTGGTTTAAATTACGGTTAGGGTTAGAGTTAGGAATGGGTTAGGGTTATCGCTAGGGCTGGGGTTAGGGTTAAGGCTTGATTAGGCCTAGGGCTTGGATTAGGGTTAGTTTGCAAACGAAAATTTCAACTTTCATTTTGATTCGTTTCCGTATTTTAGAGACTCTTATCCATTTAAAGTTCTTATGAAAAATCTCTAACTAGCTATACTTTCCTATGGTGACATCGAATTCCGCAAGTTTTCTGGGCAGAATTTAAATAGACTTTCAATCAAATTGATGTCACACTCTTTTCAAGTATAGTTTTTTTTTTCCTTCTGAATTTGAAAATTTGCAACACAAAAATTTGAGAAACTGAATAAAGATACCCAAGATTGATTGATTGATTGAATGACGGAGTAAATGCTTCATGACTGATTGAGCAAATGCTTGGATTTAGCGCAGGCTGATGTCAACTATAACGGCGTCCAGTAATATTTCGATACCAAGAAGAAATTGTTATTGTCTGCATTCTCTCTCGTGTGATGGGTTGACAGGGTAATGAGAGCGCAGATCGCTAGACACATCCTAGCTCACTGACAAATCATTCACTCAGAAAATAATCCATCAATCAATTAATCAATCATTCATTCAAGGGGTCAATCAATTTCACAAGGCCCAGACCCATATTTTGCGAAACACATAAAAAAAAAAAATGTTGGACACATCTGCAGTAACCAACACACTTCCTTAATTAACTCATCAAATAGATCAATAAATGAAGGAATAAACCGAGTATACAATCAATAATTTCTCCAGGCCCATATCTATACTGTGCGAAAGACATATCAAAGCAATGCCTTGGTCACATCTGCAATTACCCTAACTCAATCACAAATCATTTAATCAATCAATCAATCAATCAATCAATCAATCAATCAATCAATCAATCAATCAATCAATCAATCAATCAATCAATCAATCAATCGATAAATCAACCAACCAATCAATCAATCAATCAATCAATCAACCAACCAACCAATCAAGCAGATGACCAATCAATGTCACGCAGGCGCAGACCCACGTGGTGCGGGACATGTACAGAGCAGAATCGTGCGAGCAGTACCTGGTGTGTATCTCTACTGGAGCGATTCCGGGTTCAGGGACCAAGAACCGAATCAGCTTTCTCTTGGTTGGCGAGTTCGGATCTTTCCAGACGGTGACGCCCAAGGGAAACTTCCGCTTTTCTGTAAGTCGACTTCAAATTCAACTTCAACTTCGACATCAACTTCAACCGACTTCGACTTCAACTTCGACTTCAACTTATCTCCGACTTCGACTTCAACTCTAACATCAACTTCAACTTGGACTTCAACTTCGACTTCAACTTCAACATCAACATCAACTTCCACTTGAACTTCAACTTTAACTTCAACTTTAACCCTAACTTTATTACGACCCAATCATGAATATGGGTGAAAGGTAAAATATAACAAATAGATTTCATAAGTAAAAAATGACTTGCAGGTTATATGCATAGAAGCACAAAAAAAACCAAACAAAGCCAGCAGTAAGTTGCGAGAAATTATAATCCAGATCCCCAGCGTGGAAAGAGTGGAGGAAAAAAGAATTCGGCGGCCTTCATTTCTCGGTATCGGATCTGCCTCAAATGGATGTGGCAGCTTGTCGTCTGGAGGCATGGCTAGGAGTGCCGATTATTGACTAATATTTTGCAAAATAGTGATCGAATACTTTCAAAAGCTGATACTTTTAGGATTCAACGGGGTCGGAATTGCTGATATAGGGTGAACGGTACTGATTTAGTGCTTGATTAACGAGAATTCGATGTTCTTTTTTAAGTCTGTATGTAAACACCAATGTATCCTCCTACAAATATTAAATGGTAAACCTCTAGGTTATGGAGGTTTGACGACCCCGTGTTTTGTTTGGTCTGTTGTATCTGTAGTAAGTTTACCATCGCTAGACACAGCCTACACTCAGCCAATCGCTCCTATGGGTGTTCTCGTTATAAATTATATTCTCTCTCTCACTCTCTCTCTCTCTCTCTCTCTCTCTCTCTCTCTCTCTATTTTTTCTCTTTTTCTGTCTCTTCCTTCGTTATCTGCATCTCATTCTCTCTCTTCCTCTCTCTCTCTCTATTTCTCTCTTTCTGTCTCTTCCCTCGCTATCTGCCTCTCATTCTCTCCCTTCCTTCCTCTCTCTCCCCTCCCCACCACTCTCTCTCTCTCTCCACACCAGACCGGAAGTGAGATTTGGTTCTTGGTATCCTCCGACCTATATTTGGGCAACATCGTCGGCGTGACCATCCAGTATGACAAGGTCCTCAACGGCACTGATTTATATCCCTGGTATCTGCTTGTTTGTTCGTCTGTTGTTTGATATACCTTGTCTAACGGCACTGATTTATATCCCTGGTATTAGCTTGTTTGTTCGCCTGTTGTTTAATATACCTTGTCTAACGGCACTGATTTATATCTCTGGTATCTGCTTGTTTGTTCGTCTGTTGTTTGATATACCTTGTCTAACAGGCACTGATTTATATCCCTGGTATCTGCTTGTTTGTTCGTCTGTTGTTTGATATACCTCGTGTAACGGCACTGATTTATATCCCTGGTATTAGCTTGTTTGTTCGCCTGTTGTTTAATATACCTTGTCTAACGGCACTGATTTATATCCCTGGTATCTGCTTGTTTGTTCGTCCGTTGTTTGATATACCTTGTCTAACAGGCACTTATTTATATCCCTGGTATCTGCTTGTTTGTTCGCCTGTTGTTTAATATACCTTGTCTAACAGGCACTGATTTATATCCCTGGTATCTGCTTGTTTGTTCGTCTGTTGTTTGATATACCTTGTCTAACAGGCACTGATTTATATCCCTGGTATCTGCTTGTTTGTTCGTCTGTTGTTTGATATACCTTGTGCACACAGCGAGCGACAGAAGGAAAACAAAGCTAGAATCAAAGCGATGAGGTTAATGCGTTAAGTCAAGGTTTCAAATGATCGGTAGAGCTAAGACACTTTGTCTCGGTTTAAGCGTCAAACTAA
>JAWDGP010003784.1:97500-127500 GCA_033675545.1 Elysia crispata
GTATTTATTTACTTATTTATTTTTGGGGGGGGGGGGGGGGGGTATGGCGTCCTTTTCCTTCGTTTTTGCTTTTCTCCTCCAAGTTTCCTGTATTCTTGATTTGCTTCGGTTATTTACCATCGTAGAATTTTGTGTATAAGATTTCTGTAGTTTGCGTGTGTTCGTGCTTAATATGAAGCAGTACATTAGATTCCTCAGCTAAATAACATATTTTCGTACTACTGATAGAAAACGAGCATTAGTTTCTAAGATGGAGAGGGAAAAAAAGGGAAAGGGAAAGGGAATGTGTATGTGTGTCGCGTAAGGAGGTAGGGAGAAAATATTTGAGATGGAATATTTATGTACTGTAAAACGAATTTTATACATGACGGCATTATGACCTCACAATTAAGTAGGTCTTTCTCATACTTGCGGATAGTAAAATAAAAAGTAGGTAGTACAAAAAAATAGATTGGGCTGAATATTTTGTTGTTGGTGTGTAGGCATAGGAAAGAAGTTGGTGTGGGTGTTTGTGTGTTTGTGGGAGAGAAAGACAGAGGCAGACAGAGAGAAAGACAGAGACCGGCAGACAGACAGTCAGGAAGATAGACAGACAGAGAGTAAGAGAGAGAAAGAGAGAGAGAGAGAGAGAGAGAGAGAGAGAGAGAGAGAGAGAGAGAGAGAGAGAGAGAGAGAGAGAGAGAGAGAGAGAGAGAGAGAGAGAGAGAGAGAGAGAGAGAGAGAGAGAGAGAGAGAGAGAGAGAGAGAGAGGGGGGGGGGAGAAGGAAGAAGGCACAATAGTATAAGAGTTTGAAAACAAAATCCAGAAAATCTACACAACTTATTTTCCTGTCGGAATTTTTTGTTCAATTCCGAAAAACTAACGTGAGACGAGTTTTCTCCGTGTCGGGCCCAATCTAACTCTGCCACGTGACGGGTCTCCCCAGACTCGGCGTCCGCCGCAACTTTCGCGTCCCACCAGCTGGAGTTCAGTGAGACCGCGTCCTTCTACGTCCCCAGCGGTGCTTCTAGCCGACCAGTCAGCCCGGCTAAATCGTAAGATACTCGCTAGCTGGTACAGTCAGCCCGGCTAAAACGTAAGATACTCGCTAGCTGGTGAAGCCAGTCCGGCTAAAACGTAAGATACTCGCTAGCTGGTGAAGCCAGTCCGGCTAAAATGTAAGATATTCGGTTGCTGGTGAAGTCAGTCCGGCTAAAATGTAAGATACTCGCTAGCTGGTGAAGCCAGTCCGGCTAAAATGTAAGATATTCGGTTGCTGGTGAAGTCAGCCCGGCTAAAATGTAAGATACTCGCTAGCTGGTACAGTCAGCCCGGCTAAAACGTAAGATAGTCGGTTGCTGGTGCAGTCAGCCCGGCTAGAACGTAAGATTTTCGTTACCTGGTACAACCAGTCCGGCTAGAACTTAAAATACTCGTTACCTGGTACAGCCAGTCTGGCTAGAACGTAAGATACTCGCTAGCTGGTGAAGCCAGTCCGGCTAAAATGTAAGATACTCGCTAGCTGGTGAAGCCAGTCCGGCTAGAACGTAAGATACTCGCTAGCTGGTGAAGCCAGTCCGGCTAGAACGTAAGATACTCGCTAGCTGGTGAAGCCAGTCCGGCTAGAACGTAAGATACTCGCTAGCTGGTGAAGCCAGTCCGGCTAGAACGTAAGATACTCGCTAACTGGTGAAGCCAGTCCGGCTAAATCGTAAGATACTCGCTAGCTGGTACTAAGTGGATGAGGTCATAAAAAGTGTGTGGCAGGATAGCGTTACTTGTTAATATTTTGTTGAAATAGGTATTCGGCAGTTATGCTGCTTACGGTTAACTGAAGCTGATGTAAAGGGAAGTGAGAAATGTATGAAAAGGGAATTTTTTTTTTACTGCTGATGCCTTTGTTTTAACTTGTGCTTTTATCATTATCAATAGCTATTATGGTTATTATTATCGTTTTTATTTTTTTTTCTATATTTGTTATTTTATTATTATTATTATTATTATTACTACTACTACTACTACTACTACTACTACTACTACTACTACTACTACTACTACTACTACTACTACTACTACTACTACTACTACTACTACTACTACTACTACTACTACTACTACTACTACTACTACTACTACTACTACTACTACTACTACTATTGCTATTATTATTGTTATCATTATTATTATTATTATTATTGTTGTTGTTGTTTCTATTGTTTGTCGTTGTTGCAGCTGCTACTGTTGTTGTTCTTGTATAGTATAAAGGTAAAAACGACAACGATCGTGGAAAAAAAAATTATCAGGAACATCAACTGAACCTGCTTGTCATATTGTCTCGTTAATCATTCAATCATCAGTTTAATCCCTTTTTTTTATTTATGTATGTGAGGGATTGTTTGCTAATCTCTTTATTTCGTGCTCTCTTTGTCTCTCTAGCCACAGCATGCTTTCTGTGGCTACCAGTGGTATTTCTTATATGTCGGAAAGGTAAATATGACAAGGAAGTTAATTCTGAAAAAAAACACCAAAAAACTAAAGTACGTATGAGTTAACGAGGGTTGATATTGAAATTTACGAGCGGATATCGAAACTTTCGGAGCCATATTCGACCAAAGATACAGACATCATAATCTATTTATTGGAGATCATAAGTTATACCATAATTTGCAAAACGCAATAGTTGCTGATCTGATCATCCTATCCAAAAAAAATGTTACTTTAAGATTAAAGCAGGATAACCAATCGTTTTTTAATATCCACCACGAAAAAAAAAACCAAAAACATCATTGTACCTTGTTATATTATTAATATCAAACATTTTTACCAAAATCTTTTTTTTTTCTCTTTTTTTTTTCAGAAAGAAGCAAACCGGAAAAAGGGATAAACTCATCTTGTACGTTTTTTTTTTCCTCTTTGATATCGTCAGCCTCAACTGTAATAATTTCAGTCTCCTCAACACTATAAGATTTAAGTCTCCTCAACAGTATAAGATTTCAGTCTCCTCAACACTATAAGATTTCAGTCTCCTCAACAGTATAAGATTTCAGTCTCCTCAACACTATAAGATTTCAGTCCACTCAACAGTATAAGATTTGAGTCTCCTCAACAGGATAAGATTTTAGTCTCCTCAACAGTATAAGATTTCAGTCTCCTCAACAGTATAAGATTTCAGTCTCCTCAACAGTAAAAGATTTCAGTCTCTTCAACTCTATAAGATTTTAGTCCACTCAACAGTATAAGATTTCAGTCTCTTCAACTCTATAAGATTTTAGTCCACTCAACAGTATAAGATTTCAGTCTCCTCAACAGTATAAGATTTCAGTCCACTCAACAGTATACGATTTCAGTCTCCTCAACAGTATAAGATTTCAGTCTCCTCAACAGTATAAGATTTCAGTCTCCTCAACAGTATTAGATTTCAAGTGTCACAGATCATTTTACATGTAACAAACTCGTTGAAGTAATTTACAAGCGAAAACTTTAGGATGTACACTATAATTATTACAATGTGGTCTAGCTTATTATTTACCTTTCCTTTTTTCACTAAATCAAATAATCTATATTTAACTTTCCATATTGGATTTCCCCTTTAGTCCTAAACGTTTTTCCGTAATGATAATTAACTTTACTGACACTTGTTTGTTTTTTAAAGTGGAAAGAGTGCCCAGTCGAACGTAAATGAAAACAGAGGCAGTTTAAACCTCACAGAGGAAGATGGAAATCAGCAAAGGTAACTCTTAAGTTAGAAGAAAAACAACTTTTTTATTGTCACGGCACAGATAGAGACTAAATTTAAATAACATATAAACTATCAAAGCGTTAATCACATGAGCAGAAATCGTCCACTACCTTGCAACAGGAAGTGTGAGGCTGGTCAGAAATCTGAGGAAAATTCACGAAGAAATGCATGATGGGAAGACTCGGAAAGAAGAAAAAAAGGCAAAAAAGCTGAGGGCGGCCACATTGGTGCAAAATCTCAGAAGATATGAGGGTATAATTATGGATGACGGTTCTATAAGAAGTGGAAAATTTCTTAAAGAGCGAGAGAATATTCAATTATGTCTTTTACATGTCTTTTAGGTGCCCTAGATTGCATTTCGAGTAGCAATGTTGAAGAGATTAGAAAAGAAAAAAATTTCTATGTGATCTTTTTTTTCTATTGTGTCAGACGGTCGATGCCAAGCACCCCTGGTACCCAAGCTGTAGACTCAGTTCACATGGGCCAGGCCTCGTCTGTCGAGGTAACAGTGACAGACATTCAGCAAAGCTCACCAGAGGCCGGTGGAGCGTCGTGTTTAGAGGGGCATGGTTTAAGAGAATCTGGATTACCAAACACGAGCCAAACTTCTGCTGGCACGGTATCAGTGACAGCCACACGACAGGGCCTAACAGGAGAGGACAGAGCGTCATCTTTAGAGGGGCATGGTTTGAGAGGATCTGGATTACCAAACACGAGCCACACTTCTGCTGGCACGGTAACAGTGACAGCCATGCGGCAGGGCCTAACAGGAGAGGGCAGAGCGTCATCTTTAGAGGGGCACGGTTTGATAGGATCTGGATTACCAAACACGAGCCACACTTATGCTGGCACGGTAACAGTGACAGCCACACGGCAGGGCCTAACAGGAGAGGATAGAGCGTCATCTTCGGAGAGACACAGCTTGGAAGGCCCCAGGTTACAAACTATCATCCCAGATGGGTTAGAACATTCAGAGTTGCAGAACTTTCGAACCGATGGTTTGCCTTCACTTGAGCTGCACCAC
This sequence comes from Elysia crispata, assembly GCA_033675545.1. Classification (NCBI taxonomy): domain Eukaryota; kingdom Metazoa; phylum Mollusca; class Gastropoda; family Plakobranchidae; genus Elysia; species Elysia crispata. The sequence goes on from JAWDGP010003784.1 coordinate 102,244, forward strand.
GGCAGTTCTCCTAATGTTTTTCGCCGATCAAGCGTTTATTCCGGTACATCTAGGTTGCGTGTAGCACAATTACGGGACTTTCCGTTTGAAAGTTTCGATAGATCACCTCTGGAGGTCGCGTCATATCCGCATCCTTCGTGTGCCAGCGATGACAGCGAAGAGGAGGACACAGCTAAGGAAGGAGATGAAGATGAAAACTCGGCCGCCATGAATGGAGACGATGAAGACACGTCACTCGAGACAGAGAATGGTCCAAGTGATGTGACACAACCTTATGACAGCTTGCAGCAAAGACTTCATCAACGGAAAACTAAACGCAGGCATCCGCACACCAAGACAGTATTTTTCCGGAACGAGTTGGAAGCTTCTTTGTCAACTGAAAGCGTTATATACCACGCCGCGCCTAGAAGGAAATCTCATTTTCTTCAAACACAGCGAAGACACTTGCCCGGAAGTCTGTCTCCTGTAGGTGGTATCGGCGAACAGCTCGAATCATACAAACCGTCTTCCAACCGAAATTTTCCCCCAGACGATTCTCGCCGCTGTATGTTTGAGAAACCGCCGCACGTGACCACTTTCCACCAATACTATTTCAGACCTGTTGTCCACTGCTGCCCGCCAACCAAAACATGGTGTACGGCGTCCCCCGAGCGTGGAGAGTTCAAGTTTCTGAGAAACGCCCGTTATCTGGACAAGATGGTTCGAGATTATGGACTCGGCGATTTCGTGTTGCAGAACCAAGGGAAGAAACCGCAGCACTTCGAGTCGAATCTGCTGCTGAACATGCAGAGAGGTTTGGAGCAAGGCAGGAGGTTGGTCGGAAAGGCGAATGGGGTATCGTTTGAAACAGACAAGCGGGGAAAAAGGCATGCGGATATTATGCCCGGAAGGGGCATTCGGGCAGAGAGTTTTCTTTCTTTCTCAGAATCTAGCGAGTATATTCGAGACCCCCATACCTTGAACAGTTTCAGCTCCGTCGAGACAAATTCAACAACTGACTTGCAGCGGAACCCAACGTCTTCCGTGCACCTGCCGAGAAATATTTTTCAAATCATAGCCATCTACTTGAGATTTCTCGTAGCTTTCTTCAGAAAGTGTCTTTTATGCCAGTCCGCGCAGTCTGAAACTAGCCGCTGGTCATGTCCTGGCAACTGCTGCAGACTGGAGAAGGAAACGGGCATTTTACGCGCTGGACAGGAGCGATCAAAGTCTCCGCAAAGCCTCGATTTTCTTCCAACACAGCCGTGCGATTTTGCTAAAACTCAGCTCGGTGATTTACGAGAAATGGAAACAATCCACTGCGCATCGTGTAAGTTAAAGGAAACAGCAGAAGATCATACGCATAACCCTGTTAGAAAGTCTTTTGACATACTTAACGGAAGTGACCTCAAGCGAAGTGCTGTACCTTCTTCAGAAAGCGGACGTCACGAAAAAATTCCCGCAGAAGAAGACACACTTAAGGACAAACTGGAAGCGGCGGATAAATTTAGATCCAAGTCTAGAACATCTCTCTCCAGGCAATTTGGGTCAGCGCAGAAACAAAGCACAGGCGGTTCTGCAAATCCAAGACGAGGGTTAGAGACTAAGATAGACCAAAACCAGAGTGCGTTGCTCCGGACACAGAGCAGGCAGAGCTTAGCTTCTCAACCTAGCGACTTCGAGAAATCTTCGGCTGACACCTCGGCTTCTTCAGGGGCAGAGAAAATCAATAAACTCAAACAAGACGGCCGGTCCATGGTTGATCCTCCATCGAAAACTGTTGCCATGCCAAGACATCCGCGTTTGGAGTATTGGGTAAGTGTAGTCCAGGAAGGATGTTTAACGCTAATTTCGATGGATCACTGTCTTCTTTAGCTCCACAGTTTTATTCCTTATGAGCGCTTGCAATCTAGGAGAGTTCTTTCAATTTATTCGCTCACCATCCTCATCAGTTTTAAACGCTGCGGTCTTGCACTATTTTTAACCGAGACAGCATGTCGGCCTACGGTTACGTTTAGTAGTAGTTTTTGCTTTTGTTGGGTTAAACTGAAGCACCGGTAACCGTGCTAGAATGTAATTTTTCTCGGATTACTCAAACTTTAAATCATCTTTTGCCCCGATTTTTTCCAGAAAAACCTGCAAAGCTCCCGAAGCAGGATCGGATGGTTTAGACGAGCTTGTCAATTCAGCTTAGACGCCTCAGAGTCTTTTTGGAAGGTCAAGGTCGGACACCCTTTCGTTTATTCGCTATGGTTTACATCGTGTAGATTATATTTATAATGAAGAGAGAGAAAAAAATTCCTCGTTCAATTTTTTTTTTTAATTCGGTGACATTGGGTGACTGTGACTTCTAACAAAGTGGCTCAAAGTAGGAAGAGTGACAGAAGCACTGAAAGCGACGAGAGATCGAGATTTGTGGAAGATCATGATCGCCTACGCTAAAGAGCATGGCATCTGATTGATTGATTGATTGATTGACTGTTGGGGAACAGATAAAGAAAACCGTTCAACGCTTGATAATAGAGTATCAGAAATACATGCAGAGACTGTCACAGTTTGATATAGATGTAGTTAGTTTCATGCAAGCGTTTCTGAAAACTGTTTCAGTTTTATTTCCCTCTTGATGACGAAATTTGTAAAATCGGAGATTTAAATTTATCGAGTTATTTGAGGAGAACATGATCAGCAAAATGTATCGTTGCCATAACGTAATAGTTTATATGCACGATTGGAAAATGATAACCTTGATTCTTAAGTTTATGTTACGCTAGTATCTTCCGTGCAGTTTCAAAAAAATTTATACAAGAGGTAGATAACAGTATATAACACAAGGCTTATCGTAATATGGACTTTATTTACAAAAAAAAAAAAAATAACAAAAAACACAAGACAATAACTGATAAACTAAAATCTAAACCAAAAGAGGCTGTCGTGGTTGGTAATCACGACGGTGGTTTTCAAATTTTCCCTCTCTCCTATTCTTGTTTTTTTTTTCATTTTTTTCCCCCAGATGTACATGTTGAAGATTCCTGTCATTATGATGTCTGTCTGTACCGTCATATTCTGTACCGGCTGGGTCTGTGTTAACGGGCGGTACTACAGGTGACTTCTGCTGGTTTTTACCACAGGCTTGATGTGTTGTTCAGTTAGTGTGGCGACTTTCAAGTCTTTTTAACAACCACCAAACTCACTTTGATTTTTTTCCCTTTCTGTACCTGCTTTAAATGTTACAACTCCGACTCTGAATCTGTAGATATCACTTGATACTATCAACTTTCCATTGCCTGAATCTGCAAATCAATTGATACTTTCGACTTTCCATTGCCTGAATCTGCAAATCAATTGATACTATCAACTTTCCATTGCCTGAATCTGCAAATCAATTGATACTATCAACTTTCCATTGCCTGAATCTGCAAATCAATTGATACTATCAACTTTCCATTGCCTGAATCTGCAAATAATTGATACTTTCAACTTTCCATTTCTTGAATCTGCAACTCAATCGATACTATCAACTTTCCATTCCCCGAATCTGCAAATCAATTGATACTATCAACTTTAAATTCCCCGAATCTGCAAATCAATTGATACCATCAACTTTCCATTCCCTGATTCTGCAAATCAATTGATACTATCAACTTTCCATTTCCGAAATCTGCAAATCAATTGATACTATCAACTTTCCATTCCCTGAATCTGCAAATCAATTGATACTATCAACTTTCCATTCCCCGAATCTGCAAATCAATTGATACTATTAACTTTTCATTTATCGAATTTGAATCCCGTAAATACGAATTGGTCTTAGATTATTCCCACAGAATGCAACACTAAGTGTCAATCATATCACACGTTGTGGTCCTCAGCGACATCAAACTCATTATTCTGCTTGAAAGAGAGCAGCAACCAAAATAATTGAATTTCTTTACTTGCCCCTTGTAACCGCCCTCCCTCCTCCCCTCCCTCCCCCCCTTTCTCTCTCTCTCTCTCTCTCTCTCTCTCTCTCTCTCTCTCTCTCTCCTCTCTCTCTTCTCTTTCTTCCTCCTATTCTGCCTCTCACTCTCTTTCCCCCTCTCTCTGCCGTTCCATATCTCTCTCTCTCTCTCTCTATCTATCTATCTATCTATCTATCTATCTATCTATCTATCTATCTATCTATCTATCTATCTATCTGTATCCCTTCCCTCCCCTCTCCCACAGCCTCTTGGAGAGTGTAAACTGGTTCGTGGTGGTGACTCTGGTCCTGTTTTTCGAGATGGTTGTTTTCGAGCCGGCAGCGTTCCTCCTGTGCGCCACGGTGAGCACCCAGCTGTGGAAGACACCGCTCGTCCTGAACGAGTGCATCCAGCGTTTCTCGGGTGAGTTGGCAGGTTGACATGCTGGCAGAGCGCCTGCTGCCCTAAGAAGCTGACGACGGGGAGATTGGGGACCGAATATTGGTGGGCCTGAGTCCTGATATTACCGTGGTAAACGAAAGAGTGAAGGAAGAGAACAGGGGTGGGAGCTGCACAGAAATGTAGGGAGTTCATTTTTTTTTCAAAGTTGTTATTATGAAATGGATTACACAAACTGTTACTAAGTCTTGTTTGTTTTATTCAACAAAAGACATTCAATTGCAAGTTAGTGTCAGCTATGCGTTAGTGGCAGTAAATGTTATTTGATCAAAACTTTAATCTACTAAATCTTTCTGTGGAGAGATAAATGCCGTACACATGACTACAGAATATCGGTTACGTTTACTGTCCTTGCGATTTTTATAACCTGCAAATAGCTACTATCGCCCATCTCTTTCCACATAAGTTTGCTCGAGTTATTTTTCATGCTTTACGATTAAAACGGGAAAAAAAAAACATGCTGCATTTAACGCCGAAAACCTTGAATTTTTCAACGGGTAAATAAAATATTTTGAAACCAAGAAAAATTGACTGTGTTGAAATGTTATTGCGGGATGAGGGCAAAGTAAAGGATTGTTATTATTATTATTATTATTATTATTATTATTATTATTATTATTATTATTATTATTATTATTATTATTATTATTATTATTATTATGATTATTATTATTATTATTATTATTATTATTATTATTATTATTATTATTATTATTATTATTATTATTATTATTATTATTATTATTGTTGTTGTTGTTGTTGTTGTTGTTGTTGCTGTTGTTATCATTATTATAATTTATATTATTATCGATTCCCCCATCCCTCGCCCCCTAGGCGTGATGAACGAAGTAGGCTACAGGGATTACATGGTGGACCTGTGCATGGCTGGCCGCCGCATCACGTCTCCTGTCCACACCCAGGCGGCGCCCGAGTCTGCCAGCCTGTACCACCTCCATCAGAAGATTTACCAAGCTCTCAAGGTAAAAATCCGCGGGTTGTCTTCTTCTGGTGTCTTCTATTCCTCCCCATCAGCCCCTCGACCTCCCCCACTACTCTGTCCACACACAGGCGACGCCTGAGTCTGCCAGCCTGTACCACCTCCATCAGAAGATTTACCAAGCTCTCAAGGTAAAAATCCGCGGGTTGTCTTCTTCTGGTGTCTTCTATTCCTCCCCATCAGCCCCTCGACCTCCCCCACTACTCTGTCCACACACAGGCAACGCCTGAGTCTGCCAGCCTGTACCACCTCCATCAGAAGATTTACCAAGCTCTCAAGGTAAAAATCCGCGGGTTGTCTTGTTCTGGTGTCTTCTATTCCTCCCCATCAGCCCCTCGACCTCCCCCACTACTCTGTCCACACACAGGCGGCGCCCGAGTCTGCCAGCCTGTACCACCTCCATCAGAAGATTTACCAAGCTCTCAAGGTAAAAATCCGCGGGTTGTCTTCTTCTGGTTTCTTCTATTCCTCCCCATCAGCACCTCGACCTCCCCCACTACTCTGTCCACACACAGGCGACGCCTGAGTCTGCCAGCCTGTACCACCTCCATCAGAAGATTTACCAAGCTCTCAAGGTAAAAATCCGCGGGTTGTCTTCTTCTGGTTTCTTCTATTCCTCCCCATCAGCCCCTCGACCTCCCCCACTACTCTGTCCACACACAGGCGACGCCTGAGTCTGCCAGCCTGTACCACCTCCATCAGAAGATTTACCAAGCTCTCAAGGTAAAAATCCGCGGGTTGTCTTCTTCTGGTTTCTTCTATTCTTCCCCATCAGCTCCTCGACCTCCCCCACTACTCTGTCCACACCCAGGCGGCGCCCGAGTCTGCCAGCCTGTACCACCTCCATCAGAAGGTTTACCAAGCTCTCAAGGTAAAAACGAGGGTGGGCTTGGTGTGTGTGGGGGGGTTGTGTTCTCCTGGTGTCTTCCATTCCTTTCCATCAGTGCCCTTCCCACCCCCCCCCCCCCCTTACACACACTTTCTCTTCTACCAAGTTCTCAGGGAAGCAGCCGAGGGCGTAGAGGGGGTGGGGGTGTATTGTCTTCCCCTGGTGTCTCCTGGTCCATCCACCAGCCCCCTCGCCCTCCCTTCCTCTTCTGTCAAGCTCTCAATGTCAAAACGGCCGGCTTTGTGGATTGTCTTCTCCTGGCGTGTGCTATTCCTTCCATCAGCCCCTCCCTACATTTCCTCTTCCCGTCCGAGCTGCTATGATAAGAAATGCGAAATTTACTTTTGCTGCAATAGCGTTTTCCGTGTGTTTTCTTCCTATACGGTTTTTTCTCTGTGTCTTCTCCCAATCCCGTTTTTCGTGTGTTTTCTTCCTATATGGTTTTTTCTGTGTGTCTTCTCCCAATCCCGTTTTTCGTGTGTTTTCTTCCTATACGTTTTTTTTTGTATGTGTCTTCTCCCAATCCCGTTTTCCGTGTGTTTTCTTCCTATACGTTTTTTTTTGTGTGTGTCTTCTCCCAATCCCGTTTTTCGTGTGTTTTCTTCCTATACGGTTTTTTCTGTGTGTCTTCTCCCAATCCCGTTTTTCGTGTGTTTTCTTCCTATACGTTTTTTTTTTGTGTGTGTCTTCTCCCAATCCCGTTTTCCGTGTGTTTTCTTCCTATACGGTTTTTCCGTGTGTCCTCCCCAACTCCGTTTCCTGTGTTCAGAAAGTGATCGGATTGCCCACGGCCGTGTTCCAATCTGGCGTGTACTGGCTGATCATCCACACCGCCTGCGCTCTGTGCCTGGTCCTCGTGCAGACGGACATCCCACAGTTCCACATCCAGAAGAGACACATCGCAGACGCGTTCGGACTCGACGAAAGAGAGGTAAACCCTGTGCTTGACCAGCTCGGGTTTGATACGGCTTTCACTGAAATGAGTGTGAGCTTTACAAAAACGCGGGCCTGAGCGTAAGTTTTAATGGCAGATCCGACCTCGTAACTTCATCCGATGATTGTATTTCCGGCCCGGTCTGTGCGCATTTGTTGGTAACTAGACTCTTCGCCATGATGGCGGTGAAGAGCCGGGTCTAGTTACTCAAAGTTAGATCTAGATCTAGAGTCTAAATCTTGTCGCTAACTAAAAATATCTTTAAATGGTTGATATTATCAATATTCATCTTAACAGGAATTTTCCCATAATGTTGCTGAAATGTTTTCATAGCATACATTTCCGAACCATTCTCTGCACACCAGTCAGTAACTAGACGCTTCGCCATGATGACGGTAAAGAGCCGTACCTAGAACTCAAAGTCTCTCTCTCTCTCTCTCTCTCTCTCTCTCTCTCTCTCTCTATATATATATATATATATATATATATATATATATATATATATATATCTCGATATACACACATAAATTTATTTCAGAAAGAAAGTAACGAGAGGGACGGAAAGGTTAAACAGGTCATTTTTAAGAATCAAGTCGAGATACTTTAGCAAGAATGGAGAGAGAGAGAGAGAGAGAGAGAGAGAGAGAGAGAGAGAGAGAGAGAGAGAGCTAGAGAGAGAGAGAGAGCTAGAGAGAGAGAGAGCTAGAGAAAAAGAGAGAGCTTGAGAGAGAGTGAGGGAGCTAGAGAGAGAGAGGGGGAGCTAGAGAGAGAGAGATAGAGAGAGAGAGGGGGGAGGGAGAGAGAGAGCTAGAGAGAAAGAGCTAGAGAGAGAGAGAGGGAGCTAGAGAGAGAGAGAGAGAGCTAGAGAGAGAGAGGGAGCTAGAGAGAGAGAGAGACAGAGAGAGAGACAGAGACAGAGATAGAGACAGAGACAGAGACAGAAACAGAGACAGAGAGAGAAAGAGAGAGAAAGGATTACAGGAGAGGAAGAGTTTTGAAAAAAAAAATATTTCCTTCTAACAACCCCCTTCCTCTTTCACTCCATAACATCAATCAATCAAAGAATCAATCAGTAACCCAAACAATCAATCATCAATCAATTAATCAATCAATCAATCAATTAATTAATCCACACAGTCCATTTATCAAATTTATCATTTTTTAAAATTTTTTTGTTACTTTCAGCGCCCGATAACCGTGGAACAAATGTGGGACTACATCGAGAACCGGTTCCGACCGGTTCTTCTGAACGTGACCGTGAACGTGACCAGTGACAGTAACGAGTCGCTGAGCTCCTTCCTCCTCGCCCCCATCCGCATCAGACAGATCCGCTCCGTTCCGCTCACGGACGCTTACGGATTTGAAAGTAAGTCAAAACGGTTTTATCCGGATGGATGTTAAGAAACCGGGCAGCCATGACTGTGTGGGCGTACAATTTTAAACTTAGGTTCAAATAGTTTCTTATGGGAACATAGTTGAATTACAGCGGTTTAATCCGGATCTTGTAAAACCGGCCAGCTTTATTCGGTTTTAAAATAGGAGTCAAGAAACCCGAGCAGCAGGGTGTGGGGGCCCTGTTGTAGTAGAGTTAGCCTCCTTTGGACTTTTTATTTATTTTTTTTAAAGGGGGGTGGGGACCCCTGGATTTATCCATCCATCCATCCATCACCATCCCCCTCCCCAAAAAAAAAAATAAAATAGAAAAAGAAAAAAGAGAGGTATTTAAATTGTTCTCCTATGTCATTAAAAAAATATTCTTTCTGTTATAAATGGAGATATCACAACTTTGAATTTCGTGATCTTGATAAAACTTTAAAATACTTTTGGGCCACGATGTCTTTTTTTTTTTTTTACTTTTCAAGACGATGTAGGCAACTACTAAAAGGTTTTTTTTTTTTTCAAAAATCTATAGTTTTCTGCGCTTTAGTGATAATATCTCTCTCTCTCTCTCTCTCTCTCTCTCTCTCTCTCTCTCTTTCCTCTCTCTTTCTGTTTAGAGCCAAGCTGTTCTCCCCTCAAATCTCTTCGTGTTGATGAGGCTTGGCAGTGCAACTACGGCTTCAGCCGGGCGAACATGGAGACACGAAACTTCGATCCGGGCTGGATATCACCTCGCACGAAAGGCATGTTGGGACATTCGTTAAGTGATAAGGGGAGATATTCAGGCAGACGAACATGAAGCAAATACAGACAGACAGACAGGGGGCACTGACAGACAGAGACAGACAGACAGGGTGCACTGACAGACAGAGAAAAACAGGCAGACGGACAGGAGGCACCGAGAGACAGAGACAGACAGGCAGGCAGACAGAAGGTACTGAGAGACAGTGACAGACAGGCAGACAGACAGGAGGCACTGAGAGTCAGAGAAAGACAGGCAGACAGGAGGCACTGACAGACAGAGACAGACAGATAAGCAGGGGGCACTGAGATACAGAGACAGACAGGCAGATGGACAGGAGGCACTGACAGACAGAGACAGACAGGCAGACGGACAGGAGGCACTGACAGACAGAAAGAGACAGGCAGATAGGAGTCAATGACAGACAGAGACAGACAGACAGACGGACAGGGGGCACTGAGAGACAGAGACAGACAGACAGACGGACAGGGGGCACTGAGAGACAGAGACAGACAGACAGACGGACAGGGGGCACTGAGAGACAGAGACAGACAGACAGACGGACAGGGGGCACTGAGAGACAGAGACAGACAGACAGACGGACAGGGGGCACTGAGAGACAGAGACAGACAGACAGACGGACAGGGGGCACTGAGAGACAGAGACAGACAGACAGACGGACAGGGGGCACTGAGAGACAGAGACAGACAGACAAGCAGAGACATATTAGCAGACGCACATAACGCACTGACAGAAAGACACAGACACGGCGACTACCATACTAAGACTAAGATTGTTGTTGTTATTATTATTATTATTATTATTATTATTATTATTATTATTATTATTATTATTATTATTATTATTATTTTTATTATTATCATCATCATCATTATTATTATTATTTTTATCATCATCATCATCATTATTAACTGTGCTCTCCTTATCAATGAACTAATCTTTGACCCATGACCCATGACCCCGTCTTTTCTGGTCTCTGCTCTCTCACTTGTTTAAACACCAACCAAGTGAACCGCCCTAGTAACACCGACCTTTACACACATGTGTCTGGTGTGGATGCTCACTTCCACACAGTTGATGTGCTGCCTCTTAGTGGGTGAGAATTATAAGACCTAGAATTTTAGGTAGTGCTCAGCAGTGGTTAGCTTAAGGCTTTGAAGTGAAAATGACCGAAAATGCTTGAATTGGTGGGATTAGAACCATCGGTTTACAGATGCTTCGGCATCCATCGCCTTGCCACTCTAAAAGAACAGAACTTATACCAATACGCCACTACGCTCCCTTAGTGGGTGAGTCCCATGTGTATCTCTCTCTCTCTCTCTCTACCTCCCTACCCCTCTCTCTCTCTCTGTCTCTTTTTTTTCTCTCCATCTCTTTTGCTCTTCCTTTTATCTTCTCTCTCCAATTGTTAGGTCTCTCCTTATATCGCTTTCTAACCTTCCTTACTTCACTCGCTCAATTTCTGGGGCGGGGCGATTCTGATTTATGCCTTCCATTTGTCTTCGTGAATTCGCGAATCTTTTTAGTATCTCTATATGAATTGTTTTCTCTCTCTCTCTCTCTCTCTCTCTCTCTCTCTCTCTCTCTCTCTCTCTTTCTCTCTCTCCCTTTCTCTCTCTCTCTTTCTTTCTCTCTCTCTTTCTCTCTCTCTCTTTCTCTCTTTCTTTCTCTCTCTCTCTCTTTCTCTCTCTCTCTTTCTCTCTCTCTCTCTCTCTCTCTCTCTCTCTCTCTCTCTCTCTCTCTCTCTCTCTCTCTCTCTCTCTCTCTCTCTCTCTCTCTCTCTCTTTCTCTCTCTTTCTTTCTCTCTCTCTCTCTCTCTTTCTCTATCTCTCTCTCTTTCTCTCTCTCCCACTGTAACTTTCTCAACGTAGGACTAATTTAGTCTGCCTATCATCTCGAGGTACCTGTCTTTCTTCCTCACTTTCTCTCTTTCTCTGTCAATATTTTTCATCTTTCCAAATCTCCTCATCCATCTCTACCTATCTTTAAGCCAGCTTTTTTTTTTTACCTATCTCTTGCTTTCCTTCTTTTTCTCTCATTCTTTCACTCGTAACTTAATATTTATATTTTCTCCGAACCCAAAGATTTCTATTGATTAAAAATTCTACGCAAAGATTGAGGAAAATGTCAAACTTTTATATCGAATAATTTTCTGAAGTGAACGTTCATGCAATCTTTTCGGAATATTTTTCAATTAATTCAGACACCAAGTTCAAATACTGTTAAAATCTTATTTATAATCAACAAGAACAACAACAACAACAACAACAACAACAACAACAACAACAACAACAACAACAACAACACAAATAACAACACCAATAAAACTCTGAACCAACTGATTCATGTATCCAGGGTGGATAGACATTATGGATCTATCCTCTCTGGTGTATCCACTGTATCCACATTATTCCATTCCCCAATTAACTATCCAATGTGATTTTATTCGACTATTTTTTTTTAATTTTTCTCCACAGATACCAAACAGTATTTCTCCACGATTATTCGGTTCTTGAAACCATTAAAAATTCGACTTGGATCGACCAAAATACCCGATACATCTTAATCGACTTCTCTTTACTGAATACATATTCGCACATTTTGAGCGACATTCGGATACTATTCGACTTCAAAAGGAGTGAGTTTTCCACCTTGTCATTTCATCAGGGGTGGAAGTCACAGATCGATAAGAGGAAATAATTTGGGTATTGAAAGAGCGAGAAAAAGTCAACTTGGAAATATTCGCAAATATAACCAAATAAAAACCTAAAAGAAAACAAAGGTTTAGATTTACTCTCAGGGAAATTTGTTAGAAGATATTTCTCTTCCGATAACAGTTCCCTAAACTAAAACGTTGCTATAATGAAAATAATTAAGGAATATTTATCCCAAACTTGTATCATTGTTTTTTGTAAGCTAATTTTATAAAGAAACAGATAGCGTATAAACGACTACATGTATTTTCAGTACTCCTTTCAAGGAAAGCTAATTATTCTACACTTGCATTTCATGTTAATTCGCAACCTTCGAAATTTACAAAAAAAAAAATGAAATCCAAGTAGCGAAATCTACGAAACTAACCGGATTTCTGTTCTTTTGTCTCAAGTGGCACCACACTGGCGCTACAGCAGCTACCACTTACTCTACGAGGTTGTCGGGAACTACTTCTACTACACCATCTTTTTGAGCTGCGCTTTCTTCATCATTCTGGTCTACAGCATCATCAAGGAGATACTGCTGGTGGGTGAACTCGCGAATAGCGGTATAGGAGAAAGAAGACAGTTATCAACAGGATAGTAGTAGTAGTAGCAGTGGTAGTGATAGTAATAGTAGTAGTTGTAGTAGTAGTAGTAGTAGTAGTAGTAGTAGTAGTAGTAGTAGTAGTAGTAGTAGTAGTAGTAGTAGTAGTAGTAGTAGTAGTAGTAGTAGTAGTAGTAGTAGTAGTAGTAGTAGTAGTAGTAGTGGTAGTAGTTGTAGTAGTAGTAGTAGTAGTAGTAGTAGTAGTTGTAGAAGTAGTAGTGGTAGTAGTAGTTATAATAGTTGTAGTAGTATTAGTAGTAGTTCTAGTATTAGTAGTAATAGTAGTCGTAGTAGTGGTAGTCGTAGTAGTAGTAGTAGTAGTAGTAGTAGTAGTAGTAGTAGTAGTAGTAGTAGTAGTAGTAGTAGTAGTAGTAGTAGTAGTAGTAGTAGTAGTAGTAGTAGTAGTAGTAGTAGTAGTAGTAGTAGTAGTAGTAGTAGTAGTAGTAGTAGTAGTAGTAGTAGTAGTAGTAGTAGTAGTAGTAGTAGTAGTAGTTTTGGTGGTGGTGGTGATTGTGGTGGTTCTACTCCATAACAGCATTTTTATATTTATTCATTTTTTTTTTATTTTTATTTTTTTTTTACTTTCTTTCTTATCCAATTTTTGAGGTATCCACGTCCACAAAACGTTTTTCTTAACTAGCCACACCAGACTGTGCACAAACCCTACGAAACTTTTGACTCAATAATAATTATACTCTATTTTTTCTCAACGCACCAGATCTACAAGACCGGAGTGAGGAAGTACTTCTTGCTGCTCAACAGCTACCTGGAGCTGATGAAAATCTTCCTCTCGATTTCGCTCATTATCGCCTTGATGCTGAAAACAATTACTTCGTTGTCAGTTTTTTCTGGCTTTTCTTTGTTTGTTGTGATACAAAAATATTTAAAGTGTTTCTCTTTTTATTCGTTTTTCCCCCTCACATCGTCATACTACTGTTATTGTTTTTAAAAAAAATTCTGCAAACAAATTTTTTTTAAATATAATATATATATATATATATATATATATATATATATATATATATATATATATATCACAAATTTACAAATGTGTATACTGCATCGTGAACACCTGTATGCCTTTTCTTGATGCTGCCTAAACTTTCTATTGAAAGCTTAACAGTAATCTTGTTAGTTTTTTCCCATGCATGCACTGCTTTGACATGAACATCATCAGTGTCATCTGCTTCCTCAATGCAAGAAAAATCCTTCTTTTTCTGTCTTTTTTTTTTTTTAGATTTTTTTTTAAGTTATCAACTTTTTTTTTTGCTTTTATTTTTATCCCTATGAATCCACCATGCCTGCCAGATCTCTTCTGAAGAAGTTAAAAAACGTGATTCTTTTCCGCGAGTTGGAGTTCATCGACTTCCACTCCATGGCCATGTTCGACTACATGTTCACCGTTTCTGGTGGGCTGCTCGGCTTCCTCTGCATCTTCGACATTTTCTTGATGTTGAGGTAAGGCAATATCATTTCTACATCTATAACTCTTTGGTCCGTCCTGATGTTGAGGTAAAGCGATATAGTTTCCACATCCACAACCTTTTAGTCCTGATGTTGGGGTAAGGTGATATAGTTTCCACATCTAGTTTTCAAACTTCTTCTATTACGATGAAGATCTCCTCATCCCTATCTTTCCTCTCTTCCTCTCCCTCATAGTATTGTCTTTTTGTCCTCCTTATAATGTAATCCTAAAGACAAGAGTTTAAAATCACACCCTTCTCCTTCTTGACGTCCTCTTCCTCATAGTATTGTCTTTTTGTCCTCCTTATAATGTAATCCTAAAGACAAGAGTTTAAAATCACACCCTTCTCCTTCTTGACTTCCTCTTCCTCATAGTATTGTCTTTTTGTCCTCCTTATAATGTAATCCTAAAGACAAGAGTTTAAAATCACACCCTTCTCCTTCTTGACTTCCTCTTCCTCATAGTATTGTCTTTTTGTCCTCCTTATAATGTAATCCTAAAGACAAGAGTTTAAAATCACACCCTTCTCCTTCTTGACTTCCTCTTCCTCATAGTATTCTCTTTTTTGCCTCCTTTTGATGTTGTCCTAAAGACGACTTGAAATTCACCCCTCCCCTTTTCTATTCCTTATATGTAAGGCGATATAATAGTTCTCCACGCCCATCTCCTTCTTTCTATTCCTCCTCCGCATAGTACTGTCCCTTTTCTCCTCCTTATAACGTTCTCCTACAGACAACACTTTAAAACTCCCACACCGCCTCCCTCTTCCTCTTCTCCCATCACACCCCCTCCCCCAGCACGATCCGCCGCCTGCTCATCTTCATCCGCCTCCTCAAGTCCGCCGCGCCCCGCCTGTCCATGCCGCTGCTGGTGGGGATAGCGTTCACGTGCCTGGCGTTTCTCCTGTTCACCAACAGCCAGGCCAGGTTCGCCACAGTGGGGACGAGTTTCATGACCGTCACGCAGTACTTCATCAAGCCGCGGGCCCTGTACAACGACCTGGTCGAGCTGCACCCGTTCCTCGGGCCCTGGTTCGTGTTCTTCCTGGGGCTGTGGATGAACTTCTTCGTGCTCAACTTCTTCATCGCCTTCCTCAACGAGATGTACTCGTCCGTCCTCAACCGGGTCCGCATCGCCACGTACAAGGTGCGGGACAAGACCAAGCTGGAGTACGTGTACGACTTTCTCGGGATACGGTCCACCATCTCGTGGGATCTCGCGGCGGACGTGATCTTGCGAGACGACGCCAGTGAGAAAGATTTCATGGCGGATATTAAGCGGTTGAGGGCTGACTGAATGGTTGACCGAAGGCAATATTTCACTTGCTGCCTCAGGTTGTTTATTATTATTATTGTTATTATTATTATTATTATTATTATTATTATTATTATTATTATTATTATTATTATTATTATTATTATTATTATTATTATTATTTGTTGTTGTTGTTGTCTCGTCTTTTAATACCGAAACTAAATAGCCTTTTGTGAAACATTAACAAGAGTAATACTCTTCTGTGTTATTTTTTCTTATGGAACAGATTTTGATGATGATGGGTAATCTGTTAGGCTCTGCTTGTCTAGGGGTATTAAAAATATACACAGCCAATCACACGACTCGTCCGTAGAAAATAAATCCGAAGTCCGCAAGTAACAATTGCAATCTGTTTAATCCAACACAAGAGCTAGACTGTACAATATCTGTAGGTTGACTCATTAATCATTCACTGTAGACTCAATATCGACTCACTATAAACTCTATGATGTTGACTCACTGTAGACTCAATGTTGTTGACTCACTGTAGACTCAATGTGGTTGACTGCCCAAATATAATTTGGATTCTTATTTATACAAAATCTCGTCGAATCATCCAGAAAAGGAATTACATAATCATAAGAGAACATTCTCGGTACACGTCATTAGCAATTAGCAACCAATCAAAACAAAGGTAAACAAGGGGTGACGAGATCATTACTATGCTAGAACTAAGTCGGAGATTCGAGAAGAATCTTGACTATACAAGTGCGGGCTGTGTTCAATAAAACAAAACTAAGTTCTTAGGCTTGAAATACAAACGTTATGCCACCAAACAAGATAATGCACATAGATCTACCCGATCCGCTACTCAAAAGTTACGCACCAAAAAAGGGTGAGGAAATGAATAGATCAACATATAGTACAATGCGTTACACCTTACCTTCTTTTCTAACTCTTTCGTATTGAAGTACATTTATTTTTATTCCTTCGAGTATATATATTACTGCCGGTAGCCAAAGTACACGCCAGTGTATTCTTCTGTTGATTGTTGTTATAACATATAAAATATTTTTTCCTAATTAATGCCTTTATAATGTGACTGAAAACATTAAACTCGAAAACATGACTCGCTGTTTCAACCATAGTGGTTTGTTATTTTTTTTTTTTTTGCATCTTGTATTGATATCATAAACTAGCGTTTGATTTGGATCGTTTTTATTCCTTCCATGTCTTATTAAACAAAGCATGGACCTTCTAAAGGTGAAGATTTTACATAACACACCGCACCAGCTCCAGGTGTCAATCAGACCTGGAGATTTGACTAATTATTAATATACAAAGCCGGTGCCCACTTTAATACTTATTAAATCTCGACCTCTAGTTGCACGAACATTCTAGCTAGAATTTTACTTTGGTCATTAGAAGTTCTGAGATGTATGGAATAGGTATGAAGAATGAAGTAATAATTTTGCTGGATTAAGAAACGACCGGTAATGAAGCTTATAGAATTAAAATACTCCAGATGTCACTGCCAGGAATATAGATTTACAGTTCCACCTACTAAAAGACGTTATTTAGCTTTAAATCAACGACATTTCTTAAAAGCAAAGTAATTTTAACAAGAAATGGGACAGGAGAGAAAAATGAGGCAATTTTTTATTATCATCATTATGATCATCATCATCACCATCATCATCATCATCATTATCATCATAATTTTCCTCATCAATGAGATAAACCAAAGTAACCTATATTGATCGTTCATTGATGCCAGGAATCTATACCACTAATGAAAATAATTTGGAAAAGCAAGTTTTAGCCGTAAAAGACGGAAAGGAGCGTGGTGAATATAAAAGAGGAAAAGCTCTGCATTTTCTGTTACTCTCTCCTAGTCTCTATGTCTGTGTGTGTGTCTGTCTGTCTATCTCTCTCTCTCTCTTTCTCTCTCTCTCTCTCTCTTTAAATGGAAAAGCAAAAACACCACACTTGGAGGACAAATTGGTAATTATAAAAGATCCAAAAAAGACGCGTGTGTGTCTGTAAATAGTGTGAAACAAGGTTTAAAAAGAGACAGGCTCACCACTCTATAACAACGGGACTAAAAAAAGAAACAACATAAGAATAGATTAAACATAAAAACGTTTCGCATTTATTGTGGCTTCATCAGAGTGCGTAGGAAAAAATTGACTTCGACAAGTTATACAAAACATTGGAGGAGCTGGGCTCAGACGGAACAAATGATTGTTTGGGGGAGGGGCAGTGCGCAGAATGCTTCAAGGTTCAGTGCAATGGCTAGGGATGGTGATGGCAGAGGGCGTGACCTCGTTGATATGAGGGTAAGATAAGGCTGGAGCGCGTGTTTGGAATAAAATATTAGGGCTGGTTAGCGTCTGTAGAGAAATCAAAATTCAAAAAATGGGAAAAGGTTTTCTGGGGCTTTACATCTGATTAAAATGGGAATGCGCGTGTAGAAGAATGATAGTTGATACGTCACAGGGCGAGATGTAGAGGGTCTCTAATAAATATAGGTGGTACTGTAGGCGGGGATGGCGATTGAAAGACCATATAAATATCCAAATTCTCACGTAGGTTGAGAGAAATATAACTAACAAACATGATGGAATTATGCGTCTATATATCCAGCAGCTACGATGATTGTGTTGTTAATTGCTCTCTTATTCTGTGTTTCACTCTCTCCCTATATCTATCTTTCTTTAAGCTCGATTCTACACGTCATTATTTCCTTTGTAGTGCCTCATTCTTTCTTATTAGTTACAACCAAACCCTTATTTGCTACCTCCCTCTCTCTCTCTCTCTTTCCTTTTCTCTCTCTCTCTCTCTTTCTTTCTCTCTCTCTCTCTCTCTCTCTCTCTCTCTTTAGCTCGGCGTTCAATAGTGCCTCTCAATGACTAACAGTAATAAAAAGATACGAAAATGGCAAGATAGAGGCAAATAGGAATAGATAAAGAGATAGGTATACGAATAGAAAGATGAACAGAGAGAGAGAGAGAGAGAGAGAGAGAGAGAGAGAGAGAGAGAGAGAGAGAGAGAGAGAGAGAGAGAGAGAGAGAGAGAGAGAGAGAGAGAGAGAGAGAGAGAGAGAGAGAGAGAGAGAGAGAGAGAGAGAGAGAGAGAGACAGAGAGAGAGAGAGAGAGAGAGAGAGAGAGAGAGAGAGAGAGAGAGAGAGAGAGAGAGAGAGAGAGAGAGAGAGAGAGAGACAGAGAGAGAGAGAGAGAGAGAGAGAGAGAGAGAGAGAGAGAGAGAGAGAGAGAGAGAGAGAGAGAGAGAGAGAGAGAGAGAGAGAGAGAGAGAGAGAGAGAGAGAGAGAGAGAGAGAGAGAGAGAGAAGTGAGAGAGATATTGACAGGGCGTAGAATGGAAATAACCCGGAAAAAGAAAGAGTCGCATAGAAAAGAAAAAGGAAAGAGCGAAGGAGCAGGAGAGAGAGTTAGAGAGAGAGAGAGAGAGAGAGAGAGAGAGAGAGAGAGAGAGAGAGAGAGAGAGAGAGAGAGAGAGAGAGAGAGAGAGAGAGAGGGAACGCAAGTGGAAGAAAAATAGACAGAGGACTAAAAAGATGAAACAGAGGGAGGCAGAAGAAGGGATAGTGTGGAAGATGAAGAATCAGAAATAGAAGAAAGAAATGGCGAACCATAGTACTTTTGAAAGAAAGAAAGACAAATGAACTGTCATGGACATATCCAATAAAAATAAAAAAAACCGAAAATGACAGGATAGAGGCAAGGAAAAGACAGATAGATATAGAGATAGATAGACGGATAGAGAGATTGAGAGAGAGAGAGACAGAGAGACAGAGAAAGATTGAGAGAGCGTGAAAGGTAAATGACCCGGAAAAAGGAAGAGGCACATAACCACGCGCCAGGCAAAGGAAAAAAAAAACAAAAAACCCACAGGCGTCTTGACAAACTGAACAAACTTACCCCTAGATACAAAGGGCAGCTATATCAAGTTAATCAGTTATGGTATGGGGTTACGTATCATACACTGTTTTAACTGATTTTCTATAAAAAATTGAAACATTCATCCCACTATGTATCGTGACAGAAATAGGTTTTTATTTATTTAATATTCGGTAAGAAGTGCAGATTGTAGTTAAGTTTCACGGGGGTTTACCTTTTTCAAGTAAATTTTAAACAAAAATGTAATTAATCGCAAGTAAATCGCGTGAAGAAAGTGTGTCACTGTTTACTTAACATGAATCTGAAGAGAGTTAACTTTGCCTGGCAAGGCAACTTCACCAGGAACTGGCTCCATGCCCTAACGGTATTTAGGCCCGTAAAACGGTCAAGGTCCACATACTATGACGGCGCGCGCCTGTCGTCATTTATGCTTTGGGTTTGATGTGGCTCCTCCGATAAAACACCGGGATGCGCACTTGTGAGCATCACTTTGGTGCTTGGATGCTGGCAGGGAAGTTTTGTCGTGGGTCGTGTGAGAAGCACAACCTGCTCAGAGGTACCGGCGACTTGGGTACTTCGTCGATGTGGTGTCGGTGGGCCGGCTATCCTGAGAGTGTCTATATGGGGGAGGTTCAGAGCTGAAACCCTTCACCCTTTGCAATCTAATGACTTTTCTCCCCTTATGGTGGGTTGAATATCTTCCTTTATAGGGAGATGTATTTTTTTTTTAATTCGAAAAGGGCATTATCCATTAAATATGGAACACTCTCCTTTTTATTTGTTATCTTTCACGGGAGAGAGGACTTTCACATACTTTTACATGACTCCACTAACGCACTGTCAACTTGTGGCTGCACAAAATATCTGCTTATTAGTCCTAAAATCGTGACAGACTCTGCCTCGATGAGACTATAAGTAAATAGCGACACATAAAGAGAAATATTTAGTAACAAACTGATATAGACCGTGAAATAAAGGTTAAAAGAATGTATCAAAAGTATCGGAAGAGAGGCAAAGAAGAAAGAGAAATAGAATCTGAGTAACAAGAAACTAGAGAGAACAAAGGAAGTGAGATATACAGTAAGAGACAAAGGTAAAGTATTGACATAAACAAAATCACAATTAAAAAAATTATTATCTTAAAGTGTGGGAAGAGGCATATAGAAAAAAAAAAGAAATAGCAATAGATAGACAGAAAGAGAGAGAGAGAGAGAGAGAGAGAGAGAGAGAGAGAGAGAGAGAGAGAGAGAGAGAGAGAGAGAGAGAGAGAGAGAGGGAGAGATAGATTAAGAACTAGAGAGAAAAGTATCAAATGGTGAAATACAGTTAGAGAAAGAATCAGTGATATATATTGTCAAAGACAAAGACATGAATATGTAAAAATATAGAAGAAGAGGGAAGTGAGACAAAGAAGAAAAAGAGAGAAACAAGAAAGAAACAAGAGAGAGAGAAAGAGAGAGAGAGAGAGAGAGAGAGAGAGAGAGAGAGAGAGAGAGAGAGAGAGAGAGAGAGAGAGAGAGAGAAAGAGACAAAATGGAAAGAACAAAAAAAGACGCTGAGAAAAAGAAAAAAGACAAAGACTACGTTGTTGAGTGCATATAGATATCTAATATAATTTAACGATCTGAATCATATTACAATACAAAGATAATAAACTGTTCGAGCAAAGTGATTCGAATTATGTCCGCTAGTTTTAGCCACTAGGGTGGAGGCGGGGGAAAGAGGTATCTATTAGTATTAATTTGTTGGGTTCATTAATACTCATTTCATGGACCCTCATTTTTTTTTATTTCGAAGCACCAAATTCTTGCAAAGTGAGAAATTAGGGACATAATCATAGAGATTCAAACACATAAGGAAAAAAATCGAGTGATGAAAAAAAAAATAAAAAAAAAGCTGATGTTCCAAAGGTCTAGAATCTAATATAGTATACTTTGCAACGGATGGGTCACATGGAAGATTTTGCGAGAAAAACTGGCTTCCAAATAGAACAGTAACGTAAAGCAAGGACACTAATGTAAGGTTGTAACGATGAAGTATCGCTGGTGAGTATTGATTTAAACATCAGGAAGATGAAAATCACCAAGTTTGGAATAGGGTAGAAAAGCACAGAAATACAGAAACATCTACAGAGAAAAGTGGTTATAAAAGAATGGAAGACCAATCATAGCTATAGGTGTATTCATTAAAGAATTAGAGATCGAAATAACATGATTGTAAAAAAAGGAAAGATATATTTAGAAAGATTATAAAAGAAATCAGAATCATTAAGAGAGAGAGAGAGAGAGAGAGAGAGAGAGAGAGAGAGAGAGAGAGAGAGAGAGAGAGAGAGAGAGAGAAAAAGAGAAGGAGAGAGAGATAGAGAAAGAGATACAGAGAAAGAGAGAGAGTTGGAGAGCGTGGAAGGGATATAACACTAAAAAGAAAGAAATAGGGCACAAGTATTGAGATAGAGTGAGTTATAAACACACTGAGATAGAAAGGGGTAGAGAGAGAGAGAGAGGGGGGATGGGGTAAAAAAGGGGTAAAGAGAATGACAGAGGGATAGAAGGAGAGATTGTGTGGAAAAGAAAGAATCAGGAAGACAAGAAAGAAATATCGACACACAGTTGGAGAGAAAGAGAGAGAAATAAAATGCTATGGATACTTCTATTAAATTAAAAAAAAAATGTTCCAAAACTGACATGAGGGAGGCAAAGAAGAGAGAGAGAGAGAGAGAGAGAGAGAGAGAGAGAGAGAGAGAGAGAGAGAGAGAGAGAGAGAGAGAGAGAGAGAGAGAGACAGACAGACAGACAGACAGACAGACAGACAGACAGAGAGAATGGAAGAGGAGGAACCATAAAGAGATGGAGACATAACGACATCCAATTACAGAGTAAGACTGAGTAATACAGTGATTAAGAAACGGACGGAAAGATATAAAAAAATAGCCAAAAATGAGAGTACAAATCAAAAGAAGAAGGAAAAGAGCGAGACAGAGAGAAAGAGAGACAGAGAGAGAGAGACAGAGAGGGGGAGAAAGAGAGAGAGAGAGATTGAGTGTGAGAGGAAGAGCCAGAAATAGAGGAAAGCAATTGCCTCACACAGTTAGATAGAAATAGTCAGTTATAAATCTGACATAGATCTATACGGATAGAAAAAAATGTAACGAAAGTGTGAGAAAAATGGTAAGGAAAAAGATAGTGAGATATAGAAACTAAGAGTGGGAGAGAGAGAGAGTAAGAGAGATAAAAATACAGAAAGACAGTGTAAAAGTGGAGAACCGGGAAGAATAGAAAGAAATAGCCTCACGAAATCACTCAGTAAGGACATGAACTCTACTAATTACGTGTGGGAATCTAATGTGACATTTCGTTTAGAAGAAAGTAACTGTTGAAATGCAAAATTAACGACAACTCATGCATAAAAGTTTTGGAAAGAAAACATATAGTAAATGTGTCTTTTTTGTGCGCCTAAGTCGCAAATTCTTTTAAATCTAATAATTTAGTTGTTGAATGCACATAGACCTTTTAAATCAAGAAGAAACACAATCAAACAAATTTAATATAACGATATCAATCATGATTTTATACAAAGTCAATAAACTGTTCTTTCAAAGTGATTTGTATATACATATATACACACACATATATATTCCAGTTGTAGCAACCAGGGAGGTCTAGGGGATGAAGGTATTAACATATTTATTTTGAGGTTCGTCTACACTCACTTCATGGACCCCCAATTTCCTCATACCTTTGAAAGCACCCACCTGTTGGAAAGAGTGAAGTTAGAGACAAGTCATAGAGACTGAAATACAAGTAGGCGGCCGCATCACAAAATAAAACACGATCAATGAAAATACTTATTAACAGCCGATGTTCGAAAGACATGCAGCGTAGTATAATTTGTAACCAATAACAGATGAGCCACATGTAAGGTTTCGCGAGAAAAGCTAGTTTCCAATTACAGCGGTAACGTAAAGCAAGGAAACTGGTGACAATAAGGTTGTAACGATGAAGCAACGCTGGTAAACATTGATTCTAAGACCAGAGAGATGAAAATCACTATTTTCGGCAGAGAGGAAAAACATAGAAATATAGAAACACCAGCAGAGAACAGTGGTTTAAAAAGAATGGAAGACCAGTCATAGTGATAGATAGAACGTATACATTGACGCGTGTTCATGAAAGAATTACAGATAGAAATAAAATGTTAAACAAAGGAAAGATATATTTAGAAAGATTTATATATAAAAAAAAGCCAAAACCATTAAGAGATAGATAGAAAGAGAGAGACATAGAAAGAGAGAGAGAGAGAGAGAGAGAGAGAGAGAGAGAGAGAGAGAGAGAGAGAGAGAGAGAGAGAGAGAGAAAGACAAAGAGAGAAAAGAGGTAGAAAGGGGGCAAAGAAAGAGAGAAACACAGAGAAAGAGAGAAAGAGAGAGACAGAGAGAGAGAGAGAGAGAGAGAGAGAGAGAGAGAGAGAGAGAGAGAGAGAGAGAGACAGGAGAAAGACAGTGTGGAAGAGGAAGAACCAGGAAGAGAAGAAAGAAATAGCGACACACAGTTAGAGGTTAAGAAATAGTATATAAACTGCCATGGACACATCTATGAATAATGTAAAAAAAATGTTTTGAAAAACACAGAAGAAAGGCAAAGAAAAGTGAGAGAAAGAGAGAGAGAGAGAGAGAGAGAGAGAGAGAGAGAGAGAGAGAGAGAGAGAGAAAGAGAGAGAGTGAGACAGACAGACAGGCAGACAGACAGACAGACAGAAAGAGACAGAAAAAATAGCGACATAAAATTATAAAGCAAGACTGTGTAATGAACTGATTTAACACGCAAAGAAAGATTTAAAAAAAAATAGTCAAAATTGAGAGAAGAGTCGAAAAGAAGAGAAGAAGGAGAGAGAGCAAACGAGCAACAGAGAGAGAGAGAGAGAGAGAGAGAGAGAGAGAGAGAGAGAGAGAGAGAGAGAGAGAGAGAGAGAGAGAGAGAGAGAGAGAGAGAGAGAGAGAGGGTAGAAGAGGAATAACCACGAATAGAAGAAAGTGTCAGTGACAAAGATGGAAAGATATTAAAAAAATGTATCGAAAGTGAGAGAAAAGAGGTAAATTAAAAAAATAAGTGACATAGAGATACAAAAAGAAAGCTAGTGTGAAAGAAGAGAACCAGGAAGAGTTGAAAAAAATTTTGGGAAAGTAATAAAAAAGAAGCAGAGACACAGAGAGAGAGAGAGAGAGAGAGAGAGAGAGAGAGAGAGAGAGAGAGAGAGAGAGAGAGAGAGAGAGAGAGAGAGAGAGAGAGAGAGAGAGAGAGTAAGAGTGAAAGATACAGAAAAAAAGAAAGTGTGAAAGAGGAGAACCAAGAGGAGTAGAAAGAAATAGCCCCACGAATTAATCACTTAGTAAAGACATGAACTCTGCTAAATACATGTAGGCCTTACGTTTAGAAGAAAGTAACTGTTGAAACGCAAAATTAAAAACTCGTGTACTGCTATAAAAAAATTATCGTAAGAAAAAACATACAAAAAACGCCTTTTTCGTATGCCTGTGTCGTAATTTCTATTAAATTGAATAATAAAGTCGTTGAATGCACATAGATCTTTTACTTCAAGTAAGAAACAATTAAAAAAAAATTATATAACGATCTAAATTATTGTACTACACAAAGATATTAGATTGTAAGAGAAAAGTGATTTGTATTTCTTAGTCCGTTGCAGCCACTAGGCTGGCAGTGGGTAAAAGAGGTAGGCCTATAAAGTATCAATTTGTTGAGCTGATTGATCACCAAACAAAGCAGGAACCACCAACAGACCCATATCCCACACCGTACCCGTCACACAGATCATAAATGAACCCTGGATATTTCATTAAATTTTGCTCAATGAATTACACCTAATGCGGGCCTCCACCCAATATTCCTTCAATCTTGGCCCCTAGTTGCATGAAAACTGTCGCTAGAATGGTACACTGTACTTTGGTCATACGGAGATGCGTCG
>JAWDGP010003784.1:137500-170000 GCA_033675545.1 Elysia crispata
TATTATTATTATTTGTATTTTTATTTATGATTATTATTATCATTATTTGTTATTACTAATATGACTATTGCGTTCTGGGCTCAGCGCTTCAGTGGTGGCTGGATGCCGAGCCCTCTTTTTCATTGGTTGAGCATTTGGTATCTCAGCCGCGACAGTAGAGTGAGAGCCCGGATCAGAAGGATGTTGTTTTCTTGCTGACTAGCCGACTGCACAAGCGCACGGCTTCAACGAGCCCAGCTGGATTCACTGGCGGCCTAAATCCTGTCGGGCGAATAGACGATCCCATTGTAACCAGTGAGGTGAAGTGCGCTTCCAGATAAAAATTATAAACAAAGAAAATAATATATTGTTACTAGACTCTAGCATGCTTTCGCATTTTGAACTAAGGATTATGAGAGAAATATGATAAGTTATGCCATTTTCTTGGAGATAAAATTTCCCTAAGTATACTCTTCATAGTTTTGCCGATGTGATTTTTTTTTTTTTTTTTTTTTTGTGTGAGATAAGACTTTGCCAACCTAAACCGTATTTATTAGGTCACCTCAAAGGGTATCCTCGGGTCAACGAGGCCGTGTCAGTTCATGGAAAAGATGTCCATGTTCATGACAAATAGATCTAGTCCTGTCTTAACTGTCTAATGTAATCCTTCTCATAGCCTATGTTTTGGAGTGCCCACAAGGGATGGATTCACCAGCACCCCGCGCCTTCCCAAAATACATTTTACCGTTAACGATGCGCATCATTTCTCGCACCTTTCTACCATTCTACCTATTGCATGCATGTATATTTATTACTTAATATCTGATTCTGAACTTTGTCCCTGATAAGCCCAGAGTATGCAGGCTGCCACAAATTTCTAACTCAAAATACAGCCTACCGCTGTTTTCGTTAACAGAACGCCAAGCTGCAAAACATTTTAGGTTACACTCGACGACCTAAACGACCCTTTAATTTACCTAGGTTTGCCCAGGATCAACATTAAATTATATAACATTTAGATGGGTCACCATTTATACTGTTTGACAAGTCCTCGGCAAGGTCAACCACAAGGTATCGTATCAGAATGAAACATGCTGGCCGCTTTAGTTGTCTAGAGAAGAGGTTGCCTTAGTTCAGGTGTTTTGGGTCGCATATAGTGAGTTTTTCGCTCCTTTTAAAAACATAATGCAATGGCGTGTTCTAGGTCTTGCTAGCTCTGAGTCCAGAGAAAAATTCCTTCAAGAGGGGCCATACCTTTCATAGTTATTCACATCACACTACGATGCTGCAACAGAACAAAATTAAAATGTGGTCTTTTGCCCGTTTTGAGACCACCCGACTTTTCTTTTTTTTTAAGTCTATAATATGGTCATCACAAAGTAACAAAGGTCATCTTGGGACAGTTTTCTTTTGAGACTCAAGATTCAAATTAATGAGTAACATGAAAAGAAAAATTATGCCGTCCCTTGCGAACTCTTCATATGTGACCATGGATTGGACGGGCCACGGAGCTTTCTATATCCATTATTTTGTGGTGGAATTTAGCATATAACTTTTTATGCGTTCAAATCCTCACATTCTCTACTGTCTAAACTAAAATGTTAACTAAACCTCTAACATCGTAAAATGGGGAGTCAATCAACAAAAAACATTATCGAAGAGGCTATTGAAACGACAATCGCTTTTGCTCCATTAATCAGGTGTGTATCGTGATTAAAATTACAGATACATAGTTTGATTCTTCTTGACTGGCATTTTAAAAGATGTTATATTATCTATGAGATGTAATGAAGCTTGTACATATACTGCTATTTTGATGCAATTCGAATTTGTCTCATCTTAAAACAACAATTATTTATAGATTGTATGTACCCCAACGTCTATTACTTGCAAAACAAGCAACCATGTAATTTTTTTTTTCGGCTTTTAAATATTGTTGTTTTAAGATTCCTTTGACTCTTTGTGATCCAAGAATCAGCTATAACATAGTGATAATTAAAAAAAAAAAAACATGAATACGAAAAGGCAATAATGAAAGTCAGAAAATAAGATTGCTGATCCACAAATAGCAGCTAGGCTAAGACCTGCATTTTGCCTGAGTTTATATAATTATTTTTCAAGGGTCATAAACAGGGACAGAGAGAAATGTCTGAATTTCAAGCCTGAGATTTCAAAGCATTTGATGCTCGCTCTCACCTTTTCTTTTTATTTTATAAGTTTTTTAAAAATAAATTACTCTTTACATTTTTCCTTCTTTAGACAGTGTTTCAATAGAAACGAGGTTTTGTGACTTGCCGCCTTTTTTCATCAATGATGTAGGCCTATTCCTATAAATACTATCCGTAGGATGAAGCAGAAATTTAATTTATTTATTGGGAAATTAGAGTGACCATTTTCTTTGATTATATATTCATCATATATGGGGTCTTCATTGAAAGTTCCCCGACAGTTATTGTCTGATGTAGGTGTAACTGACTTGATGCTACCTTATCATGGTGACATCCCCCTAAATATATTGTAAGGATTGCTTCAATATACAAATTTGTCCACAAAGTTTACATCATTATTCTAGTACCGGGCATCTCAAAATTTTTTGATTGAGCAAGGAAATGTAGAATTTACTTCAAACATCACGATTGGTTGAATGGAAATCTTTTTTCTGCAGCTCGATTACGTGTTTATGGTATTATACAGAATGGTTACACCGTGAAAATTGGTGGAAAGACAATATCGCTGAGTATCTTGTTCAGTCTGTATCCATAGTGACGACAGGTGCAGGTGGGTAAGTGTCAAATTTTCCACAGGTTGCGGTTCAAGAGACCAGCATCCTTACAGCAAATTATTGTTCAGAATCTATGGCATACTTTTTTTACGGATTTACGTCGTTCGATCTTTGGGTATAATAGGAACTACGTAACTGCTGTGTTTTCAAGGTATTGTAAATTGCGCACGTACGCCGCACCTTGAAAACATAATGTTGGCACGTTAAGTTCTTGATTTGGCAAAGTTCTGCGCATGAGATTGCATAAAACTTGTGCAGTTTTAAGGCCTCAGGCGATAGTAATGCTGAAAATATGGCTATTGAGTTAGTAGCAATCAAAGCAGGTTCAACCGAGCGAGATTTAAGTTATGTGAGATCTGAATAGTTTATATATTATTCAAATCTCAGAGGGATAGAGGAAAAAAAAAAACAGTTTTAAGTGTGTTTAGACTAATTAAATGCGGCTTCAGAATATGTGGAATGAGCAGTCATTACAATTCTTCATGATGATTTGACAAATTGTTCTAGACCATGATTACTTTGATTCCTTTCGAGAAAGTTGGTTCATTTTTGGCTGCGTCCTAGCATTGCTCTTTTTCCCAAAATGTTTTTCGAAATAATGCAGTTTACATTTTGAATCAGCTTCCTAACTGTGCTTACCCAATACATAAAGAGCTACGATGCACTGCATTTTCTAAATTAATATTGCCTTTTTTCAACCGTAAGCCTTTTCAGTTTTTTCAGCTATGAAAAAGCACCAAAGAGTTTAAAATGCTGCATCATCTATCACTCAGCATTGTAATAAATATCGAATACACGAAAGTTAGATTCGTATTTGTTTTTCCAAACTGAAAGCCAACCGATCAGCATCTGGGGCGAAGTTTATTGCTAAAATTGTCCTTGGCCTGCTGAACCTGTTGGTGAGTACACCTGTACGGCCTAGTTTCATATCATTACCAGACATTATGAAAAGTAAAAATGTTTGCATTTATTTGGTAATAATATTGGTAGGCCTATACAGTTTCAGTGAGTTTTGTAGTCTGCGGATTCTATTCCATGCAAGCTATGAATTTCTGATAACAATGGAATGGGAGATTCATTTTTGGACTTTGAGTTAGCTCGGATCAAGTTCGCGTTAAAATTGAACAATACGTGTAGAATAAAAAACGAATTAGAGGCAAAATAAGAGCTTAGATCTAGTAAGATTGCAGTAAATAGCCAAAGTATTATGAAAACACAAACACAATAACAACATGAACATTGGACTTATTGCTTATGTAATGTACTGAGGCTGATAGCTTTTATTTATGGAGATGAATAACACAATTTAAACTATGTTAACTCTAAATAAATCGTTCAATTGCATCCTAATACTTATGGCTATAGGGTTACTGAGATAGTTATACATGATCAGAGAACCCAGCAGCCGATGGTAAACAACCAAATGAAATAATCAAAGAGTATATACTCTAACTCTTACCGCAGGCAACATTTTGTTTACAGTCGGCTGCTTGATTCTCATATAATTATGTATGTGCGAGTGTGTTTTAATTTTTTAATTTTTTTTTGTTTGTTTACAGAATGTATGAAAGACAAACATTTTTTTAAATAGTAGCTATATACTTTAAATGTAAACGCAACCAACTTTAACTCACTATATGAACAAATTATCGTTTATTTATTTTTCTATACAGACTGAAAAGTATAACTATAATGTTTGAGCTCGAGCAAAGAGTTATAGAGCAGTTAGAATTCATTCATCCAGAGTAGTGATATCGGTCGGGGTACATTACACCTGGATTTCGGTTTTAAAAATGCTTTTTCTTAAAAAATGATTGGTTTTGAACAATTTCCAAATTATTTTATAGAGTTCTACAGATTCATTATTCTCGCATTATAACATCTATTATTTGTTTGAAACCGCTGATTTAGAAATCTGTGAATTAAAAAAAAAATATCAAAATTATGAATGAGACCTAGACATAAAACATAAAGTATGAAACCACATTGTCGAGTTACTTCGAATTAGATGTATCATAAAATTCCTTTCAAGTGCTCCCTCTTTACTTTTTGCATCATTGTTAGCTCTAATTAGATACGGGTCTTTGCAACTTCCCACATCTCATTTGCATTTTCTATAATAAGTGCGGGAGTCTTTTTTTTTTTTTTTTAAACAGACTCGCCTTTTCGTTCTTCTTGGTATCTCTTTTTTGTTTTATGAAAAATCCTAGCATCGTCCACAGCTGGAGAATAATTGTATTCTGGAGAATAATTGTATTTGCAACAGTATCTTAGCTCGTGAAAATAGAAAATCGGTCACCGAACTCAAGTAAACCGTCATCAAACTTAAAGGGTAAACTGATGCAGTTCAGGTAACATTTTTTTCCAAAATAGTGAGCGTGTATTTTAAATAATGCATGAACCCGGAACTCTTATTTATGTTGAAGAATATTATGTAAATTGGGAAAGATGGGTATCATGGCGTGAAATTTAACGCAAGATAATGCTTTTGGTAGTTGCTATCACTGTAAAAATCCTAATTACTGATTCAATCATTTTCCGGGGAAATGCCAACATTCAAAATGCCTATTTCAGTACCGATATGTAAAAGAATATTAATTACATATTGGTTCTGCTCTTATGTCAAATAAGTTTGATAAAACCATAAACAAGTTTTTCCTATTAAATAGGAATTTTAGGTCAGCCTTGCATCGTATTTCAAATACGCTCAATGCCTTTCTAATTCGATATTCAGTGAAAAATCACTTCGACATAAAATCCATCAAATTATTTTAGGAGGTATTTTTTTTTGAACAAATACTCTATAGAACAAATAGGTGTAACTAGCTACAACACCTATTCATACATGTATTAATTCAAAGGCAATCACTGAAAACGATGTTACACTTATAGTTTTTCACTCTTGGTTATATTGAGTTCCCTTTATGGCCGATAAATTATTTTCAGGACTGAAATCATATAAGAGTAAATCTTTTATAGATGAAAGGGTCGAATAAAATTACTTGCATTAAATTAAAAACATAGCTAGCCTTACAACCCTTAACTTTAACTTATAAGAAAATATCTATGGTTCAAACCAAAGTGCTAACCGACACACAGCTGCGCCTCGAATGCCCTTGCTCATCTTGCATTTTCACCGCGTACTCAAACATCTGGATCACTAGGTCATCACAGTTAAGCAGCATTGCTTTCATGTCCTTTCCTTTTGTTTTTGTAAGAGAAAAACAAGATGCAACCTCAGCTGCAATTTTTGGCGGTGTCTTTACATTGTTTAAAGGTCTATGAACTGAAGGTCAAGTTCGCAAGACTCAAAATTGCATGCACGCTTACCGTGCGTTTTATGTAAACGTTGGCCTAAATCTGAAGAAAGCAGAAGTTTGTGACTAAAACACTGTTGAGGCTGTATGTTGTTGTATATGATTTACATGTATTTCGTTTTCGTATACTTAAATAAATTGTTCATTATTTCCGCGCATTTAGTTCGGACAATGACATGATTTTTAAAAATTATATATTAAAATTACATTATTGCACAACATACACACGCAAACTGAGTTTGGAAAGCGATTGATTGATTTTTTTTTTTTTTAGATTTTCACGCTATATTGGCGTTGATCTATTTGCAAAAAAAGATCAGCAGTATTAGATTTGCAGCATTTGTGACAAAGTCTGTGAAAAATATCTTCACATTACAAAAATAAAACAATTCTTAACACAGAAAAGAACTGTTCTTTATCTGATTGGACTCAATATTCATAACACATGTACTAGGCTACCTATGCAGTTCCCATTCTGAGAGAGAAAGATTGCACATTGGAAAGACTCTTTAGTTTAGATTGCACACATTTCCTCACATCATTTGAGTGTAAAAACTAATTTAATATGGTGCATCTTTTCTAAAATATCAGTTTAAAGCTGAAAAGGTGTATATCAGTTGATACTTAACAGTTAAAAAAACTTGTGTTCAGCACTTTGCGAGCCATTGTAATAAAACACTTATATTTTTATTTCTTTTTTATTGCCCTAGCATTTTAAAATTTAGAATGATGAGAAAGTACATTATTGATAGAATTTTCTCTCGTAAAAGAACTTAAGAAAGAAAAGCTGGGGTTTTTTTTTTTTGCTGTTCAAGAAGAACAATGGGCTAGATAAAATATTATCTTTATTACCGATTCTTATCTCCTCAAAAAAAATTGCTTGAATGTTTGATAAGGCCCATTCATTGCATCTTTACCTCATTTTTTTTCATAAGATGACAAAACATAAACCTTAGCAGGACTGAGAGAGTATGGCTTGATAGAATAAAATGGTTACATCTTTTGAACTCACAAATGATCCCTTGACTTAGCCACTGACATTTCACACTAAAGCAGTAGCTGACAGGACGATAAACTTAATACATGTAAATTTATCCATGAAATCATAACCTTTTGTTCTTTCTCCTTGATTATATCTGACTCTCTTCATGCACGTTTTCTACAAGTTGTTTGAAACAGTGTGACTTTGCTTCAACCCGCTAAAATCAGTGTTTGAGTTAAGCTTTTTATGACACAGTAGCCTTATACAATGTACATGTATATGCCAGGCAGCAATAATATTATTTGTATGTGCAGCATGCTTTTCTATCTACGTAAAACTCAATTTGAATCCCGTCAAAATAAGCCATATTTAACTTTTTTTATGTTGAAAGATGTTGACAAAAAAGTAAATAAAATAAATTTACATTTTCAGTTTCCTAAGCTTCTCTGTGTAAATCTCATGAAAGTAACATAATTCTCTCAGGCCAAATATATATTTATTTTGATGTTTTGAGAAATCAAAACAAAGAATAATACTTTCTCCAAATGCTTTTTTTTCACTTTCGAATTTCCAACATCCATCTATTTTAGAAGTTTCCGAAACGTCTTTAAAGTTTTAATAAACTCATAAATTACCAATCCCTTAAAAGGGAAATTTCTTTTATCATGATTATTTTCAGCATCTTAGGCATGATGTATTCTTGAAGAAGTTGAAGAATGTTCTGCACTCTTACCTTTAGGAGTTCTCTTTAGAACTTATTTCAATATCATTAGAGGATGTACTCATCTATTTCTAAATAAGTATTTTCTTCTCTCTCTTGATTCCCCTAAAAATCTACATGCTGCTTTAAAGAAATCATGTGAAGGCGAGTAAGTTTTAAAAAAGTAATGTTGTTCTACTACTGTTTTTCAGTCTCATACAAGGGGCAAAAAACTGATGAATGGAAATAAAATTGACAACCAGTATTTCTACTTGAGGCCTATTAGGCTCAATTTAATTTTACAACGAACAATCATATCTGGTTAAATCATATGCAAGTGTCCTTTCACCTTTTACTTAATGAAGACAATAACAAACAATACTTAATTTCAATAAAACAACAAAAGAAAATCTTTATTTACACATTTACTTTAAACTGTTTTCTTTAACATGTTTCATAGCTTTTATAAAAAAAAAATGCAGCAATTTGACACATGCAAAAGCATTATTTTCATGACAGCCCTTGATGTGAAACAACAAAAACATGACTATTTAAAAATATGATTATTCAAGCAGGGTTGACAACGTTTAAGGATGAGATCTTTTCTGTATTGCCTATCCACTAAAGAGCACCCCGTACATTTTTCATTGTTTCTACATTCTACGAATGGGGCTAATTTGACAAAATATATCTATTGACTCCCATTATTCATAGAGATAATCAACGAGAGATAAGATTTAATATCTCACTATTTCTTATTATCAATAGATCTGATCACTATGCCTCTAAGATGGCATCAATAGCCTAGAATTACAACTTACTTTTGAAAATACAAAGGAAATTAAGCCTTGCTTTCTTTTCATTGCTGTATCACTTCATCCATGAGGTATCTCTTAACGTTTATAAACACCAATATTTGTAGTTCCATATTATCATCTTTTGGTTCACTTTTCTTGCGTCTTTATTTTAACAAACATTGATGGAATTGACCATCTCTTTCCAAACACCTGTTTTGAACTCAATCAACTGAGATTATAACTGGGACCTTATAAAATACTCCAAAGTTTGCAAACAGTGGAAAAATATTGCCACTTGACAAATGTCATACTGGATATTTTCTCATTTGAAAATATCAACTGTGATTGCTTTATAAGACGTCAATCAATCTTGTCTTGCAAGGGTCAGTGGCATTTTATTTTGCTTTTGAGAAAGCCTGGCATTTAAAGACATTTAAGAACTGATAAGACTATGCTACATCACAAGCCAAATTTAGGAGTGCGCCTGGGTGTCTGTAGAGGTGTGCCTGGTTCCCTCTGGCCTGGAGTGATGATCTTAGATCTGGTAAAAAATAGATATGTTATGCACAAATTAGTTGGCACAAAATTAATTTATATTAAAAAACAAATATATGCGTTGCAATAAGGAAAACACTATAATAATACAGACCTACCACTCTTCAGGGAAAGAAAATCTGAATGATTCTGTCAAAAAATTTGAATCTGCCAATAAAAATCTGAATGACTCGCTTTATTTTTCCCTCTACAGCATCCATTACAAATCACATAATGCGATCTTTGGTGAATGTTTATTCATCGGTTTAGCTCTGAGAAAAAAAATAGTTTTCTTAGCTTGTAATTCTTCAATGGTGAAAAATTCTAAACAATCGTAAGAAACTAAGATCTTCTTTGCATACCTGTTTCAGTTTAAATCAAGTACTCTATGCCTTACAATAGTTTTAACTGACTCAATAAATTGGATGGCATTGGCATTATCCAGCATTTCATGAATTCACAAAGAGCAGAGCTGGCAACCTAGCTCCTGTGGGAAGTGTACATGACTTCAAAAGGCTTATTTTTATATATATGAAAAGGATCAGAGAGAGAGAGAGAGCATTGCCTACGAGATGAGTAGCATAAGCACTGACATTGCGTCCCTCATGATCACTGAGTACATGTACTCCTTACTGAAAGGGTTAAAAAAAAATGACATATTTGATGTTCTTTCCTGATTTTAGATAATTTTTCCATATGGTGTATAGGCCTTTCACACACTTGACTCGTATATTAAAAACCCTATGGATTTTGCTGGATCCAACTGTTGAAAACATAACCAGGTATTTCATGGGGAGCAAATTGACAATTTGCTGGAAAGTTGTAATATTTTATTTTATAAATAATCTAAAGAGTGTAATCCACTCTATTGTTCAATCACTTCATTGAGAAACAGGTCAATTTAAGCACAAAAATCACGATGTTACGTTGAGACTGGTTAACTTAAGCATGATCATGTAGCATATAACTTAGATCTAGATCTAATTTCTACATTAGATAAATTGATTAAAATCATAGATCTTGTGAAGATTGTAAAGTCTGCCTCTGAATAAAACTTCTTAGGCCTATCATCAGATTTAGATTTATTTTTTCACAGACCTACAATTACTGAGTCTCGAGTCTTTTCATCTTGATTTACTCTAGTTCTATTTAGGATTTCTCAATCGATCTTGATAATTAACAAGATAAAGATGAAAAAAAAGCTGTCCTGTGGTAGAAATTATTCTTAGAAGATAAAATAAGAATAATCCTTCGTTGGAAATAACGTCGAAGTATGGATGTGAAGATAGAGAAAAGGTAGCACAGACGAATAAACCCTAAAGTAAACAACTCGGCAGAATCAATATTTGGGATGGTTACAACTAAAATATTAATATCAATTTCTATACTTTATTTGATAATATATCATAAAAAACAATATCGATATAATATAACTACATTGTCCATATTTACTCTTTTGCGCAGACTGTCTGTCAATCTTGTAGGTCTAATTTAAAAAAAAAAATGAAAATATTTTTAATTGTTGAGGTGAAACTTAGTTTGGATAAAAAAATCGGAATATTTCCTAAATATTCGGAAAATCGGAAACATAAAAAATGGGAATGATTCCGATTAAATGGGTATGAATAGCAGGTCTGATATGTATTATGGGTCCATTTTTATGAATAAAAAGTTATATGAAACACATAAAAGTGCCAGATATCTCAATATACTTATCACTTGGTAGGGATTTTCGATCTCCCTCTAATCTAAAAGTAATTGAAAAGAAATCCTGCTACAGCTAATACTAACCCTCTGACAGACATTGGTGTCCTCTCCTGTTGTTCCTTCCTGGCTTTGATAAGTTCCTCTGCTCTTTTCATCTCATCCTCCATCATCTGCATCTCCTCCAACTCTTGCCTTCGTCGTTCCTAGAATGGAACAAAAACAAAGGTGAAAATGGTCATTCCCCTAAGTGCATTAATGAATTTATTTTAAATTCACTCCTCACTTTTTTGTTACAAACCAGCCACAATAAACGAAGACCTAGGACTAACAGAAGAAAAACAGAAAGACCAAAAAAAAGGACAGCACATAAGTTAAGGAGAAAAAAAGCTCAGTCAACAAAACTTAGGTGGATAGAGAGGCAAAATGTGAAGTCCTTTTCCAAAGTCAATAACGTCTAATCTCACCATCACATTTGCCATCCAGAAATATGCATATTCAATCTTCAAAACTACAAAACTATGAACTCAAATCTTAAAAGGGAATGCGATTTCACAAAAAGTACATGGTTAGAAATCATGGACTCTACTTAATGTTGGTGTAGGCAATAGCATCTGTAAAAATGCACAATGTTGTGAAATTTGAAGCCCAAAAAAAAAAAAAAAATAAGGAAATGCAAAACGTGCACATGATACTATATTTTAAAATAAAATTATACTACATGTAGTTCTAAATGCTTTTGACTGTTGAACAGAACTTCGAACAAAGTGGCACAACACCCCTTAAGAAATCGTATTCCCTATAATGTCAATTAACTCCCTTGTTTTAGTTGTTTTAAAAAAAAATTTATGATAATATAAATTTTTTTTTTAATTTCAGAATTTAGAGGAAAAGCAAAGTAAATCCATGGAAGCCTGTTCGTTGTGGAGAAAGAAAGGAGAAGGGAGGAATGAGAACTAGAGAAAAGTAAAAGAGAAGAGCAATGACATATCTGAATAAACACTGAAAATCACCACTCTAGTCTTTTTAGCATCTTTGATGCTATAGAACATTGGTCCTAGTTCAGCCAGCCAATGACCGTCTACAGCAGTGACACATTGCATATACTCCTGTAACAAAAATACAAAAAGAAAAATAAAGGAACTTATTTTAATCACTTCAGTAAAACATGCATTATCAAAGCTAAGGCTCAATCCAGTGTCTTTGGTTTACTGATTTATTGTCTGCTAAGATTTAATATCTTGACTTTAAAGAGAAGTAACTATGTAATTGTTATAACAAACATATTTAACTGGTCACAAAGAGTGGGCTGAAATCTATTTGTGACCAGTACAGTTTTTATTTAACAAAAAAATTCTGTGAAAGTCAAATAAAAAAGAAAAAGTAAAAAAAAAAAGTATTGGCTTCTAGTCTTGCTCCTTTTTTCAAATTTCTTTCCATCAATGGTAAAAAGATTTTCTCCTATTTCTTTTAACTTCTTACAAATTACCTTTGAGGTCATGACAAGCTCATGATAGACAATGTAGTCTGGAGTGTATCCCATACCAAACAGAGCACTCGTGGGATGCAGATGGCAAGGCATGCCTGTACGTGTGTTCACATATTCCCCAAGACCCTGAGTGTTAGGAAAAAAAAGTAAATTTATCATACACTGAACATATCAGTGTAACAATTTCGTTTGAATTTTGAAAAATAAAATGACTTTTGTTGACAAGTTGAGTATATCAGTTTTGCAAAAAATACTTAAGCAAAAGTAATTAAAAATATTTTCTTGCATTGAGGGAGTTTGTTTGCATCTAAGCAGTAAATCGTTTAATGAAAAATAGATGGTCTTGCAAACCTTTGCTTATTTGAAGCATTTACATTGCAAAATGATGTTTCTCTTTTCCTCTCTTTTTGGTTTTGCACATAATAAAAATAATCAGAGTCAAGTCTTTCTCCATGTTTTTTCATTGCATTTAGTGCATTTAACTAAACACAATAATACCGAAATTGCTGAAGTCATAATGAACAAAGAAAAAAATTTTTGTTGGAAAAGCATATTTGAAATCACATTTAATACAGCTGACTGTTTATAAAATTCACTAAACATTCAGAGGGTAGAACTTTTAAATTGGGCTTGGTTTGAATTTTGGACAAAAATAACTCTTAAGAATTATTTTATTTAGTTCACAACTTCTTTCTTTATATTTGCTTAGAATTTGTCTGCAATCAAAACCCAAGCCGAATATTACTTATGAAAATAATTTTGACTTCTAGATCTAGATTTTTGGTTGCTGTCATGGCCAGCAATAGGTGACCTAAACCAACCAATTAGAAATACTTAAATACCATTCCAAAAGGAGCATTCATTTCTCTTCAATTTTATTATTGTTTATTAATAATAATGGACAGAGTATGAAAAATCATCTAAAAACCACAAAGAAAAAACTCACCAAAAACATAAATGTTTGAGAGTAAATATCTAAAAACCAAAATTTACTAGTTGTCCAGGGAATTATTATACATGTAAAATAATTTTATTTGAATAAATCAGACACTTAAAAGAGCACATTTTTATCAAAACCTTTCAGGGCATGAAATTGCAATATTTGTCTTAACCAGAAGAGGGTGCTCAACAAATTCTAAAGATTTTATTAAACTGTATTTACATTTTGTATGAGTAATGGACATAATTTTGGAACCAAATGGTTTATTTTTTTATATTAGCAAACAGGATAACAAGTAGAGTCTTTCGACTCAAACAAATTAAAAGAATCAAAATCTGGTAATAGTAAGGAGAATCCATAGCTGAAACAACTAGCAGATAACTCTTGAGACTACACAATTCACAAATGAAGTTTGCTTAAAGCCCTTGCTTTTTTATCCAACCTCATTTCATCAGAAGCTATTTAAAAAGAATTAATTTTTCCCCTGAAAGCATTTTAAATAGAATTACAATTTTTTTTCTTACTATGAAGCTCATTTGCTTCCATGCCAAATTATAATTGGATAGTTCTAAAGAACATTCCTCTCAATTTTTACAAAAATCACAGCTACCTAGCAAAGAATTAAAAAAAAAAAACAACAATAATCTGAAAAAAAATTACAATTTTCTATCTATAGACATGAACATGATATACAATTGAAACCCCAAATAAATTGGTATAGTCGCCAATATCTCTATATCACTTAAGGATTAGGTCGAAGAGCAAAAAAGACTAACTGCAGTTTTAGAAAAAAAAGTACTGCACTAGAAGCCTTGGCAAAAATTTGTCTTTTCTGCGTTTTTTGAGAGCTACACAATGTTCCAATCACAAAAGCTTCCTGTGATCTCTACTAAGGCTGTGTCCCTGAAAGAAATTAAACAGGCAATGTATAATTTGAGTTGAATAAAAATGTATAGCTCACCTTAAGACGAGCAGCCTGGTGAAAGTATGCAGAACAGATACATTTGCGGACAAT
Source organism: Elysia crispata (assembly GCA_033675545.1). Taxonomy (NCBI): domain Eukaryota; kingdom Metazoa; phylum Mollusca; class Gastropoda; family Plakobranchidae; genus Elysia; species Elysia crispata. The sequence continues at coordinate 151,740 of JAWDGP010003784.1, forward strand.
GTCCCACTCGGTGCCACTTGAGATAAGATCCATCTTCTGTTGCTCCATGATTTCACGAAGTTGCCCCTGGACCTCTCGCACCTGATTTAGTCAGAGGGAACATCAACTTTAGGACAGGCAAAATGATGCAAAACTACTACACACAAGGGCTTAAACAAGGAAACTGCTGCACTTAAAAGCTTTATCAAGAGAATTTCTCTTCTCAAAGGCTAATCAAGAACTACTGGACAGAAAGAATTAATCAAGAAAACAAGTATACTTTAAGAATTAATCAAGAAAACAAGTATAATTTAAGGATTAATCAAGAAAACAAGTATACTTTAATAACTAATCAAGAAAATTAGTATACTTTAAGGGTTAATCAAGAAAACAAGTATACTTCAAGGATTAATCATGAAAACGATTCAAGTTACAAGATATATCAAGAAAATTGCTAGCCTAAGAGGATAAACCTGTAAAGCTGCTACCATATGTTGAATAGATGAATCAAGTAAAACAGTGTAAGTTAAGGCTAGATTAAGAATTTCTATCAGACAGCATCCTCAACTTATATTTATGCATACAAAGTACAGACTTTCTCCTAAAGTCGTACCACATATTCCACCCAGACTCTTCTGACATGATAATAAATTAATAACCTAAATTAAATTCTGCCTGAAATCTATGCTACATAAAAAGGAGAAGAAAGATAAAAATCCTATGACACATACTTTTCTCATAGCTTTCACGTGAATAAAATGTTCATTACACCAGCTGGAGGAGTATCTGCAACAAAAATGATAATAATAGTAACCATCATCATCCTAATAATAATAATAATAATAATAATAATAATAATAATAATAATAATAATAATAATAATAATAATAATAATAATAATAATAATAATAAAAAGGCCATAAATAAAAACAAAAAAAGAAAAATTCATGGATATACAGCTTTTTTGCACTGCCATATTTTCCGGTACTTCTCTAATTAAAATATTTCCTAAACAATGGAAATTCATAGATAATATACATAATAATTAGAAAATTCTGTGTGAAAACAGACAGTATTTATAAATCATTTCGAAAAATTAACAAAAGTAACATAGAATAATTTATAATTAACACTGGGAGACTTTTCTATGCTTATGACATGTAAATCAAAAGACAGACCATATTGAATTATAGGTTTCATGATAAATTAGCAATATAAATCTTTTTTTTTTTTTTTCAACAAATAAGCAGCTGTCGTTAGGCAAATTAAAATAGGGCCAATATAAAAAAATCAGAATAATTCTGAATACATTTATGATAACAGTTTTACTGTAATTACAGACGTCAAATATCTAAGGGCAAAGTGATAAATATAATTATATGATAATTGATTGACCGCAATTTTAAATTGTGTTAAATAATACGTTTGAATTTTCATGAAAGACTCATGTAAGAACAAGATTAGGAAAATTTAAGAGTGGTAGGAAAGAGCTACATGTAAGTTTAATTCCAACTAAAAGTTTCATCACTCTTGATGAGAGAATAAATACTTCTCTCAGCCTTTATTCCAGTCTCATTTTCCCCTGTTTTCATCACCCTCACAAACACATAATTTATTACCTCAGGTGCTGACATCCCAAGTCAACTTCCTCACCACAACAGTTTTTATCTTCTCGCTACAAATTGCCGAAGTATCAGTCACAGCATTATGCTCATCTAACTACTTGTAAAAGTAAGAGCTATAATTGAAAGTTTATCACTTTTGATCCAAATGTTGGCTTCTTATTTTGGTTTTAGGAGCAAATTCATTTAATTCTTATTCACTATCAGCATCAGGTGGAAGTGACAAAATAATCCCCTCCCCCCCCCCCCCCCCCCAAAAAAAAAAAAAAATCCAATCATGTAAAAGGTGTTGCTGATTTTGAATTATGTGTTATACGGCAGCCGCCAGCAGTAAAAGAAGAAAAAAAGGGAGTAAAGAAGATTTGTGGTTCATTTTTTTTTTAGGTACAGCTCGTTCACAACACAGTGATCCTAAGTTTTTCAGGAATCAAACCACCGTTGGACAGAGCAGAGCTAGCAATACCATTAAAAAAAGAACTCGGAGCAGAAGAATAAAGAAAAAAAAAAAAAACTATACATGTACCCGTTGCGTTTCCACTGCTGATAGACATTCAAGTAAGTGAGGTGGTCACTCTCAGGGACCATGAACTTTTCTCTGGCAGCGTCTGAGTCCTCTTCGCGCCCTTTCGGTCGATAGAAGATAGCTGGAACCGATAACATGGAGACAATGGTCTGGATAGGAGAAACAAAACAGTATTCAATATGGTAATAATTTTACCACATTAAAATGGTATTTTAAGGACATTGGTGGCAATTTTAAAGAAAAGAAAATGAGGGAAAATTTTGTGCACAGCAAGATCCAACAACAAAAAAAAAAGTAATAATGGAGACGGCGGTGATGACAATACCGGCGGTTAGATAAATACTCTTAATATTAATACTGCCAGTCTCGTTTCATTAAATTTCACTAGGGAAGCTCAAAGCGCTTGCCATGGACATACATTATCGAGTACAATCAACTGTGAAACAATTGTGTAAGACATTATTACCAACAAGTGCTGGGTTTTGCATTGCGCTTCTGTTTCTTAGGTTTTGAAGATGCAAGTACTGACAAGTTTAAATCTAGCTACATGTAGCGCGGATGCATCTCTAACCTTAGCGGAAATACAACATTCTTCTCTTTTTTGTTTGAATACACCTTCTTTATTGAGAAGTCAACTTCTTTTTACCATACAGCTCTGTCGCATTAGACAAACCAACGATTTGTATTTTGGCCTATTGTTACTTTTGAGAGATCGGCAATTAAAAAGAAGCTTGGGGAAAAGGTTGAAAAGGGTATCCCCGTTAGCCTTATTGATTTCGCGATTGTTCATCGATCTCTACCATCATTTTATCTCATGCACAAAAGGCAAAGTGAGTTTTAAGAAGCCGGAATATGCTGAGCATCGATAAGGAGATGTTATTGACATTCTGAGCAGCAAAAATTAAAAAAATAACACTCAGATAGCATATTTTATCTTCGTATAGTAGAACTAGTCCCGTTAAAGCTTTAGGGGAATGGTTATTGATTATTCAAGAACTTGCATCAACGATAAAGAGATTATTGTTGTTTTTCTCCATTATTTTTGCGTGTTGCCTTTGTTACTGCGGGGTTAACTAGATAAACGGGACGATTGGTTCTACGCATCGAGAAATGTTTTGTTTCAAAAGATGTGAAAAACATTTCAAAGGTTTGGCTAGGATTCTGAATTTTAACTCTCTTCGAGGCTAAATGGGGAAACTTTTTCCCGTGACAGCCTTGAATAAAGACTTCCAGGACTCGGATTCGAACTCTTGAATTCTCTCGACAAAAACGCTAAAATACAAATAAAAATCAATTCGTCCAAAATAAATTGATAGTATTGTTTTCAAACTTTCACACAGCCATCCAGTGATCTTTCCAAGTCCAGAAAGATTAACATAAAATGTCTGTCATCAACGGCGCCAACATTAAGAAGACAAAAACGTAAGTTGTCTTTCAACAATTAGTGCTTTTTTCTGTTTTGTTTTGTTGTGATCAGTAGGCTACTGTCACAATGACCAAACCAAAAATCTCTCCGCCTGACACCATCGGAATGGATTCATGTAATGGCAATGAGTCGGTCAAAAAATATCTCCGCGGCAAAATTACAATTATGGGAAATATTTTGTTATGACAAAACAGTATAGTATTTTATGTAGGCGAAAATGTCTCTGAACTATGTAAATTAATCCAGTTTAAAAATTTGCGAAGCCCATGAACAAGCACATTGGTTTTTTTTTTTTTTAATTTTTTATTTATTTTTTTTTGGGGGGGGAGGGGTTATTTTTCTTTGCACTTTTAGGGAAAAAGTGTAATAACTTCCCTCAATCTACAAAAGCGGTAAAAGCATCATAAAATTCAATGGTAAAAGTATGAATTGTTTGAATACAAGATTGTTTAAATTAAAATATTCATTAGGGCTCGAGGATTCGATACACTGGAAAGTCAAGGACAATCCCGCGCCAGACATTAGGCACTTTAATTCAGGTCACTAACACCGATAGGCCTTAGTTAAAAAAAAACAAAAAAAAAAACAGAACGACATGAAACAGCAAACCCAAAACGCTATCATCTTAATGATAACATTAAAAAATATCGATTGCACAATTCTAGGTCTATAAACAATTGAATAAAGAGACAAAGAGAGAGAAAGTGAGAGAGAGAGAGAGAGAGAGAGAGAGAGAGAGAGAGAGAGAGAGAGAGAGAGAGAGAGAGAGAGAGAGAGAGAGAGAGAGAGAGAGAGAGAGGGGGGGGGGAGGGGATCAGAACTCCGTAAATACACACAAAATAAAAAACCAGTAATAGGCATTTCATTTTCATGAACTAGAGTTTAACTCTATCTTGACATTCGTTCGATTTTTTAACGAAGTATTAGTTGCACATTTACTTTACAATCTCTTTGTCATCTTCACCACCAAACTTGATCAATTTTGACAAGATCAGCCGAATATCAACATTGATCGACATGAAGCTCCATCATCACCATACTTCTCCAGATCATCGTAGAAGTCATTAGTTTATGAATGATCATTATAATCACCGACAGATACCATAATTATAACATTATAACGCACAATATCGTTTGATGATAATTACAATTTTTTTGGACAATGATAAAGAAAACATATTCTTATCGTATGATCTTATCTCTCTCTCTCTCTCTCTCTCTCTCTCTCTCTCTCTCTCTTTCTCCCTCTCTATCTTTATCTCTCGCCCCCTCCACACAGAACAGATTCCAATAATTATGAGACTACAGTAAAACAACGACAGGCTCAACAGAGACTGGGAAAAGGTGTTTAAAAAAAATCAAGTGAACATGTCAAAACTAACGTTACCAAGGAAGAGAACGAGCTGTAGAGCTGTAACAGTCTCTTCACAAACTTTTACGACCTTGGCCAGTAGGAGCGGGCTATCCGAACAAACAATCCACGCCCCTCTTGGTCACACAGATTTAGGGAAGGGACTGTCGGGCACTCGGACAGCCCATAGTCAAACAGATTAAAATATCCCCTGCTTTGCGTTTGGAAATCTCCGAAAACACAGGTCTTCAGTCAGAGCCCCTGACTGTAAACCAATAGCTTTGTTATCCCCTCACACACGAACTTGACCACGATTCTGTTAAAATAAGGCTAAAGAGTTACGGCCTTGTTTCTGATTACCATTTTTTAAATTTTCAATTGCACACGAAATCTGCCAAAGAAAAACCTCAATTTACAACAATTTTCAAAGTAAAGCTCGATGAAGATAAAGTAATTCATTTAGATCAATGATAGTGAATAAACATGAACGCATCTGATTCTTACTATCTTTTAATTATAATATAAAGTGATATAGAGATGTCGCCAACACACAATATCTGCAAGCGCTGCAGTACCATGTTTGCTCAATAACTAAGATATCAAAGATTTAATAACTTATTTATAACCATTCCTATCTTTTAGATAAGCTAACAGCCAATTTCTGTAAGACAGTAGGAACGAATACTTTGAACAGCACATAAGGTATAGCGAACTTTGCAAAAACTTGTGTCCAACAATAGAGATATGGAGACATTTAATTTACATAAACAGCACGAAATTTGCGCACATCAGAACTGCCTCGTGCACACAATTAATGACGAGATGGTAAAACGGTGAAAATTTCAAACGATATACAGTAGCTGTAAAATACATTCTAAAAAACAAAAAAACAAGAACAAACAAACAAAACAAAAACAGCAGATGGATTATAGTCTAAGCCCATACAACTAGCCTTCGGCAGCAACATCATGAAGAAAATATAAACTCAATCTTGCACAACTATAATGTGCAAAACTAAGGCGGTGGAAAGAGTGAGAAGAGGCAGCGATTGAATGTGGTGGAGAGGACTATAAACAGAGAGTAAATCGAAATCGGCCAGAATTTAGAAAAAGACAGAAATTGCTGAGCAGAGAAGAAATATTCAAATGCAGACGAAGTAACTAAAATATTGTGGTAGTCATTTATGGTGCGATAACTTCAAAGAAAAAAAAATTCAACTTCATGCAAATCAAATGAATTTCAAGAAAAGAGATATGTTATGGAATAAGAACAATCCACTTAAACATCATAGCGTAAATCTTTGTATGCAAGCAATGCTGAAACACTAATTCATATCAATAATATCATGTATGGAGCGTCTTTATTTAGCCGCTTTGACTATTAAATCAATACTGCACAACCTTTTTTCGGCGTCTTTGGGATAAAGTAACAACTGCAGGATGGTGAGAAAAAACTAAAAAAAAATAAGGGGCACAGTGGTGCGAAAGAAAGAGCAGGAGATAGATAGATAGATAGATAGATAGATAGATAGAGAGAGAGAGAGAGAGAGAGAGAGAGAGAGAGAGAGAGAGAGAGAGAGAGAGAGAGAGAGAGAGAGAGAGAGAGAGAGAGAGAGAGAGAGAGAGAGAGAGAGAAATAGTGAGGAGCACACAGGTACAAAAATTAAGATTAAAATAGTTTATATTTGTACTCCTTCAACCGAAACAAAAACCAATACAAAACAAAACACACACCCACACACAGAGGAAAAAAAGAGAGAAAAATCGAGCTGAGACAAAATTAACAGATTCAAAAGACGCAAACGTTTTAAGAAAAGGGGGAGAGGTTAGGATGGATAAAATGAGAGGAGGGCGGGTAAGTAGATTGGTATGGGTTTGGTATGGATATGACTAGGACATCATAAGATCTACATAGGTTTAGTGATGGAAGTAGTGCAACTAAATCAACAACTCCAATGTAATCAGCTAGATCTAGATAACAAGAGGAAACAGGTGCTACATGTCTCACGATACGAGATAATTACACCAGTGGACACACAATATGGGTCCAACACTCCAATCTGACTTTACACATACAGCTCTGCTGCTGGATTCTCCCGAGCTCTAATACTAATAGATTAGTTCATAGGTTCATAGGAGTATTGATAAATAGGGGAAGGGGGGGGGGAGAAAAACAAGAGGACAAGTAAAACTCCACAAGTATCTTACGGGCAAAATCATGGGGTTAGAGGGGAGGGGAAAGGAGCAGATGCAAATAAATGGAACAGCAGGAAAGAGTTTAGTGCAAGACAGAGAGAAAAAAAAAAGGGGGGGGGGGGGGGGGGTGAGGAGGGAGAGAGCTAGAGAAACACACAGAGCCAAAAAGAGATGGAGAGTGAGGGAGAGAGAGAGAAGAGATTGAGGAGCAGGTTAAGTCCCTCCGACTTTGCCCTCTCTCTAAGTCTCTATGTTTCATCATCGACGCCATCCGTTATGTCATCTCTAGCATTACCAGAAGGCCGCGGTCAGAACATCAGCGCGCAGCGCTATGAATTCCTCTGACAAGCGAAGTCAAGAGTCGGCAACGATACAGAACTGGTCTTTCCCCGCTAGTTCTATATACAACGGCTTGCTAGGCTGGTCCAGCAAATGTAACCCGAGGACATGTATAAGAAGTAGGGACGCTGATCACCAGTCTCAATCTCATCCCTAGCAAAATCAGCACAACTTCTTCAACACTTGATCTATCTCCACAGGTTATCGGCTAAGCATGGTAAGTGGGCACTTAACTGAACTACCTATCACAAATTTTATTAATGTTATACATTGTGAAGACTTCTATGGCTATATATCTGTCTAGAAAACTCTGACAACTGATAATAGGCAAGACCGTAACTATAAACTCTCTAACTAGACAGGTTCATTTGACTAGGTATGAAATCCAGCATGATGATTGGCTCATATGTATGACACGCGAACGAAGTTATTATGGGCCTTAGAGTATATTGAATGAAATATTACTACCACTAGTACTAATAATTATATTAAAAAAAAAAAAAAAAAAAAAAATATATATATATATATATATATAACTGGACCGTTGGTATATATATATATATATATATATATATATATATATATATATATATATATATATATATATACAACGGTCCAGTTATAGGCAACTTTAGTAGCGTTCTGATTACATCTGATTAACTCCTGTGAAAAAAAGAAGACGAATATTGTGCCCGTATTCAAAAGAATTTAACGCTATCGTTAGGTTTTCGTTATAATGGCTAACGCATGCGTTAATTTAACGACGCATTCAAAAGGCAAATTTTCGCTAACGACTGGTCGTTAGATTATTGTTAAGGGGGACTTTTTAAAGAGAGCTGACGATCACGTTGACGATAGGTTGAGACCTACCCTAAAATTAATGGACTTAGGTGACGAAAACTTTCTAATCGTTTTGGTAACCAAGGAATTGTTTTTCTCTCCCAATATGGTGGCTTTGGGAGCGTTTGCAAGACAGGCTTAATGCACTTTTTTGTATTCTTTAAGTATACTTTGTAATAAATCTAGATCTAGATTAGAAAAGAGTTGAATAAAATCTGATGCCTTTTTATAACTCAACTACAATTAACGAAAAATAATCAATTGTGAGTGAATGGTTAAATAAAAAAAAAGGATGGAAAGGAAAAAAATCTATCGACATTACTATGAGTTCAGTTACTGAAGTCTTAGACCCACAGAAGTGATCTGAAATGTAGACTAGCCTAGACTTACACCTAGATTGAAAATTCGATCTTGTCAAGTGTAGTAACAAAAAAAAAAAAAAAAAAAAGATTGCAAGTTTAATGTTTTGAGAACATGGTCTGCAAACACTACAGAATCTAGGAATTTGGAAATGGAAGTGGAGAATGATGAATAGACTAAACCTACATGTACGGTAGTTTAAGTTTAACCGTCGTCACATATACTAGTAAGCCACGAAATAGAATTTCGTTACAAGATGATATAAACATATACAGAGAGAGAGAGAGAGAGAGAGAGAGAGAGAGAGAGAGAGAGAGAGAGAGAGAGAGAGAGAGAGAGAGAGAGAGAGAGAGTGTGTGTGTGTGTGTGAAATGTTAGCTTTATTCATTTATCAAGGCTGAGCAATTGCAATCAAACTCAAACTACTTGAAATAAAGTTGAATGCCTTTGTCGATTCTGTAAAGCTGCAGACTCGTGCAGACTATGACTAAAGTATTAGTTTAATGAAATTTTTAGCTTTTAAACAACTCTCTCTCTCTCTCTCTCTCTCTCTCTCTCTCTCTCTCTCTCTCTCTCTCTCTTTGTTTCTCTCATTTTTCTCTCTAAATGTATCTTCATATCACCAAAGTAAAGAGAAAAGAAAGTGAGAAAGATAGGAAGACAGAAAAAGAGAGAGAGACAGGCAGACAAACTTACTGACAGAGGGCAAGATACTCTAGGTTTTCTTTACAAATTCTCATTTTTCAGTAGCAATTAGCATACATGTGAGACTGATCTATGTATTAAAAATTGTCTCAAAATTCAACGCTGGCATTTTCCTGATCCAAATGGAAGTAGGCATATACATCCATGATTGAAATTATGAAAAGAGAAGTACATGATTTATTTAGTGGTGATTCCACAAACCAGTTTTCAAAATGCATGAGTTCCACAGTTCTTGAGATTATATTCTTTTGATTTTCTCTGTTTGTTTCTTTTTCTAAATTTATGCATTATAACAAAAAGTGAGCACAAAGAATTGAATTAAAAAAATAGTAAAAGATTAAAAAAATAATTATAGTCAGATGTAATCATACATACATGTATATGTTGCTCTTTTATTTTTTGGTAAACTGATTTTTTAAATGAGCTTAATCATCAGTCATTTTTGAACTCATGAGATTTTGCCTTAGGCCTGCTTTTAGAATTAGGACATTTTTTTAAAATCAAGCCCGATGGTAGCCATCATTAAAAAAAATATTTCATTCTTTATTCACTAGGGTATTTAAGATTATTACTTATTCAGAAAAAAAAATCCAAATGATTTTAGAAAATGAAATCTCTCGAAACAAAGCGATTTCAATATTGAACTTTGCAAATGGTACATAGAGTCATAGAGTCAATCTCTTTTTTCTTGGTGAAATTTAGGTAACCATAATGTTTTATTTACCAAGAAATTATTATTAAAAGTATTACTTTTCTTATGAAATGCATCACTTTGTTATGTTATTCAACTTTTTCAATATGAAGTTTTCAATAAATAAAGAGTGGAGATCTTATTGTTTTCCTCCGGGACCTTCAACAAGTTACAGAGACTGAAAACAGGCAGCTCAACAAACTTATCAATAAATTTCCTGCAGTAAAAATGAACTTTTTCATTCCAACATTCTAAATTGAAAAGTAATTTACAAGATTTACCTACTACATGTAGACTATATATGTAATATAAGCAAATATCATTTTGCAGGAGTGCAAAAATTTGTTTTCTTGTATTCTTTTAATGATTAATTGTCCTCAAAAAAAAAAAAAAGGAAAAGAAATAAAAATAAGAATAAGAATAGTTGAAGACTTAAAATAAGCCCGTCAATTGGAGTGCACCATTTAGAAAAGTCTTTCTGTTTAGAAAAGATGTTAAAAAGACCAACTACATAATCAAATTTGCTGAAGTGAGCAGTGATATTTTAAAAAGACATTGAATTAAGCAAATCACAACTGTGATAGAAACTGAATATTGCTGAAATTGGACATGCTGATCTCAAATCATATGTTGCTCATTTTTTTTATTCAGATTATAAGAAACAAATATATATATAAGAACTAACAAAACATGTAACAGGTAGAGAAATCATTTAGTAATGGCTAAAAGTTTCATTCATTATTGAACTCATGAGATTTTGCCTTAGGCTTTCTTTTAGAATTAGGACATTTTCTTTAATCAAGACCAATGGAAGTCATTATTTAAAAAAAAAAAATTATTTCACTCTATTTTCACTTGGAAATTTAAGACTATTGCTTATTCAGAAAAAAAAACCCAAATGATTTTAGAAAATGAAATCTCTCGAAACAAAGCGATTTCAATATTGGAATTTACAAATGGTACATAGGTGCAATCTTTTTTTCCTTGGTAAATTTTAGGTAACCATAATGTTTTATTTACCAAGAAATATTTAAGTATTACTTTTCTTATGGAATGCATTACTTTGTTATGTTATTCAACTTTTCAATCAGCAGTTTTCAATAAATAAAGGGTGGAGATCTTATTGCTTCCCTCCAGTACCTTTAACAAGATACAGAGACTTACAACAGGCAGCTCAAAAAATTTATCAATAAATTTCCTGCAGTAAAAATGAACTTTTTCATTCCAATATTCTAAATTGAAAAGTAATTTACAAGACTTACCCACTACATGTAGACTATATGTATATTATAAGCAAATATCATTTTGCAGAATTGCAAAATGATTTAATTATTTAAATTATTTAAATGATTAATTGTCCTCAAAAAAACATTTTACAGAAGTGCAGTGATATTTTAAAAAGACGTTGAATTGAGCTAATCACAACTGTGATAGAAACTGGATATTGCTGAAATTGCACATGCTGATCTCAAATGATATGTTGCTAATTTTTTTATTCAGATTATAAAAAACAAATGTATATAAAAACTAACAATACATGTAAGAGATAGAGAAGTCATTAAGTAATGGCTAAAACTTTCAGTTCAAAGACTTGCTTATAAATAACTTCTTTCTATCCAGTTTTAAAAAGATTGTGTTTATTGTTCCTTCAACTTAACGAGCTGACCACTAAACATTTCAAATAATATACTCCTCAACAAAAAGAACAAAAACATTTATATATTTTTTAAATGCACAGAGATTGAAAATCTGTGAATAATGTTGCACTTTTTGAAAAATTTATCAAGTTTTAAAATTGATTTCTCAAAGTATTGGTATATGGATAGCAGGGAAGAGGAGGGTGGGGGGGGCACAGACTTAAAAAAATGTATTTATGCCTAGGTGCTGTTAAAAAAGTTGGATTAAATTAAAGGAGATCCATTGCAAGCCCATTTATGTAGTGCCTAGGATACTATATTATTTCAGTATTATTTAATTTCATCTCAATTGAGCTATTTTATTTTTTAATACAAACCAGGCGTAGAACACACATGTTACATGATTAATTTTTGTAAATATTTATTAAAAAGATTAAATGTAAAAAAATCAAATAAAAATAATGAGTATCTTATGCCCATCAGAGAGAGTATTTTATACCTAGAAATAGTAGAATGTATTCACCTATACTTTTCATTTATAATCATAATCTGTAAAGACTTTTCTAAATAAATTGGAAAATGAGAGTAACCAGGAAAAGAGCGATAATATACATAAGAAGGTAGTCAAACCAAGGGATGTTTACGCTTTAAATTCATCCTAATGTTAGCTGCATTAAGAGAAGGTATTGCTACAAGTCCAATTCTTCTTCTTTTTTTTTTTTTACACTTTTGTAAGTAATATATACAGTGTATAGCCATTTGCAGTAGCATTACTACCAAAGGACATTAATGAAGGGCCGTTCTCATCTAAAAAATTAGCGTGGGCTATAATGATTGGAAATATTTTACCCATATGAAATTGAACAAATAACGTAGTCTAGGTGATCTTTTAGGTTATTTAAACTCAGTCAATGAGTAAATTATGCATAGGCCTCTTATTTTACCTCAATAAATTATAATTTAGATCCAGATGCAGGTTTAAGGCCTGGATATAGATCTAGGCATAACCCTTATATAAATCGAACGAGAGATAACATGCTGAAAATTTAGTTAATTAAAGTGTTACTCTTGAACTCGATTCTGAACAGCAATTGTTGTTCCACAACATCTTACAGTGCATTGCATTGAGTTTCCCAAGTCTAGATTAACTGTGGGCATTGTTATGATTTTAGCTCTAAATAGCGTAGATTTAAATCTAACTCTATGTTTGATCAGATGAGGGACACTATGTTAAAGCAAAGACTATATTTTTTTAAAACAACAGTTTCATCCTTGGGTTTCAGCTACTAGAACAAGGCCCATTAATCTACATAATGTTCCAAACAGTTTTTCCTATACATTAAATATCGTTGTCAAGCCCGATATGAAATGTAAATAAGGCAACAGCCTTAGCTTCCGGGTGAAAAGTGACATTTTTTTGCAAAACACGCCAAAAGTAAAGGATGAACTAATTATCTCGGACATTATTTTTAACGCTGTTGTTAGAAAATGTTTAGAATGCGACTTAGAAATCTTTTGAATACGTCGTAGATAACGATATCGTTATAAAGACAGGTCGGTAATTTTACGTGTGCATTAACTCCAAAATGTTTTGAATTCGGGCACTATAGGTCACCAAGAGAAAAACTGCTTGACGTCTCTCGCAGTGTCGGTTGCCATCTCCCCAATTAAATTTTGGTCAAGATAAATGACGAAAGTTATAGTCAATAGGCTATCAATATTCATAGCAGTTGGATCGAGCTTTCCATAAATTTGACATTATCGAAGTTTCGCAAACTTTGAGCTATTGTTTTTGTCCCATTATCTTTGTCTTTAGTTTGGCGAATTTTGTCAGTTTTGAAGCATCGGATTACACATTAGATAATTTATGGTTAGTTGGAGCTTTATTAGTCTCGCCCAATTAGATGATTAGCGAAAATGGTAATTAAAAAAAAGTCAACAACAATTAGCCTTTTTTGTACAGAAAAACAACAATGTAAAAAGGGGCTAATTTTTTTTTGTTGTTACTCCGAATAGCAATGTGCAAACAAGCATATTTTAATAATGTGAAATAAATTTCCGACGATCGTAAGCTAATACCTTTTGCATGGAATACAATCACTGTAAAGATCACTATCATTTTATTAACATGGGCTATAATTCCAGAAAGTTTGAGCAAGATTTAAGATTACCAGTAAGGCAAAAAATAAACGCCATAAACTTGATGACATAATTTCTTTCTCATCGTCAGTAACTGTTTTTGACGACGTCAAAGAGCGTGGATCGCTTACCGCCAATTAATTTTTTTACAATATATAATGTAAAACGTTCCTCCAATTCACTATATTTTGCGAAACGGCTATTATGAGCAGAAAGCAGACTGCAGTTTAGATAACAATCTCGAATTCCAGAGTATAGGCTATCTCCGATAATTCATTGTCTGACTTGTATCGCTAAACATTGACAAACTACAGACCGAAGTTAAAGAGACACACATAAATACCTTTCCATTCCTTTGTGGTTTTCAATGTGGTGACGCCTGCAGTGCCAATGTGAGACCTAAGCATACAAGCTATTAAAACTACCGTAGCACAGATTCTTCCAAGCCACAAATTACACAAGCAAGATCGTCACTATCGGAAAAGAGAAGTAGCGTGTAGGAACGAAGAGAAAAGAGAATGTGGGTTTTCTACTTCTAGCTCAAACTTTCAATTAAGCTTAATAGAGAATTTTTTTTTCTTTTTAAGGTCCGCATAAAGTAACATACTCAGCACCTTTGGTCGGTTTCGAAATTTCAGTCACAGGCATAGATTTGAGGCATTCGGTTCGTCTTACATCAGCGTGTTAGTTTCGCATGTGAAACATTCTTCTCTCCAGTTCGTTTAGGTTCTGTAACTGCGGACTCATATCTGTATTCTCTTATCAGTTGAGGAGATGACATTTTTAGACGAAATAGCAGACAAAATGACAGCTACAAAAAAAAATCATCCAAATCCAGGCCACTAGGTTGAACTCTTGCAGCTTCAGCTCAGTCAGCTGTTACATAACCTTGAACCCGGCTGACATGGAGTGCGCACAAACGGTCCAGAGCTTGCCGCCACTGCCGCCGCGACGCACTAGGTCAGCTGGTTACTATTTTTACCCTGGCACTGAAGGCTGAGGGTAACAGATCTAGGCCATTATTCCCCGGCAACTTTGAAAAAGGGTACGGACAGAGGCAATCTGTGAAGATACAACGGTTAACTCAAAAGGTTGAAAAAGGGCACCTCACTTCCGTTCGATCTTCTACCTTCTCATGTGTCAATCTGAGCGGTGAATAACAGAAGGGTATCAAAGTAATCAAATTAGATCTGACACATTAATAGCACGCGTTTCCGTGAGAATTTTTTTTAAACTTTTCTAGCTGTTTTACCAATAGAACGCTAGCAGCAACTGCTGCTAACCAAGTTGGTCGCTAAAGGATGCGCACGAACAAGCACCTCTCTATAACAATATCGCTCCAAGCCTCTGAAAACCTCACTGCTTTTACTTTGGCGTGCGGCCAGAGCTAGAGAGGTTAAAAAAAAAAAAAAAAAGCAATGCGCTCGATTTGTATTTTGCTTTGAGTACGATTTACATGATTTAACGTCACGTGGCTGGGGAAAGCTACGGATGAAATTCGTTCATTTAATGATACAATGGTTGATCAATGAAATAAAACACAAAAAGATTCAAACATGTCGCCCACCCAGAAAACTAAGGTTATCTGTGTACCTCTCAAAACCACACAATAAAAAGGTGACTAAAGAGGCATATACATATAATTATATATATATATATATATATATATATATATATATATATATATATATATATTATTGTGTAGTGAGTTATTTACCGTCGATATACTTATTTACGAATCGTAACGCAGAAACTCAAGTTTGCTGCGAAATACTTTGAATGCGAAATATCATTGGTCTACCATTAAAGATCACGGGGCTGTTTCTCTCTCTCTCCATTTCTTTTTTTGAAATAGTCACTGACATGACATACACGTACACAGAAAAGAACGCGATGATAAATAATAAAAAAACAAAAACAAACAAAAAAAAAAAAAAACAACAAACAAACAAACAAAAGAAAACCCCAACCAACCAACACGCCAGCTAACCCCCATGACATTTACAAGGCATATCAAGCAGGCGCCAACAAAAAAAACAAAAAAAAAAAAAAAAAAAGCTGCAGTTAGTCATATATTACATCGTTTATTTCCAATGAATGCTCCAATTCCCCTTCATCTTGTTCGTGCACCTAATGGATGTAAACACTTAATAACAAGCTATTGGTGGTCTTGTCGTAGAGATAAATAAAAGCTGCAGCTGCACTTGATCGCCAGACATGGTAACTAACTAATGTAAAAGTCCATTCGCTAAAGACGACGCTTCACAAAACACCTCAACTAAACAAGAAGCACTTGCGACCTGTTTTAAAATCTTATCCTGTTTAAACTGAACTACTATTATGCATCAGAGTAATAAATAGCACAGACAAAAACCATAGTGACTCTAAGTAAACCAAGAGTTATTTTTTTCAAACGTGACATAATAAATTGTGTGTGTGTGTGTGTGTAATTGCTGCATAACTATGAGTTGGTTTGGCTCTAGCTCGTTCACTTTATCTCCGCGGATCGATCCCCCGTAACTTGCCGAGGCTTCTGTTTCCTCCCCAATCCCCCCTCCCCCCATCTCATCCTCAACGCCAACTTAACTCAACCAGACCCATTTACACGATCTTAGAATTCTGATAGTGGTGACCACCTCATTCAAATATGGCGATTGAAAAATTCTGATTGTCTAACTTGAAAAAAAAAATAGTTGTTTGATTTAACCACAAGCTCCACAGATCTAATTAGACATCACTGCCGAAAGTCAAGCAGCAGCCTTTGTCGGCAAAGAGGAAAACCGTGCTGCAATTGCGCCGCTGAAGTAACACGGGAAGTATGCAAAAGCAAGAATAAAAAGCAAAACAAACAAACAACAACAAAAATAAGGCCTCTTCATACACTCTATATTATACCCCTTTATTTTTAATTAAGTTTAACCATCTCATACACATTCTTTAACCCTTGCTGCAACCATATGATATCAACATACAAGTAATATACAGGTACCACATGTACAAACCATGACCTGTCTGTAACAACTGCTGGTTTTTTGTGCCCTACATTAGGCCTAGGCTATACTACTCTCGCGAATATCCAGCAAGCTACAGCCTTTGGCCTACATTAAGTATACAAGCCAACTTGCGACGCGGCCTGTGTATTGCGCTTTCCGCGGCAAACTAGATCTAGTATCGCTAAGATCTGTGTTATAGTCAGTGTTATTACATTCTGCTCCGCAGTCACCTCTGATTCGGCAATTCAACCCTCTTTCTTTACGTGGGTAGGTGTGTGTGTATATGAGTGGTTTTTTTTTTTACAACTTAGAAACCTTTACAGGATAAATAAGCTCTGTATGAGCATAATTTGCAAAAACAATAATGAATGTATAACATTAAAGGCGTTTTTAACAAATTTTATACCCATTATTCAACTACATCAATAATCGACCCTCGTTCCGCCAGGTAGACCATGGGAGCAGCTAATGCTAACATTGGCCAACAATATACAGCGTAGACGTACATAAGATCCACAATCTGGTTTCAAGTTCTCAGTTGTTCTATACCTTGACCCACACACAAGAGGAAAGGAATGAGAACGGCTAGAATGGCGTGTAACTATTTGGAGGATAACGAGACTCTTATTTGAGTAAATATAAAGCTAGCTGGAGTGTAAAATGTACTCGCTGTCTACTCGGTTTCTGATTGAATCATACGGCTTTATATTCGGAATTTGGACTTATTTTTCCAGGACGAGTGTTTCGAAGGTATGTAACCACGATAGTGTGATATTGTGATAAGCCAACAGCTTGGGCACTACATGTATTACTTTCGTACTAAATCATTGCCACTGCATGAGTGCGTTATCGTTTCGGCGACAAGAAACTACCCATCACAATCGACACAAACATATTTAGACACGAATGATTTCATCCTGCGTTTGTAACAGCCGATGGGTAGCAAGGCCAGCATGGGTCCATTCGTAGAACAATTTAGGCAAACATTTGTAGTAAAGGTGAACATGTGCAAAAAGCACTGGTGGTCCACATTGAGCGCGAATGTACTGCAAAACAAAAAAAAAAAAGTCATACAACTTCAGACAATTTTGTCTCAATGAGGGACGCAAAGCTAGCGGCAGGCCTCGATTTACATGAGCTTACCATTTAAAATAAAAAAAAAAAAAATCTCCGCTGAAACGATTTTGATGAAAAAGATCTCTATAAATAGCTTATGTAAAAATTTGTTTACAGTATGGAGTAGCTGGTAAGATCACATCGAATTGAGAAAATATTACAGCGGGGCTGTGGCTCGAAACCACGGAAGACGAAAAAAAAAAAAAAAACCGCAGCAGACCTTAATGGTAGATAAGTCTGAACACACGAATACATTTTCTCTAAGTTGCGGCTTTGAAACTTAGGTAGCTGACAAATGTCAGCTTTTTTTTTCTTCTTTTTTTTCATGCACATGAAGAGATGTGC
>JAWDGP010003784.1:175000-329219 GCA_033675545.1 Elysia crispata
TACGACAGCTCCAGGCTGCAAGCCAATGAGACGCAGTTCGTGTTGCCCCAACTGCACTCTGACAAAGACTACACTATCTGCGTGCACGCCATGTCTGGACAACATCGTGTGCACGAGGAGTGCGCACAGTGGTCGAAATCTCTTTGGATCCGGAAAGCCGTGATGGGTGGGTTGGCTGGCGCTCTGTTCTTCTTGCCTTGTGTAGTTGTCATCATCATTATTATACGCAAGGACAAACTGATGCAAGCCAAGCATGGCTCAGGAAGCGGCACCTGGCATCTAAAAAATCCGAGTCTAGTCCGCGCGTTCGCCTCATGCGAGGAGAGTCAGGAGGCTTTGGTGCAAGAGAGACACGCTCAATCTAACCGCTATACTCACGCGGGCAAACCCTACCTGCGCGAAGACAAAGCCACTAACTCAATAAAGAAGAGTGATACAGAGCAATGCTGCCACCCTCATCTACAGAAACCTGCTCAGAGGACTCACATGGCACACCAACATTCCCAAGGTGCCTACAAATCTGAGCTGGCTAAAGACAGTGCGGGAGCGAGATCATCCGCTACCCGACATTCCACAAAAAACCTTATATTGGCAGATGGTGCCGCAGATCGTGAACTGCCGCTTCTCAACGACATCCTCGAGGATAACACATACTGCAATCCAACTGCAAGTAACACTAACTCTGTCCCTTGTAAGTCTGGATTAACGTCCATGTCCCTTGCAGCACATGAAGTTTACAATGGTGCACAAATAGGCTGTGACACAGAAACCAACATTTGACCCTAGCATTGTTGAAATATGAAGCAATTATGTTCTGTTTGTTTAAGCTTGATTAATTTTACTTAATTTTCGGCGAACTGGATTCGTTGAATTATAAAACAGCTGTGTTAATTGTCATAGAGAATGGTTGTTTTGTGCTGAACTGTTCTTGTGTTTTGCTCAAAGTCTCTTAGTCTTAGAAATAACTCAGGTTTTGACATCCATCGTGGTGCCACCCCAATATTTCCTTGACAACAAAATATTTGCATATATATGACATAGTGTCAATATTTTAAACATCTCCTCAGGTGCTAATTGTAAATATTTATTCAGATTTGAAAGATAGCTTGTTTTAAATTTACAATGTTCGATTAAAGTGTCTTTTACTTCACTCTTTGGTTATGAATCTTTACATGTTGAAGTTTCAAAATGATTTAACACAAAATGTATAAATGGACATATGTAGCATAAAAATATTAAATCACTTTGTTGTGAAAGGGCTCTACAAGTTAATCAATTGATCAATATTGAATTTCCTAGTGATTGACTCAAGTTTCACCCATTGCATGAGTTGATTTCATTTTAGCTGTTCATTATATTTCTTAAAACAGGTGTATTAAGCAAGCATATATTCGAAAAAGATTAAGTTACCATTTCGAGCAATATTCAAAATATTGTTTAGCACATATATGTCTATGTTTAAAGTCTACACAAAACTTCAGACTTTATTCTTTGCCTAACCTGTTGCTTATCCTTAATTTGTGTTGTTGACGCGTGAAAAGACTAAACTATAAAATTTAAAGGTTTCAACTGTCTGATAGAAGAAGACTAAAAGGAAAGGCAAGCAAATGCCACAAATGTGCCTTTCTTCATAATGTCTGACAATGCTTCAATTTGGCTAAAAAACAACTACATGTAAATAAGAACATATACAAGGTGAACTGTAACATCAAAAAAAAAAAAAAATCTAGGTCACAATAAATATAGGAAAAGGAAGAAGTACCAGTTGATGTCGATCATTTATCATGCTATCATTTTTTTTTTAAAAACAACATCAATTATGCTTCTCTCCAACTGCAAAACATTGAATACATAAAAACACTAAAATGATATCTTAGAATTTACTACATATATGCAAACATGATAAAGCGAGCTTCGTACATTTATCTTATAATAATAAATAAACTTATATGATTGTACTTGTAAGTCTCGAAAGTGTAATGAAATTGCCACTCTGATTAAATAAGCCCTTATGTTTCACAAAAATTGCAATTTGATAAGAGAGGCACAACACTAATATCACATGGTAAGACCTTGTTCCACAACATTTAAGAAGTGCATCCCGTCCTATAGCTCCTTTTGGTATTTAGAGTAAACTCAATAATGCCTAATAATATGTTTAGGATTTTAAAAAAAGTGCGCTCAAACATAAAGTAAAAGATAATGTAACAAATTGATACCATTTGAAGTTATAGATTTTGCAAATTTGAGAGAGATGCCATTACAAAGTAGTATTACATGTATATCTCACAGTTTATAAAAGAATGTCTTTGGCCCTGTGTTCAACATTCCAATAGTCTAGTGTGGGTGGCAAACCTTTTGCTAGCCAGCTTTATTCACAATCTCTTTTTTTTCCCGTTCCTGCTTTCTGGTTGTTTTAGAAGAGCTAAAAAATACAGCATTAATTATACTTTTTACAAGAGAACCTGCTCATCTGGTATAATAGGGCATGTGTTATATGATTTTGATTGTCACCATGAACAATTATTTTGCTATCATTTGCTTAATCCATTCATGATTAAAAAACCTATATAAAACTTGGATTACTTTTTGCTGTGGCTCTATTTTTTTTACTCACAATGTCTCCTACAAGCTTTACCTGTAACTTTGTTGAACAATTTTATGAATCAATAGAAAAGCAATGACACAGTTCGATTACACAGCCCCAAGTTCATAAACCTCATATCTTATGATGTAAGTGTTGCCAATTGCATAAAAATAAACTTGAGTTTACTCATAAATAGGTTAAAAACAGCTTTTACTATAGTTAATCATCTGCACACAGAAAAAAAAAAAATTAAATGTGACGTTCTACGTACTTTGTATAAGGACTTAAAATAGCTCTCAGATTTACTTGTTTGAAGGTCCAAACATACAGCTTTTACAATATGCGCTGCAAAATTATCCTTCCCTAACGAAACTAAAGAATTACAATGTTAAACTGTGCAGCAAATTTTCAAAGCAAAAGTTACTCCAAATAAGCATGATCAGGCCAAAATTTTCCAACCATTTAAACTACTTTTTAAAAATCTCTTGGGTTGACCCTCTCCTGACACAGAGAGATGATCGTCTATACTCGCAATTACTTTGATACTCATAAGGCCGATCTGTGACAGTTTTTGCCACTAAATCAAACTACGAGGGCATATTGATAAGTTTTGCCTCCAAGTCCATAACTTTGGAAATAATGAAGACAAACAAATGATACTTACACCAAATGAAAGGTCATTTTATTTAGCACCAGATGACAATTCATTTTTCAACATAATCACCGTCCCGCTCGATACAGAGCCGCCACCGATGGACGACCTGTTGGATGCCGTCAGCGAAGAAGTCAGCAGTCTTGTCTCTGCACCAAGAAAGAACAGCATTCTTCACATCTTCGTCTGTCTCGTAACGGTTGCCCTTGAGGTAATCCTTGATTTTTGGAAAAAGGAAGAAATCGCTCGGAGCAAGATCTGGGGTATAAGACGGGTGCGGTAATGTCCGGAGGCCTAAACGATCTAAAGCCGTGCGAGTTTCCAAACTTGTGTGAGGGCGAGCGTTGTCGTGATGGATGATGGTGCTTCTCACGATCTTTTGGGACAGTGAGGGTGTGGTTCACACAGAATTTTTGGAACAAGGCAACACCGTGAATTCTACGAAATATGTGAACACACTGGAGAAACTGAAAGCGAGGTTGCGACGGGTAAGGAGTGAGAAAGTTTCCATCATCCATCACGACAACGCTCGCCCTCACACAAGTTTGGAAACTCGCACGGCTTTAGATCGTTTAGGCCTCCGGACATTACCGCACCAGCCTTATAGCCCAGATCTTGCTCCGAGAGATTTCTTCCTTTTTCCAAGACTCAAGGATTACCTCAAGGGCAACCGTTACGAGACAGACGAAGATGTGAAGAATGCTGTTCTTTCTTGGTGCAGAGACAAGACTGCTGACTTCTTCGCTGACGGCATCCAACAGGTCGTCCGTCGGTGGCGGCTCTGTATCGAACGGGACGGTGATTATGTTGAAAAATGATATGTCATCTGGTGCTAAATAAAATGACCTTTCATTTGGTGTAAGTATCATTTGTTTGTCTTCATTATTTCCAAAGTTATGGACTTGGAGGCAAAACTTATCAATATGCCCTCGTAGTATAGCCCATCTCTCAGCTTCCTAGATCATAGTAACCTTTGGTCATGATAAAAATAAATGTGATAACCAAAGAAAACTTTTAATTTGAAAACAACTGAAAAGATTCAATTCAGAAGCAATTTCACAAGATAGTGATCATGTAATCTTCCAATTGTCAAGTGGCAGGAGCAGCACTGGCATCAAATATATTTAAAGTGTTACAACAGTAAAAGCTTTTGCACTCCGCTCCCTGTGAATATTTGCACCAGAAATCAAATGAAAGATGATACTTGAGCCCTCTCCAGGACTAGAAGAAGCAAACAGAAAAGTTTCGATCTGTGAAGAGAGCTGCTTGCTGTCGACTCCAAAAGCTGGAATCAGTTTACTGTTTCTATTCCTCTTTTGGGAAAATATCTTTCATAATTTTTTTTTCATAAGAAAAAGGTACAGACTCAATCTAATTCCCTACTCTGAAGTTAATGCTAAAAATTTTTCGCAATAGATTGGAACAGATTGCGGTGGTTATTGGAAAATCTGCAGCAATTTAGATGGCAGTAGCAGGAAGAATAGAAGAAGCAATGGCAGAAGGAGTAGTCTTGATTATAGTAGTAGCAATAGCAGAAGTAATGGTTAGTGGTAGGAACAACAGGATCGTTACCATCCTTAAGACAACACTCACCAGACAATCAGCACTGCAGCCCATATCTACGGAGACAATGAGAAGTTTGGAGAGGGCTGGATCCAGAGGGAATTCCACCATATTACGACCCAGAGGGGTCAATGTTCCAGTGTTATCCAAGGCTCCTAAGATCCAAAGCTGATACATTGAGTTGAGGATGTTATCCTAGGACAGAGAGTTACAAGGTCACATAGAATTAGACAATGCAAAGTATACATATTACAATTTTTTGAATATTGTGAATCATTATAAATGTGGTCTTGCTGAAATTTTAGACACCTACAGTGGAAACCTCATGATTCAAATTCAAAGGGAATAGATTAAAACTTTGCATTAAGTGGACTCTGCTTACAATAAAGGGCCAGAACTAAATCTATGACTCATTGACTGAGTGCGTACTGTGCCTGCAAGGAGCAACTCTCTCCTTCACTTGTCCCACCTTGCTTCTAGTATTAGTATTATTACTGGCACTCCTTTATTAGTGCATCAGCTCCCTCCTCAGTTTGTTAGCTAAGAGATCAGCCCTTTCTCGGGCAATGCTTAGAATTGTTTGCTGCTTGAGAGATGCATGTAGTGCTTTTGTAATTACTTATGGGGTAGTATTGACTTCAAATTAAGAGAATCGAACCAGAAAGATTTAAAAATATGGATCCGATTCTAACAAAGCCAAAGAGAAAAAAATAACCTATCCTCTCAAAAAATTCAATTTATGAGAAATCTGATAAATCAAGACTTCAATTTTTGAGATTGCCACTCTATTATACATGTTACTAGAGATTGGACCCTCTGATAATAATTCTTTTGTCTAAACTTACAAAGCCATTAGATCTTGTTGGCAGCTCGGATAATATTGCTTCTAAGTTAATAAAGTCATGATATCTTTAAACTAATAATACTAAAGATGGGTTAAAGCATTTCTCAGTTTAAAATCCAAAACTAATATGTATGACATATTTTGTGCCTAGTTAATATTTGTAATTAGATCTATATAGATATCTAGCTACAGGCTCAAAAACATGAGATACATGTAACACTGATCACATAGTGAGCAGCCTAGCTTGAAAAGGAAAAGAAACCATGGCCATTGCCTGTAAAAATTCAAGTTGACACTTCAAAATTACTTGACAAAAACATTTATATGGGAAAACTACATGTATATCTTAAAGGGGTTGAGTGGATGAGATCTTATGTAATAAAGTGAACAACCCTGCATAGTTATATAATGTTAACTATTGCTAGTTGTAAGGCTGGGGACTAATTTAAAAAAAAAACAGCTTTTGAAAGACCAACTCTCATGAAGAATTGTTTTTAAAATTCTATAATGTATTCTCTAAAAGGACAAAACTACAATATTTAATATTATCTCAAAACACTATGCAAAATGGTACCAAAACCAACAAACTTGAACAACAGGGACCGATTTCTTATAGATAAAAAAGAGAACAAAACTGATCTCAAGTAGTCAAAGACAAAATTCATCATAAAATCATTATTTTTGGATCAATTGTATTCTTATCATAGAAAAAAGAAAGGAAATTTTCAAGTTTTGTTTCAGCTATGCTTGTTTTGTCTTGTAGGAGTTTTAGAGGCATAACTGATCATTGAGCACCAGTGAGACTAACAAGATGTATTATCTTTTATAAGCCCACAATGTAATTATCGGTTTTCGATGTTGCTTTACTGGCATTTCAAAATAACTTCCATAAATCTTAAAGAAAATAAAGTCCTTTCAAATACATACTTTTTTAAAGCTAAAAGTTTGCTCATAATTTTTAAATGAAATTGATACAAAATGAAAAAAAAAAGACAAAAAAATATAGTAAACATGAAAAAAAAAAATTTTGAAAAACAAATTACAAAGTCATTTTTCCTGATACATCCCCAAATCTTGACTACTTTTTGATGGAATGATGAGCATTATAAATATAATGAGCTTTTATTGACATTTACAACAAACTAGACGATTTAATATACTTGTCTATTCACATAATAAAAATCCCTTTAGTCATTGCAATCAACAATTCCCTACCAATAGCTGGCACTCTAACATAATCCTGTCAAAAGGGACAGCTCTGACAGGTGTGATAAAAGGTTTTAGTCCCTCTCATGAATATAAGGCCAAGGTCACTATAAACAGGAAAGAATTAAGTCTGGTTATTACAGTCATTTCAAGAAAAATCCTGGGAAAAAAATGAAAAAAAAGGGGATTTTATAGGGTCTGTTTATCCTAGGAATTTTGCTATTCCTGATCTTTTTCTTAATAGATTGTACTGTACTCTTTGGTCCATTTTCAGGTCACGTAAAATTTTAGAGCATTAAAGTTTATGTAAGAAAAGCCCACAGGTTGGTCCTGTAAGTGTAACAACTTGTTGTGTCTAGATATAGACCAGTCTCCTACAAAGAAAAAAGCTCAAGGGACAAAATGAATGATTATAACATTTAATGAGGGAAAGATTAATGAATTCAGAAAATAGCATGGAAAGAAGGTATCTGACTTGAGATAAAAGAATGTGAACTTAAATTCTTGGGTGCTTACACAACTCATAGGCGTTTTAGAAATACCTCAGGAGGTGGGTCCATAAAGTGAAACTGAAGCAGATCCTGAACTCCCAAAGACTTAAGTAGAAGGACAACATTGGCCAGGTTGGTGCGCTGAATCTCCGGCACTGTTGTCACCAGAAGCTCATCTTTATACTGCCGCCGGGTGTAGAGGCGGTATGCTTGTCTTGGTGGACAAAAAAAGCCGAAGAAAGAGTTGCAGATAATCACCATGGCGATTAACTCATTGTGTGCCAGAGCGTTTTCCACGGTTGTGCCAGGCCATTTTTACTGTGCATATTGTCTTTAGAGGATGCATTGGAAATTGGGTTCCAGTTTGGCATATTTTTGTGTAACTATGACTTATTATATATTTAGAGTTATCTCTCATAGGAAACTTAAAAAGTTTCATGACCGGGCTACCAATGGCGAAACAAACATTGGTTCTTATATTGACGATTCATCGTCGATTGGCACAGCTGCGGCTCACTATATCGACGATACATCGTCGATTGGCACACAATGAGTTAAGGCTTTAATGAAGGAAAAACGAGTCTTGTGAAGGGCAAATATTCAATTAACTGATAAGAAAAATTTAAATGAAAGTTAACTGTCGTAGCACATAAAATAAAACAATTACTCATTGGATTCAAAGCTAATTTACCTCTGTACTTACAATTAAATTTGCTTCTATGATAAACAATTATATTCATCAAAACTTAATAGGAGAGTCTTTATCAGCTGCTCAAAACAAGAGACCAGATATTTGCAATGTGTAACTTAGGCTTTAACCTGTCATGTCATGGTATCTTTGCGCAAGTTTTTGTAGCTTTTTACATCTTCATTAATATATTCTCGATGATTCAGGAAACAATATTTGTATTGGACTGCCAACTCTAGTAAACAATCAACAACAAAGATTTTAAAAAAATTTTAAGATTCTCCCAATACGCTTTCTAGAGTTCAAAGGAATCACATTAGAAATGAGTTGGTATTTTGAAATATATATTTTGTGAGCTTTAAAAAAGGTAAAGATCCTGATAATTTGTTGTTTTTTTTTTTTTGGTTAAATAGACTAATAATTTCATCATTACAGACAGCCCAGGATTAAGTACATGCATGCTTATGAAAAGCATCAAATGTAAATTGACTGTTGATTTTGTCACAATAATTGAAGTACCTGGTAAGCAAAACTCATTATTAGAACTCATTCCAAGAGTGCAGATGGCTATATATATATAAAATTATACATGTGTTTTTTTTTTTTAATTTTGATTTTTCAAATTTCCCTATCCATTTTTTTTCATCTTTAACTTCTTTGCTTGACCTGAAGAGAACTGTTGATCATCATTTGCTATTGTAGAAATACCAAACTAAAAAACTTACCCAGGGCCTGTTCTGCCGGCTCTACCAGATCGCTGGTTAGCATTGGCCTGTGGAGATGAAAAAAAGATCACCTCTATCTTAAATTGTAAGAATCCGTCTTTACAAAGAAAAATTAAAAGCTAAAGCTGAGATTCATTCAGATGATATGGAAAATTTTTCTACATGATTCATACTCTTAGCTTGAACCATGAATGTAAAATAATCATGTACGAATGGCAGTTTTGAAGGATCATCTGTCTCATCTATCGGCATCACAAGGAACAGTGTTGGCCGCTGCAAATGATGTCCTCACGTTGCCTCTAGTACTCTTGATCTTGGCTAATTCTGAGCACCTGCTGAAGTTTCTTGCCACTGATGTTTGTGATGTTTCTAGCAAGTGATGCAGGTTGTTGTCCTCTGTTTCTCTTTCCTTCCACTTCACCTTGGAGGACAGTGGACATCAAGTCTGTTCTCTCACTACAGATTGTGTGTCCAACATATTTCAGTTTCCTCCATTGTATGAGTACTGGGAGCTTGTGTGTAGTACCCAACTTGTTCAGTATGCTTTCATTTGAGCGCCTATCAGTTCATTTGACCCTCAGCAGTCTTCGGTAAAATCACAACTCTGCTGCTTCCACTTGTCTTTCACCCTCTTTCTTCAGTGTCCATGCCTCGCAGCCGTTTAACATCACTGGCCAGACAAGCCATTGTAAAAGTTTTGTCTTAAGGTCTGCTGTCATGCTGGTGTCTTTCCAGGTATTGTTCAGTTGAACCATGCTGTTCTTGGCCATTCCAATTCTCATCTTTATGTCTTTTGAACATCTTCCATTGTGTGTCTTGACTGAACCTTAATATTTGCAGTCCTTGACATTTTCTAGAGGGACTTGGTTTAGCATGATCTGGTCCTGTTTAGTGTTATATTTGCCTGCAACATGCATAACCTTTGTCTTCTTTGAATTTAAGTCCAGCCCAGCTGCCTTTCCAACCCGATCTACCCTGTTCTGGATCCTCCTAGAGCCTGTGATGTTGTCTGCCAGTAATCCTGTGTCATTTGCTTAGCGTAAATTTGTCAGGTTTCTACCACCAATATTTACTCCCATGTCTTCTATGTCTGCTTCTCTTATGATATATTCAGTGTATATGCTGAAGAGATGAGAAGACAGGTTGCAACGCTGCCTTACCCCTTTAGTGATGTTAAAAAATGTTTTGATTATTCCATCTATTGTTACTTTTGATCATTATATAATGAAGTTATAAGGGAAACCAGATGTCTTAGAAAACCCATTTCGATCATGAAGTTGAAAAGACTGGTGAATCACCCTATCAAACACTTTGCTGTGGTCAATAAAAATGATGAACAACTCTTGGTCTGTGTTTTTAATCTTTTCTATCAATATCTGGAGTACAAACAGCATATCTATAGTTCCCCTGTTTTTCCTATAGCCTGCCTGACAGTCGGGTAGCCCTTCCTCTACTTTTAGCTTTAACCTATTTAAAATTATTATCAGCAGTATTCTGTTATGACTGATCAGTGCAATCGTTCTATTATTGTTGAATACAGAATCTTAATGAAAAGAACAACAATGTTACAGGTCCCACCTGACTTATAGGAAATATCTGCAGGGCATCCATACCAATCTTAGGATTGTACACTTTCAGCTTGCAATAACCAGAGTCAATGACAAACATTATGCCATCCACTGCAAGGAAAAAAACGAAATTAATTTATATATTCAGCTTTTTGCAAAAGTTAATTCTGTTTACCATTATCACTGATAAAAAAAAAATCACACTTGACTTTTCATGCTAGGACATTAATGAAGAAATCTCTTGAGTGGTAGCAGCAAAAAGAGCTCACAATTCACAGTGGAACTGCAACAAAAAGTATCAGTATCACAAGCCATACACACATTTTTCTTTCTTTCCATAGCAATATATTATTACTATATTTGCAAGTTTTGATATTTTCATGAGTTCAATGATTTTATTATGAAAATTTAGAGGAAAACTTTACTTCCTTTCATCTGTTATCAGGCAGCGTAACTCATCCAAGGGCACAATATGATGACCTGGTTGAAATTTGAATCTTGCTAGTTTGAAATATCCAGTAATTCTTTGTGCTGTATTGAATTCACTTTTTTTTTTTCAGTCTCTTCGACTCTTTTTGTCTCTTATTCATCACCTACATATCTTGGAATAGGACCACTGTCTTTGCATTGAAATACTGTCCTTTGCATTATCTTGTATATTATTGTGTCTGCATCTCACTATAATGTCAACTGAGGGCGTTAGAGTGTAATTTTGTTTAAGAAAATGGCTCTTATTTTATTAAATATTTCATGTCATGCTATCTCATGGGAAACTATTCCCTGTGAAATCACTGTTTCTAGAAGGATCATTCTCTCCAATCACAGGGATTTGGACTTCTCAGCACCCCTGAATAATATGAAAAATGTGTCAGTTTTACATTTTGGTTTTCTGCTTGCCTCTTTTTTAGTTTCCCATAAAACTGCTTCACTGAAGTGCAATAGTTTGTCAGTTCAGGTTTGGACAATACTTACCTTGCTCTTTTCCATCAGATAATAAAAAATATTAATGTACTGTACCTGTAAGAGAGGTCTCAGCAATATTTGTGGCCACAACACACTTGCGAACACCATCTGGAGCCTTTTGGAAAATTTTTGCCTGTAGATCACTAGGTAACTGGGAGTAAATAGGAAGAATGGCCAACACGGGAGCATCATCAAGTTCTCCAAGCCGCTCTTTAGATGGCAAAACAAGGTAATTCTTTATTAAAAAAAAAAACCCACAGTATTCGTAAAAAACAAACAAGTGTCCAAAAGTGAAGAATGGAAAGTAAAATGTCATTTTGTACTTGGAAGAATTGAAATATTAAAGTTAACCAGTGATTTAGAAACCTGCACCGAAGCTTAAGGTTTCACTCATTTCACTTCACAAAAAAGAAAGTTATGGTTATACAAAAATTTAGAGAGTAATCAAAGGAAAATAAATCAATATAGGCTATTTATTTTCTTCTTAAATCTGTGCTATCGAGTGCAAAATTTGTGGCCAGTTGGAATTCACCAGTTTCCTAACAAACACATAATATTTAAAAAGATTTTTCAACATTCTGATATATTTTCACACGGCTTTGTGAGAAGGAATTTTAAAATTGTGGCGCAAAATTTACACAAATTATGACTGTAACTGATAAAGTTAAGGTTGCATTACCTGCCACAAGTTCACATGTTACTTCAATATCTTCCTGACCAGGCATAAAGATAAGAATATCACCTGTACAAGAATGAAACAGAAAAAGCGATTATAGCAACACCTCATGATGTACACCCAAATCATTTTGTGTGCATTCACTTTATTATTTACTTTGAAGCACCAAAAAGTAATCTATTGTTTAGATAAGACCATAGACCTCTGTTTTGTGGAATTTTACATTTCTTTTTTAACTCTTAGAGGTATTTACATCAAACATTACAAAACAAGTCTCTGACCAGGCAATCCTCCCAAGTGCACTTGTAGGGCTTGCTTCACTGCAGCATCCACATAGTCTTCTTGTGGATTTTTGGCGTACAATACATCCACAGGGAATGTACGTCCAGGAATAGTAAAGGTTGGGACATTACCAAAAAACATTGAAAATTTGGACGCATCCATAGTGGCAGAAGTTACAATAAGCTTGAGGTCATGCCTGCGGGCTACAACCTATAGGAAATTTAGGAAAAGAGAGGGATTAAAAAGGACAAAGAAAAACTAAAACTCAGTTCCCTAAACATAAAAAAAAATTCAGATTATAGTCACCACAACCCTACCTAAAAAAAGTTTGAAAAAATAAGGATTTAGAAAAACAGTCGAACAAACAACAAAATTTAAATTACACTTCCAAAACAAATAATTTAGATTTTTGAAAAGTAATTCTCTCTATAGAAAAAGAAAGTCTTGTGCAAATTGTGAAAAATCATGAAACTCAAAGAATTTTAATGCCTAAACACACTTTCAACACTAAGTTTTAGATAAGAAACAAACAACCTTAGTTAAGAAAACAATCACACCTTTTACTTTCTCTTCCCAAATATTGCCAAAAAATCTCTTAAAATATACAAACTGACTGCTAAATAAAAAAATGATAAGTTTCAAAAGTTTCTCACAAAATCTTTACTCACATTTCTGAGTAGTCCAAAGAGTACGTCAGTATTGAGAGATCTCTCATGAGCCTCATCCATGATGATGGCACTGTAGTGATCCAAATCTGACTCTCGCAAAGATTCTCTCAGTAGAATACCATCAGTCATGTACTTGATCATGGTTTTCTGGTGTAGGAAAATCAAGATTCTGTTTGGTTTTTGAGTGATTGCTGTAAATTATAGAAAATAAAATCCCAACTTAACAACTTCCATTGTCCAATGAAGAAGATCTGGAATGCATTTATTTTGCTGGTTACATACAAAACAAACAAAGAGAAATATAGAAAAATGTTTACATAAGAGACAAGACAACATTTTTCACCTTTGATGTGCAGTCCTCAAACCGAATTGCGTAGCCAACCTCTTCTCCAAGTTTGACATCCATCTCCTCAGACACACGTTTGGCTACTGACATGGCTGCCACTCGCCGAGGTTGAGTGCACCCAATCATGCCTAGGTCTGTATAGCCATCCTCATGAAGATACTGAATACCAAAGAATTTGTTTGAAATACCATTAATTGAAAATATTGCTGTGTCTAAAGTCAGTTGGTTGAAAAAAAATAAAACCATAAAGCCTAAACAACAACTTTAAAAATAAAACGCTTACTTCCAAGAGTTAAAAAAAATATACATCTTAACGTTTCGAAGTTTCTTTAAAATATCTTTTCTAGGCTAAAGGTTGGTGTAATACAACTCATTTTAAGAATTTGAAGACTACATTCTTGTTTCCAATGCTAAGGTTAGAGTAGTTTGAATATAGTAATTTCTTCACTACAACAGGTTCAAGCCCATTTTCAAATATTCATTTTATCTTTCAAAATTGTTTCTAATCTGATTTCTTTATCATGAAGAAGTAAAAAACAAATTGTGAAAAATAACCCACAGTTTTAATAAAAAAAAAAAAACCCAGTAACACAGAAACTTTGGAAATACAGTAAAGACCATTTATATCAAGTCCAAAAATACTGAAACTCTCTTGTTACAAGACTGCTTCAACATTCTCAAATTCTTCAACTTCTTTATCTTTCTCAATAAAATACTCTATCTTAAAAATTCATACTATATCGAAAGAAACTGGGTCATGCAAGGCATGGCAGTCCAGCTTTATACATTCTCAATGTCATTAATATCAGATGTTAACTTAAGCTTAAGACACTACAGATTGGAGCGGACATATGGTGAGCGAGTGTCTCACTGAAAACAAGCCTAAACATGAGCCAGCTGAAGCATACGCTAGGTAAGTAAACATGTCTAAATATCAGACTCTGCCTTGTGGTGCTTAACAGTATTGTGGCAGACCGGAGGAAAAAAGAAAGAGGCTTTGTAAATTTGACTGAATTTGTGCTCATTCACAGGCAGTAAGGGTTATGACAAGTGATAAATAGAGATATTCATACCTTAATCAAAAGTGACAGAGTAAAAATTATGTGCGATTCAACCCCTCAGAACAAATGAACTCATAATGAACAAACTAAAATTGGCTTGTTTTGAGGTAAGAAAAAAGGAAGACAAAGAGAAGAGAAAGATGTAGCTTCCTTAATGTGCATAAACTAAAAGTGATAAGTTGTTCGAATTTAGATGAACTCTGATATTCTTCTTAAGCCAATAAAGCCTTCACTTTGTATATCAAAAATTGTGAAATAAAGGCGTAAATTCATAAATTCCTTATATCTTTTACCTTCTTAAGATTCTATTGTAATCAAGGCATTGCTTTATTTTAAAATGTAATGGGAGACAAAATTTAAATTGCTTAGGAACTTTCACAGTAATCAAAAAAAAAATTAAGATAAGTATGCATCATTTTTTACTTCAATAATTATGAACCCTACAAACGAAGATATTACTTTTGCTATTTTTTTTTTTTAAATTTTGGAATTCCTGAATCACTCCAGAGCTGCCTATGAAACTCACTTTCTTTTAATATATTTATAATAACAAGAAAGGTTTTGATACAGCCCTCTTACCTGTGTTAACTGGGTTGTTTTACCTGATCCAGTCTCTCCCACAATAATGATTACATTGTTGTCACGGATGATGGTCAATAACTGGAATGGCAAGAATAATATGTGTTTGAAAAAAAGTTATCTCTCAACACAAGATGTCAATAGATACAAAACTATTATCAGACAATATTGGTTAAAATAAATAAGAATTAGCAAGATTCTGCATTTATTTGCAGCTCTCTGTGACAAACATTTCCTAAACAGTAAAACAATAAAATTTATTATTTAATTCCACACATCCAAGCATTTTATTTGAATTTCTTGTGATTCGAGAGGATAAACTATCATAACCAATAACTGAAAATTCTCATCTTTCTTCCCCCCCTCCCCTAAATTGTTAAAAATAAAAAAAATTAACACTAAATATGGAGTGCATACTTAGCTTCATTGCTTGCTTACGACATACTGAAAAAGGGGAAATAAATTCAGCCCACCTGATTTCGAACAGCATAAATTGGAAGCAATTGTCTCTGCTGCTTTAGAGTATGTTTTGTAGCAAACTCACTGACAGCTTCATTTTTTTCTTGCATTACTTCAGCAAATTTATGGTCTTCCTTATAGCTGGCTTCATCCCCTTTGTCCTATTCATTGAAAAAGATTCACTTTGAAGGAAACTCAGTTGTTAAAAATATAAAAAAAATATATGAACAATTAAAATATTTTTATAGTGCAAGTACTTTATAAGGCAATCAGATATCTAAAAAATGATACACGAAACTCGGTAATAAAAACACATAATTATAAACACTGATACAATTGTAAATATGCGTGAAAAAAAATAAAAAACAACAACCTAGAACATGGATTGAAAATGTTTGCTTATTAACCTGCTAAAATACATCAATATTAAAATATGAATGATTTTAGTGCATTTTCTTACTTCATCGTCTTCTTTCTTTTCAATGCCCATGATATTTCCAATGTTGGTGCCTGCCAACTCCCACTCCTTTTTCTGGGCTTTTTTTTTCTCCTTGTTTTCTCGATGCACTCTAACTACAGCACATCCTTTTCTAGACACCACAGCCATGTCTGAAGTAGAATCCTGAAAATGGGAGCACACACATTTAAATGTCACAATATGTTTATGCTCCCAAACCTTGATAGTTAAAATAAAGGCCATCTTAAAAAAAAAATACACGATCAAAGATTACATGCCATCACACCACATGACCGGAGCTTGAAATTTCATGTGGCCAGTCTTCATTTATATAAAGAAAAAGAGTAAGAGGAAATACTTTGAAAATTGCCTACTTTGCTAAAACATTTGTAAAAAGTGCTTAGTTGTTTTTGAAAGAAGTTTACAAGACAGATCATTCATTAACAAGCCTCTATTAAAAACATTTATTGTCAAACGAGTCTACTGACAGGTTTACCCTCAGAGGAACCACAGGTTCCGGTTGCTTGGTGAATATAATACGCCCATCTAGGAAAGGGGGCACAATGTTGTGAACTTGAAGGTGGACTCTGGCTTCATTTTCATCATCAAAATCCTCATCAAAATTGACTCTCGCCACAACACCACTTCTCATCATCCGGTTGGTCTCCCACAGTTCATTGTCCTTGACAGAGGAACACATGCAAGATTAGAATGTTGATAAAATGACTTTTTTTAATCAAATCGATTAGTATTTACATGAGTAAAATTTGATTTGAATTAAACCAAAAAAGGGACTCACCATAGAAAAAATTTATGACCAAAAAATCGTCCACTGAAATACATTTTGTACTTATATTTTACTCACTTCAGCTTAACTCAAACTCAGCCACTCATTCTAAACAATATACATTGCTGCCATAACAAAGCTAAAGTGAAAGTCCTTTAAAACGCTGCTGTCTAGCTGAAAAACTGAACAAGAGTTGCATTCACTATGATTGCTTTTCTAATTGATGCCAATTATTTCAAACTAAGCCCATTTAACTAGAAAGTTACCGCATACCTGCAGATGGTTGATTTATTTTTAGATAAGGTGAAGCAAAAAAATTTAAACTATTTGCCAATCTATCCATGGTCAATAGTTTATGTCAACCAATCAAATCAAGGACAGCGTTTACTAGTAAATTAACAAGCTGCACAAAATGCAGCAGAAATATTAAATACAGGATACAATTGTCCGATTTAGACAAACTGAAATAATTGCAATCAGAAGTTTAACAAACAAATCTCAATAGAGAGGAATAAAATATCCCATATTCACAAGTATTCTAAGTTGGAGATGGTCCTGACTGTCGTTGTGGGCACCATCAATAAACAGCAAAAATGATCTTAACACCTGTTCCAACTTTTATGAAGCTTGAAATTCATTATTTCTCCAAGAATGAAATGCACCATCATGACCCAGACAAGCTTAAAATTGTGTCTCTTTCTGCCAACATTTCCAGAACACTGATTAAAAACTAGTGTAATGTGCATTGGTGGATTCCAAAACACAAATACTATCAGACAGCATGAAATGTGTCGCTGATTCTTTAATAAAACGAGGGAGAAAAGTCACTGGATGGTTCAAGATGACACTGATATCATTATAAATAAAAAAAATAAAAATGATCATTATACAACTATAACAAACATAAGAAGGAAGTACATACAATCTGCAGGGAATTTTGTGCCTATAACGTGAAGAGAAATGTGGTATAAGCTATTATTATCTTTTTTCTGAATGAATGGCTAGCCCTTGGAAGGAGAAATAATTTAAAACCGAAAAAAAAAAAAGAAAATTAGATTATGTTTTGCAACAGGCTTCAAAACGTGTTGAAACTTCCTTAACTACTGCTCAGCATTTGCTGTATAACACACACAGATTTTGCTTGATTCTCTATCCTGCAAAATTGTATGCAAACTAGGAGACTTGACCCTCACAAATGAAGGATGTTATATTTATGCCGGCACATGAAAGAACTTAAAGAAAAGAAAAATGAAGAAAACTATATGAAAACTTACTTTATTGATCTGCCTTTGCTGAGCAGACATCCTCTTCTTCTTCTTCTGTTCCATCTCTTCTTCCTTCTTCTGAGTGTACTCTTTGGAGGCATTGGAGAAAGGATTGTGCTCATCATCATAGCCCTCATCCATGTTGTACCACTCTCGATCAAGGCGGCGCTGTTCCTGTTCCCAATCCTGGCGGTCCTGTTCAGACTCAAACTCGAGAGTGTTCTCTTTCTCTGAGGAGACAAAACATTTTATAAACTTCAAGAATTTTCAAAATACTTGTGTCACACACACAAAAAAACAACAACAACAAAACAATCAACAAAAGTTACAAAAACAACATATTTTACCTGCAAGTTCAAATGAATAAGCGCATAAAAAAATTCAAAGGTGTCAGGAAACTATATAACACAAGAAAAGTTAATGAAACCCTACAAAAAAGGAAGAAAAAAAATGAATATGTTAGAAATAAGAGAGCAACATTTTGAATACCCAGTATTGCTGAAGCATTTGTTAAAAGATTAATTTTACAATTTTTGAGACTTAAAGAGTAAACAATACAGACCATGACCAGATTCTCTAGGTGTGTATTCAATCTTCTTTCTGTCTTTCATCCATTCATTATATTTATAAGTTGGAGTGGCCCTTGGTGTATAATCTCTTCCTCTGTGTGGTCTACAAAAAAATAATATAAATCAATTTAGTTAATTTGACAAATATCCATTTCCATTAAAAAATTAAGTGATTAGTGTAAAGAGACTACTTAAAAAAAAGTCACCTCCTTTTCAGAATTAATATCATAACACAATGTAAACCAATTCATTTTTTAGACTCCAAAAAGGATTTGACCAATATACTTTATTTCCAAAATATGGTTGGTTTTATGATCCATGCTTTGCTATCAGTCAGCAAAACATCTATTTCACACGATCCAAATTCAATTCCGCTCAACTGACTGGCTGTTTTGGTATAACATTAAACCACTTAAAAGAAGAAAATCCCCACCTGAATTAAGCTAGAGAGACATAATTTTATATATTTTAAAACAGAGTCCTGATAGCATAACAGAAAAACATTTTCAAAAGCTGTGATCCTGTCAGCTGTCCTTGTCTGAAAATTTTCAACCCAATGCATGATTCAGTAGATTTTAAAAGAAATCCAAGCTCATCATACCTAGGATCAGACCTGCTTCTCTTGCTGCCTTCTTGTTGTCTCTCACTTTTCCTAGAGTCATGGCGATGTCCCTCGCTTCGATGTGACCTTTGGCTATCTCTTTCCCTATCTTTATCTCTGTCACGACCGCTACTATTACTGTTACTGTGTTTTGGTGTGGGAAAGTCCCAGCTAGATTTACTTGGGGTTGGCAAGTCATCATCATCCCAGGTTGATCGTGAAGGTGTATCTAGCAAAAAAAAATAAACTTTTGGTGATGGTGATCAAAATTCAAACGATATGATGTTCAGCAAGTACTCTTCAATCATGTCTGATGAATTTTTTTATGTTCAAGAAACCAGTGTTCGAACATTCAAGGGCAATAGCTGTATTTAATACTTGTTGCATCATAAAAATCATAGATAAAAGGGCATGCATGAAACCAAAACAAAAATCAAAAATCAAAACTGATTTTCTAGACTACTGTTTTCACTTTTTTGTGTTAAAGCATTTTTTCCTTTAGATGGATTTGCCCTTACCAATGCTTGCCCCTTTCTTGCTACTCTCTCTTTAACACAAGACAATCATGCTCCTCCACCTGATATTCTTTCTATTTTTCTTGCCCTGATCCCTTTCTTTCACTGTTCTTCACCCCAGTAAATCTGTCTCTGCTATTTTTCTATTCCTTCTCCTTGAACAGATCTATCCTTTCACACTTCTCTTTCTTGTCTTTGCTCATGTCACCGTTTTCTCCTTTCACTCCTCTTTACTTTTTTTCTTCTTTACCTAATCTCCTACTTGTCTCACTAATGTTATTCTTCTTCTATGGTAGGTTTCAGGTGTAAATCCAATCTTAGATCGAAGTTGAAAGAGAATAATCTTACGCTGAAATAGGTCCTGCTCCCCCGTTTGTCAGGCCAATGCTCTCTACCTACGGAGCTATCAAACATCTCAATATGGGGATCTTCTTCTCATACTTGCCAGCTCTTTTTTTTCACAATCCTGTGCTGAATGATTGAGCACAATCAATGCTATTGATTTCTAAGCGATAGGCAGGCTTAGCAGGCACTGAGAGACAACTGGCCCTTGATGTATTTAGCTAAGCAAAAGTAGGCTTGGAAGGGAAAAGAGTGTCGCTCTTACTGGTGACCAAAGATCAAGGTTAAGAAGTCTACTTATAAAAATTAAACTGTTTCTCTATCCATGAATTATTTATCGACTTACAATGGGTAATATTTTGTTTCGTAAATGTCCAGACGAAAGACAAATCCTGTAAATTAAAAAATAGTTTTCTTAATTACACTAGAGACTAAAATATAACATTCATCCTCCAATTTCAAAATAATGTTATTTTTCATGAACTCTGAGTTTACTGTACTATATCCTCTGATCACATTTATCATACTTATTATACTGCTAGTGTCCATCTTCCCACCTTTAACTTTAATGTTTGGGGTAGGCAGCTCATCCTTTATGCTGAATCTGCCTGTGTCTGGAGTCTCTTCCCAGTCTCTAGAGCCTCTTTCTGACCTCTCTGATCTACCTGAACCATCAGACCTCACCGATCGATCACTACTGGATCTCTCAGATCTTACAGATCGGTCATCATCTGATCGAGATCTTCTTTTATAATCTGAGAATTGTCCAAAAAAAATGACATACATAAAAAAACCCTGTAATTCTGATCACATCAAAGAAAGATAAAAAAAAAATGATATAAAAGCAGCAAATTTAGCAGATGTATTGAAGAAAACAATCATAAAGAGGCAGAGAACAAAAGAACCAACATTTGAAGATTATGCTATTAAACTTGAAGAGTGCCATTCCTGAACACTTACAGTGAACCTTTTAATAAATCTCTTAAAACATCCCTAGCCAACACATTATTTCATTTTATTTTCAAATTAATTTTCTTCTGACAATGCCTGAGTATTCTTTTCAGTTACAAATCCTGAAAAAGAATTGGCGCTAAAAAATGTTCTTGAAATGTCATCAGGAAAAAAAGTGATTGCAACAATGATGTCGTGCTCTAACCCTGTAACCAGTCAAATTTGGTCAGCCATTTTTTTTTTGTTCATTATTAACCACATCTACTTTTTGCAAGACCTTGGTTGGTTTATGAAAGTTTTAGGCCCTAAAAATAGTTTAAAAGCCCAAATGTTCTTAATGTACATGGCAGAAAAAGTGAAAGCACTGTCATTCACTGTGTATCTGGAGCTCGAGTGAGGTCATCACATTCAGGAAGTTTTAAGGCCTTAATTCAACTAAAAAGATAAAAATTTATCTAAATTACCAATAAATACGGCCTAATACTGGGTAAACATTATATTTTATGTTTTATAGTTCTGTTTTATTACAATGATTTTAAGTAAACATTCACTTACACCATTATACACTGTTTAAAGGCCCTAGCTGATGTTACTCTAATTATATTTCACACACTTAACCAGTAAGATGTTAAGCATAGTTTCTAATTCAGTACAGATTTTTCACAGTTTCATGTTTTTAAAAGCTATGATATAACTGTGCTTCTTAAGGTAAGTGTAAAACTTTAATATGTTTGCACATGAGAACTAAGGCATATTTAAATCAGTTTAAGGAAATTTAAATATTTTTTTTATAGTTTTAAAGCTTTTTTAATGTTTGATTAAATACTTGTAGCTAACATAAGTCCTTTTTCAGTACCAGTATTTAAATTAATATTATTCTCATTTTATGATAGTCAGCTAATTTTTCGAGGACATCTAAGGATGGTAGGAAAAAAAAACGAAACAGCAATAGTAGTTATAGAAGTAGTATTAATAGAACAATTTAGAAAACAGGTAATAGCAGCAGCAGTAGAGCTAGGACTGGAATAGAAATAGATTCTGTTATCGTTGTTTTTATAATTTTTGTTGCTTTTTGTGGATAGTTTTTATCATTGTTGGAGAATCAAAGGAAATACTGGTAGCATGCAAAGTATAATGTAGTATTAAAACTATCATTTTAAATAACTTGCTGGATAAAGAAAGTTTCTTCAGATATTATTAATTTGAATGAATCAAATTCTTGCAAAATTGAAAGCATTATTCACTATATTATTCAACTCCAGCTTCGATTTTTAAAAATGATAAGTGTACTTCTCTTTATTAAGCGGAAATGAGTAAAGAGCAGCAATAGCAAATGAGCGCATTAGGCAATATCTGAGTTTCTTGTCTGAAGACTTCAGGACGTTTAATTGGATTTTTTTCCTAAAGAACAATTTAACATTGACACTATCTGAATGTTCATCACAATAATAAATTTGTAAATTCTGAAAATCCTCACTGATTAAATAAAACTCAGAGTACGCAAAGCGATGTTTCTAATCAACATCTAAGTCGAAAAATTATTTTGTAAGAAAGTATGGAGATGTAAAAGAAAATAATTTTACCAGCACTGAATCTTTAAAGAACAAGTCAGGCCAAATTTGATTAGTTGTATTTAGCTTCCTCCAGTCTATATTTGTGGCACCGTCGCAAGATTGCATTAATT
Organism: Elysia crispata; assembly: GCA_033675545.1. Taxonomy (NCBI): domain Eukaryota; kingdom Metazoa; phylum Mollusca; class Gastropoda; family Plakobranchidae; genus Elysia; species Elysia crispata. The sequence goes on from JAWDGP010003784.1 coordinate 197,530, forward strand.
CTACCAGCCTGAATTCCCGGTTTACCCGGATGACCTGAAATGGATCTCTGCCAGATTTCCTGTCTAGCGGGATTCACTATTTCATTCATAAAACTGCGTCAAGGTCTAAAAATATTCAACCAATCCCAGTGCACTTCTGTTCACATTGACCCAGATGGGTAAACAATGGCAGCAAACACAAGTTGAGTATCTTTTCGCCCTTATTTTAGTGAGTTTTGATCAGTTTTCAACATGAAGCGAGCACTTGAACAACCAGGTACGTCGTCAGGGAAAGGCCATCAACACAGATGGTTTACCAGAGAAGAATTGTTGGAACAGATCTATGATTTTGAAGAGGATGAGCGTGAATTTGATCAGGAATATCCTTTCAGTAGTGAAAGTGATGAAAGTGATGAAGAACCGAGAGACACTATAGATCTAGATGGAGGGGATAGATCTACATTGAATGATGATAATCTTGATGAAGGTTGGGAAGAGACATCCACCCCCCAAGCCTAGATCTATTTTTACAGTTTATATAGAACATTCTGTGAAAATTTGGGTTGATTTGCACAATTAGAACTGTTTATTTTGTGACTTATGTGCACCATACCCAAAAATTAGCCGTTGGCATCAGGAGCCTAGGTGGGGTCAAGGCTGGTAGGGTTAAAATAAGATGTTCCTTCAACATGCTTTTCAATATTTTGCTGAAGTTCTAAGAGTCTATCATGATTTCTGCAAAAAGCATTCAGAGCTATTTTTATAGAAAAATTCACAGCTGAAAATTATTTAATATTCCCACCTTGATAAGATCAATAAGACACATATTGCTTTTGATACTGGAAATATTTCCGATAAAAACTATACGTTATAGAGACTTCCCAAAGATGCTGCCTGAAAAGAAATGGAAGGTGACTTTTTTCACCCAAGCAAGCAATAGATCACTACAAGTGATAACCATCAATTTTCAATATACCCTCAGATGCCGACTTTAAAGGCATCAGCACTCTATCATAAGACAAAATTAAGCATACATGATTTCACTGTGTACACATCTGTTTTTGCTGAACTCAAGTGCTACTAAGTATAAGGAGGTTTATCATTTATATTTTGTCTACTTGACTATCAAGCCAATAATTCAAGTTTTGAGAAATGTATCAAGTGGTGAGAGGGATGCACATATCAAAATCACAATGCTGCTATGAGCAAAGCTCTGACATATTTTGATCCACAACATGGTAAGACCAATGAGCAGAAAATCATAGTAAAATGTCATAACTATATGTGTGTTGGCAGCATTCATAGCTACATTCAGCCAGTAATAGGATAGCAATCAGTTTCTTGACTGACAGACTACATGCATCATGGAGAGAACCAGGAAGAAACCAAAGCTAGAATGTGAGATATATAGATGATGCATCGTTCCTGAACTTCATACAGACTTGCACTCTGAAGTCTATCAGGTCTGGAAGTCAAGCTGGAGATCCAAAAGTTGTAGACATCGGTGCTCTGGACTATGCAAGTGATGGTACAATAAGTTTTAAACTTAATTTTGCAGATGACTGGAAACCTCTTCAGAACAAACGTGAAGGGTCTACTGCTGGGATTCAAGCTCTAGTACACCCTACACATGACTCAGATTTAAATCAAGGGATCCAAGTTTTGCCATCTTCAGGAGTCCAAACTGTACATTAGAGTTGACTTCGATGCATTCTATGATGCTCTTCCTCATGGTTAGACTATGGTGACCTGCGTTCAATAAAACCTTTGTAAATTGGCAGATCAAGCTATTCATTACCATCAAATTCCAATTATGCCAATATTGGTACATTCAAACTGCTGACATGCTATATACATGCACAGGTTTGAACTCCTGTGACTTGTCGGCAGTAGAATGTTGCTGATGTTAAAAATGAATAAAATTAATACCATTTTCATTATAACTTTATCACTTCTATTATCTTCAATGTTGTAATAATCTTCTGAAGTTGACTTTTCTAAAGATGGCAATGATTATATGATTTTAGTTTTACTTTGGTTTATCTATTCTCCTAGCTGTGGGCTATTGATAGTTTGATATTATAAAATGTCACACATATTGCTGTTTTCATTTTGTATTGAATACCAAGAGGTCTGTAAGGTTAATGCAGCCAAACTTTGTGGCTTAGTCTCTTTCATTAACACTGTACGCAATGTATTAATATGTGTGTTTTACTTATTTACTATGAATTTTCTTTTGGTTAATCTAGAGGTGATTGAGCTTATAATCGAACCTTAAATCATTTTGTAGGAAGACTACTAATTGCATAATAAATTCAGTGCAGCATTGCCATAGCATGGAAGGAAAAAGTAAGCCACATAAACTAAACTTTTTGTACTAAATGTGAAACCATATAAATAAATAATGCACAGGCTTTGATTCAATGATTGCTGATTAAGATTATTTGAGTTAGTTAAACTTTTTTTTTCAACTTTCTCACTACAAAAGATTGGACTGAGGTGAACTGTAGTCCTTACCTTTATGACTATCTTTTTCTTTGTCCCTTTCTCTGTGTCTGTCTTTGTCGGAGGAAGAGAACGCAGCAATACCTCTCTCCCTATCCCTATGGTGCTTCTCCAGTCTGTGTCGAGCTGCAGATGATACTCCCCCAGGATGAGATGGAGTTTCCTCTCTTGGCTGCCTATATGTTCTTCTAATAGAAAATAATGAAAGTTGTATCTGTGTAAGCTAAATAAAAATGATATCAACTTTTTGAATCACTCAACAGAATAATTAAAATTTTCAACAAAAAAAAAATTACATTTAGAGGTTAATTTTAAAACCTGTTTTCAATATTTTTTTACAAATGTAATGATGGAAAATAAGATCAATACCAAACAAAACCTTGAATGAGATATCGGATGCACTATCAGGACTAGATCCACAGATCCTACTACTATTAACTGCCACTGGTACTACTACCACTACAACAACAAATACTTATACTGCTTCTGCTGCTGCTGCTACTACAATAGCTACTGCTATTGCTGAGCACTGCTACTTCCACTAGTAACTTTCAATTGACGAAACAAATGGCTCATTTCTTCTGTTAACAATTTCTTTACAACTAGAGTCAAAGAGCCTCTTATATGTAATTCAAGGCACTCTTTCCTTCCCCTTTTCATCTGCTGCAGATCTGCAACTCTATTGGCAGCTGAGTATGAAGAAGAACAATAGAGTCAAGACTTGATAAAATTGAACTTTCAGGCTTCTAACTTCTAAGGTGCAAGCTTGAAATGATTCTTAATTTCACTTAAACTTCCCACAGGTTGAAAATTGTCAGGGAATACTAATCACTGCCTTGCTTTCTGTAACCATTATATAAATTTGTCTCAAAATCAAAGAGTCTAAGGACTCTATGTTTTCTCAAAAGGGGAAAATTCTAAAGCAGAGGCCACAGTAAAATGGCAAAACTTAAATCTAGAATCAAGCCATCCCTCTCAAAATAATAAGAGTAAATTCGCAGATATCAGCCCAACCCCTGTAGAGAATTATTCCTTGACTTTTAGTGTTTCTTTTGCCTAGATTAATGCATTTTTTGGAGATGAAAGTCATCGCCATTAAGTAATTAGTAAAACTATGTAAGAATATAATGGAAATATAACAAATGAACCCCTCGTGTAGATCTGTGTCCTCATTTTCAGAATCAGAAAGCTGTGCCCCCAGTTTCAGAATTGTGCCCATGCGCTTGGAATACGGTGGGTAGAGGCTTTCTGCCCCAGTTAATAATAAGTGGAGCAAGCAAAAGCACCAGTGGATTGGTGTTCAGAACTGGAACAAACATCAGATAATAGTGCAACATGCTTATGCCTTAAAAAGTATTTATCTGAGACGTATAAAACCTTCATTTTCTATTTCAAATTCATTGTGAAACATTCAATTTCAAAGATTAAATTTAAAGAAAGCTGGCCCATATGTGCAAAAATACAATAATAAGATCTAGATATCTAGATCTGGGTCTGTTTCACTCATCTGATAGAATTCAATTAGATCTATAGCCTATAGTATAGGCCTACCTTTCTTTAGATTTACTTGAATCTGACAAACTTTTATGCCTTGACTTGTTTGCACTTTCGTCTTCATCACTGTCATCTTTCTCAACATCATCTTCCTCGTCATCTTTGTAGGACATAACTTTTGATCTTTTTGGCGTGGAACTTCCAGAGTTGTTGTTAGGTAAATTTCTTTTAACTGCTGCTAAACGATCCAATCCTAAAATGGAAGTCTTTGGCATATCAGGCTTCTTAAATTGATGGGCATCTGAACCTTTTGGAGGGCCCTTCTTCATGATAACGAGTCCACCTGACTCATTCCCACTGCTGCCTTCAAGTCTATGAATATCATCATCTAAGTTTAAGGTAGACATATTTTTTTTCACGTTTTGTTACACTAAACAAGATTCTATGCCACTGTTAAGGCGATGTTTTGGTAATCTGCATCTGTAATACTTTCGTTTTCTATACGATGGATCCAGGGTCGATTACAAGCTTACAGTAAAAGTAAAAAATTTTGTGCACAATGTATAGTCATGATCATACAAAAACACTGTCTGTATATCTATAAAGATTCTTCAGTAAAAGTGTGATAAGTTTAATTCGAGCCTCGAATAAATTTCTTAATTATTCGTAATTATTCACAATTATTGTAATATTAAATCATCATAAACTAAACAAAGATAAGTGTGTTCTGGCAAAAATTTTGAACGAACTCCATGGAGCTGTAAAGACAAACTGGAGATCGAAGTTCCTTCTATAACTATGTAAGAGGCGCAAGCGAACTAGAAAAACCAATATGGCGCTGGTTCTAGGGCGGCCAAATTAATTGTTCTACGTAGTCACGTGGTTAACTCTTTAATCGCCAAATAAGCCATCTTTGATGGGCGAGCGTTGGCATTAGTGTTGATCGTTGTGAATTTGTTATGAAAAATAAAAACGCTCGCACTAAAAAAAAAAAGCCTAATAATCATATTCAAAGTATAAATATTCTAAAACTCGAATGTATTATGGTAACAATGAAATCCTGAGATAACTTAAAAGCCTATTAATACCCTATTATAACTGTTATCCTGAAGGGAGACAGATAAAAGAGAACGAAGAAGAAAGTGCCCTAAATTGCAAACATGCATTAGAAAAAAAAAGAACGGGGATAACGGAAGAGTGAGAAAGGAAATGGAGAGAAAAAAAAGAGAGAAGGTGGAGAAAAGGACAGAGAGAACGGACTAGGAGGCAACATATATTGATAAATGGAGAGAGATACATAGATACAGCGAAAAAGGGATTTGGGTGGGGTAGACAGCAGTCAGTCACATGAACAAGCAATAACCCAAGTAGAGACAGAAGAAAGATATATATATATATATATATATATATATATATATATATATATATATATATATATATATATATATATATATATAGAGAGAGAGAGAGAGAGAGAGAGAGAGAGAGAGAGAGAGAGAGAGAGAGAGAGAGAGAGAGAGAGAGAGAGAGAGAGAGAGAGAGAGAGAGAGAGAGAGAGAGAGAGAGAGAGAGAGAGAGAGAAACGAAAGGCAGGCACAGTGAGATTACTGACTTTGACTTATCGCCGTTCCGCATCGTAGTCGTCAGACTGCAACGCCTCGGCTGCCTTTTGTATTCCTGTGCATAGTATCCTCCACTGATCCCTCTGTTCTGCGATCTTTTTCAGGTTTTCAATGTCTTTGAAGGTTTTAAGACCATAAGTATTGCTTTCTAATCGGGACAAGTCGTTGTTCAAGACCACTGGCAAGGTAGTGATTGGTCTTCCCCTGTATTTGTCCCCTTGTGGGATAAAGAATCCTTCCATGGCTTTATTGGCTGGGATTTCTCTGTCGCGTCGCAATATATGTCCGAACAAACGCCATCTGTTTTCCAAAACATACAGTGAAAGCGGGCGTTCATTGCATTGCTTGTAGAGAGCCTTGTTTGTTATCTTTACTGGGTATCTTATCCCAACAACCCGCTTCAGCTGTTTTCTGTGAAACGCATCCAATTTCTTTTCTTCAGCTTGTGTTAGTGCCCACGTAGAACAATTGTAAGTTAAGACAGATTTGACAAGTGCTCTATACAGCTTCAGTTTTGTTTTCTTCTTAAGTTTGTCGCCTCTTACCCACACGTTCTGTAATTTGGCTAGGGCTGCGGTGGACAGTTGCTTTCTTCTCTGTACATCCTCTGTGTCTCCAATTAGGGGATTAAGGAGGGGTTAATTTAAAAAAAAAATGAAAGAGGTTACTATGAAATTATTAGAAGAAAGAAAGCCAGAGATAACGAAATTCTGATAAAGTTTTTTTCGCCAGAGACACAGAAATGACAGTGAGTGAAAAAAGAAAACAATTGAAGGAGGGGGGCCGAACAATAAATACAAAGGTGAAAATAGTAGAAAGAAAATAGAAAACAGGGTAAAGAAAGAAAGAAAGAGAGAGAGAGAGAGAGAGAGAGAGAGAGAGAGAGAGAGAGAGAGAGAGAGAGAGAGAGAGAGAGAGAGATAGAGAGAAAGAGAGTGATGAAAAGGTGGGGGAGGGGCAGAAGTGAGAAGAATGGGGAGAGTATGCGTGAACAAAGAAAGAGAGTAAAAATAGGGAACGAAAGAAAGAGAGAGAAATGAGAAAAAAAGGAGTAGGGAAGGAGAGCGAGAAAAGAAAGACAGACAGAGTGAGATAGAGAAGGAGAGATTGACTAGAAGAAAAAAGAGGCAAATTTGAAACTATTGGAAGAAAGAGAGCCAAAGATAACGAGATTCAAATATTTTTTTTTTCGCCAGAGACACAGCGATGACAGTGAGTGAAAAGGGGAATGAAATAGAGAGCAGGGTAAAGAAAGAAATAACGAGAGAAGAGAGAGAGAGAGAGAGAGAGAGAGAGAGAGAGAGAGAGAGAGAGAGAGAGAGAGATAGATAGATAGATAGACAAATATATATATATATATATATATATATATATATAGAGAGAGAGAGAGAGAGAGAGAGAGAGAGAGAGAGAGAGAGAGAGAGAGAGAGAGAGAGAGAGAGAGAGAGAGAGACTATGCGCGATCTAATAATTGGAAAACAAATTGTGGTAGTCTCTGAAACTTAAATAACAACAATAGCTGATCTTGGTATTATTAATTTGAACCACACCCTATGATGTGTGAAACAAAGACCACATCAAATATGGCTGCCGGCGTACTACACAGACCTGCGATGTTGCTCAACGCGATCAACCATGCGTTCCCCTACATTTTTAGAGCCGCACAAACTGAGCCTCTTGTTACAATGCGCACGCGTGAAAATGATCGGTTCGAAAATAACTAAATCAAGGCCTTCATTCAAATATATTTAAATCTAGATTTAAGTCGATTACATATAAGAATTAAAAGGGGGTTAAAATGAAATTAATACGCAGGGAAATTATTAAGCCGAGAACTTCGTAGATGTAGATGGACCAAACCTCTACGTTTCTAGCATGGTTAATAACGCAATAGAAAGAAAGCGACAAAGCGGATGATCGACTTGCCAAGCAGCCCTAGAAATATGTCGGCGACCGTCGCCTACTTCGTATGACCAATGTAACGTCATGCGCACTTCAATTTTTTTCATACCACCATAACGAACTTTCAACAATAATATTATTCTGCCATTTTTTATTCACCGCATATATATATATATATATATATATATATATATATATATATATATATATATTACTCTTTAATCGTCATAGAATAGAAATGCAAAAAAGAGTTGATAAACTTTTGATACAAAATATTATAATAAAAAAACCTTTCTACTTCGAAATAACTTTATTACTTAGCTTTGAATGTTCCACGGCAACAATAAACAACATGGCGGACACCTTGCTCATTCGAGCGCTGAAGGGGCAGCCAAAACAAATTACACTCTGCAACAAAAACCTTGAAAAAATTCCCAGAGCGATTGGAAAATTAGATTGTGTGTGCCAATTGCAACTAAAAAACAACAAAATAAGGAAGCTGCCCAAAGAACTCTGCCACCTCTATCAGGTATAGTAAACGAGTCAATGATAAAAATTTATGTAATGTGAGTGTGGGAAAACGAGTAAGTGAAAGAGAGAGAGAGAGAGAGAGAGAGAGAGAGAGAGAGAGAGAGAGAGAGAGAGAGAGAGAGAGAGAGAGAGAGAGAGAGAGAGAGAGAGAGAGAAAGAGAGAGAGAGAGATAAAGAAATTATATTGGCCATGCAGAGCAACAATTGAAACAAGAATGAAAGCCTGGGCCAATAGCATTAAATTCTCAACTACAACATGAGAGCCCTCTCACTAAACTGAATCATGTACAAAAAGAAACAAAGAAACAAATGAAAGGATAAATGCAGAACATAGAAATGCATCATCCTAAAGCCCTAGTTTTCTTTACTCTTGTAAGGTTGCTTAGCCAAGCCTTCCAACTGACACAGCTCCAATTGTTCATTTCACAGTCATATTTGCAAATTAAATTTTGCAATACCGGTAGTTCGGTATAGTTTTATTCAAACTTTATTTCTTGGTGAACTGTTAAGAAAATACTAAGAATTTTTCTTACTTTGCATGTTATGGACTTTGATTATAAAATAACGACAGGTATTTTTTTCTTAGTATAGATTCATTTATGGAATATATTACGTTTATTTTAAACAGTTTCGATTTATAATTCACATATTTTATTATGAAAGTGTGGTCTTTATCTTGTTATAAAATATAATAAGTAAATAACACCAGATCAAAAGGATTCAAAACAGCACTCTGCCTAGTAAGAATTCAAATTAAGAATGTCCTAGTCCAAGAACTGATGTTCTACCATTAGACTGAGATGCTCCAAGAAATGTTTTATGTGTTTTGAATCTGTGCCATTTAATTGTTACATTATCGATTTAATATATTTTGACACTTCTTTTCCATCAGCTTCAAGTGTTAAATCTAGGCAACAACTCCTTGGAAGAGTTTTCACCTGTGCTTCAGCATTTACACAGTCTTGAGAAGCTTCATCTATTTGGCAATAACATATCACATATTGATGGAAATACGTTAAGTGTGTTTTTTTTATATTTATCAACTTAAAAGTGCTTTTATCTAAATGACTAAATAAAAAAATATAAAAATGGATCATGGTTGTTTATCCATTTCTTGAATGATGTTTATCATGGAGAAAGTATGTGGTGATAATCTGTTCAGATAAGATACAGCACACTCTATTAAAAAAGTATATTACCTGTAGCTCAAGTTTGTCTCTTTACATGTTGGATATGGAAGTTAAAGGAAAAAAAAGTAACCTTAAACGCTGCTTTTGAGATGGCAGAGACCTGCATTTATTTGGGTTTTTCATTTTGGAAATATGGCTTTGCAACTATCTTAATGCTTATAAATAGATTTTATTATTGTTTTATCTTACTGGCAGTTTATCTCATATTCCACCTCTATTAAAAGGTCCCAAAATATATTAACCAAATCTTATTCAATTTTTTTTCTTAACACTTTTTTAAAAAAAGGATTATGGATATTTATAGAGTATTTTACAATTTAAACTGAACACTATATACAACAACCATGTACCATTTGTCCTTCTTGTTTTGCTTTTTACATATATTTTATTTCTTTACTTTTTACTGCTAAGAATTTTATAATTATCCACTTATTTGGCCAAGTGTAATTTTACACTTTTTAAAGTTTTATACCAAATAGTTTTTTCAGTAAATTTGTCGCCATTGTTTTTGCAGCAGATGCACAATTTTGATACTATGTTCAAAATTTATGTAATGACCATTCTTTAAAAGCATATCATCTATTGTATAAAAAACTTTGTGCTATCAGATGGTTTCAGGTGTTTAACTTTCCTCAACTTGAATGGAAATCAACTGAAAACCTTGCCTCAAGAGATATGCAAGTAAGTAATATAAAATACGTTTCCCAGACAAAATTAGATAGCAGAAACAGAAAGAAAATTTTAAATAACTAAGATGCACATAACTAATGCAAGGGTAAGTCTTTATGTCTTCTCTCATCCCTTGAGAACTTGATACATTTTTTATTTTATTTCAACTATTCCTTCATATCTACTCATGCCTTAAACAATCAATTAAAGTTTTAAGCAGGATATTTGATTCTGTAAACTAATTTGAATCCTCTAGATTTCTTTAGTAGTATTGTAAGAACAAGGCATTACTTTATCAAGTTATTTGGGTAGTTTGAAGGTAGCCTAAGATTCCCAAGTATTGCTCAGATTTATTCTAATTCAATAAAAAAAAAAACCAACAAACTCCATATCTTAGAGAATAAACTTTACTTTCCCCATTGTTATATTTATGTTAATCAGTTTTTTGTGTTGCTTATTCTAAAAATTTTGCAGAAAAGCATTTTAAAACATAAGGACACAAATGTTGTTTCAGGGACTCAAAACATGATTATTTCGCTTCCTGTTTCATGAATCAATCATTTCTAAATCGGATTACATTCCTTTGCCAGCCTAGTCAGTATACAACATCTCTCCGTGGATAACAATCAAATAACAGAATTGCCTATTGAGTTCTGTGCCCTGACCACATTGGAAGAATTCCATGCTGCAGGCAACAAGCTCACCTCTTTGCCTTTGGAGATTGGTTACCTTATCAGCTTAGAAAAACTCTACTTGCAACGTAATAAGATCAGGGAATTACCTGAGGTGAGAGATTGAAGCTAGAAAAAAAAGTTGCTGAATGAAGAATGACCTCTTGTATAATAATTATGTCTTCATATAATCATGGAGCCCCATAAATCTTGTAAAACCATCAGCTTCAATTTATTATGGCCATTTTTTAATTAATATGAAAATCTTGCTTCTTTGCATTCAGCCATATTTTAAAACTTCATAATTCATAGCACTGTAGTATTAAAAAAATCACAAATTAGAGAAAAACTTGTACCGTTATTTATTTGTTCAATTTTTTTCTCAGCGGTTTCCAGATTGATCACAGGAATTTTTTTTGTCTAAACTTAAGAACATATTGGTAAGCATAGAAAGAGAAATTGTGTGAAACAGCAAAAGTCTTTTTCTCATATATTGTTATTTAATTTACAAAGATATTAATTTGACTGTTTGACTGGTCTTGATTTTTTTTTTTCAATAATTTCAATTAACAATAGATATGATATAGGAATTTTATTTAGGCTTACATAAATATTTAAGTAAAAATTTTCATGTAAGATTTATTTTTTAAGGGTTTAGGAAAGTGCTACAGACTGCGTTACATTGATGTAGCAGCTAATGAGTTGAGGATCTTTCCAACAGAGGTATACCAATCTACTTTTGAGTAAAATCAATCTACTTAATTTTAGTTCAACTCTTGTTATTTATTGTCTTTTGAATGTGAAGAAAAATTTATAGTCAATTCTAACTAATTTAAGAATGCCAGGGTATATTATATTCAAGGAATATTGAAACAAACAACAAAATTTAAAACAAATGTTCTGATAATTCATATTGTAAAGTTGTTTGATAAGCACAACAATTATAACAAAGGTTGGCAGCTACTCAATTTTAGTAGGGAATATATAATTATATCCTGAAAACATTATCAATGCTGCCATGCATGCTTTAACACATTTATGTTGCATGCTAAGTTATAATCCAAATAGATGTACATGAACTTCTTAATTTATAAAGATTTTTCATACATCTTATTTGAAAAAAAGGAAGCAGAAAAGCAGAAATAAAGTACTCATAGAGGGTTTAAATTTGTTATCATTATGCTTTATAATCCTAGTTAGCAAGTATGCCACTGAAAGAACTTCATTGTGAGGAGAACCCACTGCTTCAGAATATGCCTGTCCATTCAGTTCAAGAAGAGGAGGTGCTGTCCTTAAAGGTTGGCCTTTTTCTTATAATCTTTGTAATTGGACTTTATAAATTTTAGTGTTACAACCCAGTGTAGAAAACTATGAATTTTAAGCATGGCTGGAATGTAGTATTTTTCACAATCTCAGTTTCCTATGCAGATTGGTTTTTTTTTAATTGTTTGTTAGTCTGATTTCTTGTTCTTAAATTTGACATTATTAAATCTCAACAATCACATGGAATTAATTAAGAAAAGACTAGAATTCCAATGACAAGACTTCCAATAGAGGCAGCAGTCAAGGCCTGTATTGTGAAATGGTAGGAAGTGTTCATTTGGAAAAATGCCTCCACTGCAAAGTTCTTCCCCCTATGTTATGTCAAAAGTGGACTATGGTTGTGAGGGAAATACAATTTCTTGTTTCAGAGACTAACAGCTTCTGTTTTGCTACCCATTTATTCCATAAGTCAAAATCTTCCATTTATAAGAGGGTAAATGAAACTTAACCCAAGAGAATAGCCATAAAAATGTAATGCAACCTTGGCCTTCATAATGCATTAAGTTGCAAGCATAAAGTAAACTTAAGTAAACTCTCCCTACCACCTCTCTCTTTCTCCTAACCTTTCTTTTTTGTCTTTCTCTGAAGTACTGTAATTCTTTATTCCCAGGGTGCTATGCCACTTTGAACAGTTTTTGGGAAAATTTTTCAGGAGTGATTCTTTTGACATGTTGTTCAAACAAAACAAACCTTCTGCTCCTAAGATTGTCTAGACTAATGAATGTAAGCCAAGGAGAGGACAAAACTCTTATTGAACTATATGAAATATTTCCTATCATTTACAGTAGTTTGAACAGATTATATTTTGAACAATTTTATTCCTTTTAGTGAATTTCACATTTTTTGGGTGACATTTTTTGTGATACTTTTTAGTTTGAATCTCTTATTGCCCAAATATTTTATAGATCTTCTAATGAAATAACATGTCTCAGCTAGCATTAATTTTGAGCTCTGAAAGGCTTCAATTTACAAAATTGTTTGACAAATCTTTATCTATAATATCTTTCCGTTTCGACCTGAATTTTAACAGATTAACAGTAAACAGATTCGTTATATTTGTCACATAAATTCTTAAAAGACAAATTGATGAAAAGAACATTCTAATATTCTCTAAAAATATATAGTTCAAAGCCCATTTAAGACAACACCCACTTTTAATCTATTAATTTATATCGTGAGGAAATGGACAACTCACTTAAGATAATTTTTTTTCAGGAAGCTTTATCAAATGAAAGTAACCTACAAGATGCTCTTTACTAATGAGTCTCCAGGCCACTTTATGCTAGAAACACACTGCCATCAAATCTACTGTCACTTATGACAATGTCAGTTGCACATTTCTTGGTGTGCATATTTTGTGACACAATGGTGTGAGCCCATGTGTGTGTCAAAATTGTTCTAAATGAAAATGTAGTATTGCATTATAGTTATCAAGTCCATCTAATTTGAGATACTGTTTTGTGTAACTTCGCTTTTTTTTATTCCGATTAAATAGAAAAGGTGTTTTAAAACCCAACATCAAGCCAAACATATTTTCCTCGTTGAAAAATTTTAAAGATCACTTATAAAAAAAGCTATTTTCATCCAAAGACTCTTTCAAAGGGGCTCATACAGCTTAAGACATTACTAGACAAGCTTTGGTCAGAGAGTTATGCCAAAGAAACACATAAAATACCTTGTCAAAAAACTGAAGAGTCCATGCTTTGTCATAGTTTTGACAAAATTTTTGAACAGTGATTATTATTTACACTTCATTTGTATCGCCATTGGTCATGATGATGGAGCTTAAATAATTTTATTAGTTTCTTCAAACAATGTTATTATTTTTTTTACTTTCTTAATATCCATTTTCAGTCTGCTTTCTTAATTTTTGTGTTTTTAGAATCAAGGCATATGTTTTAATATTCACAGTTGGTAGTTATTGATTTTTTATCTCTTTCATTCCCTCGAGAATAGTTGATCGCAGATTACCATTGACTTACTGCATACCTCACTTTAGGGTATTTCTACCATATATGCTTAAGGAACTTGAGAATTCATGGTCTGCATCTGTGTCCTTAAATTGTTCTAGGTCATTGCTTATCGTCTTATTACGTTTTCGATATAGATTCAAAACAGAGGTACGATGACTTTATTATACACTCTTGTCTTACACCTTTTCCCACTTTGAATGATTCAGATGTTTCCCATCAATCGTGACTAAAAAATATAAAAGATTTTAATGAGACTGGTCGATACATACCAGGACTAGTATAAAATTAACAGGCATTGAATGCCAATTTTGTACCCACCCTTTGATCAATACATCTAAATTGTCATACTTCTATAACGCTCTCCCATTGAACATTTCTCACACTCAGTCATATTAAATGAAAAAAAAAACTGCAAAAAAAGAAGCCAATGAAATAAGTTGGGTGAAGCTTGTCTTTAAACAGAGATGGGAATAGGTCAAAGTAAGAGAAATGAGCTGAGTAATACGTCAATTTAGACAAAATATAATAACTGCAATTATGAAGGGTTTGTTTGGGGCTTATGTATGTTGAGTAATAAGATGTCAAATTAAGTGGAGTGCACTGTACTGCAAACCTGCTTAGTGTGATTCTTATGTAATGTTTCAAAGCCCTGAGATTAAATGTTCCTTATAAAATAAAAAACAGCATTATAATTAATTTATCATCACCCATGCACACATCTCTCTCCCTTTTGTTAATTTAATACCAGTTAAATTGATAACATTATATTAAAAAAATGAAATTAAGAAGTTTTTATGTGCCTTTTTGTTATATTTGTTCTAGAACCTTTCAATTTACTACAAAGTTTTTTTTAAGTCTATAAATGGTAACACAGGTTATTACTATTGTGGGTATAGAAATGGTCTTGACATCTCATGAGCTTGAACTTAAAGAAGCTCAGTAGGTTATAGTGATAGCATTTATAAAAGGAATTGAGATTTAAATTGAATTTTGTGTAGATGTTCACGTAACTGAAGATGAAACTTCTTTTCTCTTATCTTCTTTATAGGAGCTTGTTGCAAGATTTGTCATGAAAGAACTGAAAGACAGGTACATTTACATATGAATCAATACTTTCTATATTATTAGACTCTTCAACGCCTTTCCTTTTTACCTTGATGTTCAAATGGTTACAAATCCATTTTTAGTTTTAATTTTTTTTTTCATCATAGCCAGTTACCTCATGAATACTCAATCTTTCTTGTATTTTTTCCTTTTTCCCCCCTAAGTATCCAAGGGTCCTGTTTTAGTTCTTTTCACTTTCTATTACTTTTTTTTTACATTATTTGCTAATTCTTACTGTTGGCTTAACATCTCTATCAAAGAAAGATTTGCATTTCGTTGGAAAATAAAATCATTGAGTAAAATTTTCGACCTCTTTCTCAATCATTTTTTCATAACTTTTCCTATAGATCTGTTTTCCTCTTTTATTGAAATGATATTAATTTTCTTTGATAATTCTTGACTATGCACTGTTTAGTACCATGCTTCTATTTACTTGACCCCCTATTATCTGCAGTTTACTTACAGATTAACACAAGCTTGCATTTCTTGATTGTTTTAAATCTTATTTTTGATATTTGTATTAATATGCTCAGTCCTCATATTTGTACGCTGGTGCCAGAATCTGATGAAGAGGATATCAGTGAAGATGAAGAGCAAACTCACAATATCTTAGAAAGAGAAGAAGAAGAAGATAAGGACTTGATGAGAGAGCCAGTATTCTTTGCTGGCAGTGTAGGAGGAAATATTTCAAATCAAGATGATGAATTCCCAACCCAAATGTAATATTTACTAAACCAGCTAGTTGTGACTGTTCCAATATTTTTAGCATTGATATTGTTGCTTCATATCTAGTCTGAGGTTTTAGATAGATGTTATCTCACGCTGTAAATTCCTGTTAGAGATGTAGATCATCTCTTTATTGGAGCATGTTTCTGTACATGATACTCAATACTTCAATACTTCATAGAGATTTTTTTCTTCAGGAAAACCTATTGTGTGTTGTTAATCTTTTTTTTTTTTTTTTTTTTGGGGGGGGGGGGGGAACTTAAAGCACTTTTTCCTTACATCATTCTAGAAACATACACAGTTCTCAAAATCAATTTGATAAGTCATTGCCAGAGGCATTCTTTGTAACAGCAACCCATTTGAAGACTTGGAGCAATTTCACACAGCATTTAGTTTGTTTGACAAAAAATTCATGCTAGCAGGGTTGGTTTACAACATTAAGTAATGTTTTAAATTATTTTGGAAACCATTCCACCAACATATATGTTTAGAAAATGGATCACTGATTGAATGCATTATGATAAAATTGTAGGCAGTTAATTGTCAATATAACGCTCTAGAAAGTCTACATATTTCCCTGATTTTTAAGGAGCAAAAGATGTGATCTCTTGATTGCCATAAAAAAAAAGCCATTCTTGTAAACACCTAGTCTTTATCTGAATCATCATCATGTGTACAATATTTTCCTGACTGTTAGTAGAATAAACAGGTTTCTCTCATTAACATTATCTTGAAGTCTAGGCCTACAGATGTAAACCTGCTAAAAAAATTAAAGCTAATACTACCTAGTAAATGATTCTGTACTTTCTATTGAATTTCTCTTTGTGTGGCATTTACCTTTCAACCTTAGCTGTCTATAAATAGAACCTAGACAATTCTCTCCCACTTGTGTCCTTCAATGTGAACATTTTGTCTTCTCATTGGATTTCCAGCTCAGCTTCTTTTATTAGACCTATATTGCATTAGAAATGAATATTTTTGCACTCATTTCTTAGCTTATTCATGGAATTTTATCATTGGATGTATCATATGAAACTCTGCAACTAAATATTTGTTTGTAAGTGAGCCTGCAATAGAATAAGTGCACTCTTGATATTTATATTGCACATAATTATTATTATTATAATGTCCTTAATTCCTTCCAGATCAGCATGTTATTTAGCCCAATGTCTGCTAAAAAGAATTTTGCTTGTAAGATCAGGTTTAAAAAATAATTAATGTAAAGGCGAAAATGAAAATTTTTAAGTAATACATTGGAAATAGCTATGTTAGTTTGTTTAGATGGATATTATAAGTTAAAAAGATCATCGTATATTCATTTCATTTTCAACAAAATATTTTTAGATTTAATGTCTTTTCAAACGCTTGTCAGGTAACTTGAGAAAAGTATACTGTTATATTGCTAAACATGAGTGAAACTGAAATCTTTGATGAAATAACTCTTCAGCTTTCTTTCTTTACCTACTAGCCTAGTTGCTTTGTAAAATAATTGTTGCTGTTTTCATCACTTGCACTTGAAGTGCAAGGGTGAATAAATTAATCACTTAAATTTGAGACACTGTGATTCATTGAAATTTATCAGCTTCCCCATATGAATACATGATTGTAAAGGTTTATTTGTATGTTATTAATCTTTTATAAACAAGCCATTTAATATCTCTGTGTATGACCCTTGATTTTCTCTATTACCTGCAGTTACAGTGTTTGATTTTCACTTGGGACTCCTTCTCACTTTATCTACCCCACTTTCCTTTTTTTTTCTCTCCTTTATCTTCCTTTTCTGTATCTGTATGCATTTTTTCTTACTGTTTATTTCTATCTCTTTGTCTAACTCTCTGTATCTCTCTTTATCTCACTCTTTCTTTCTGTATTTTTTCCACTTTTTACATATTCTTAATACTGTTTGATCTGTAATTTCAACAGAAGAGTAAATAACTTCTTTTTTTTATTATTATTTTTATATATTTTACTGTTAATTGTTTGTGGGTAGTAGTTTTTCTTTGTAGATTTTACTTTAAAGAAAAACTAAAGCTGAAAGCCTATATGCATTGTATTTTTGATAAGCATGCTAATTAACTTCTACTTTTCTCTTTTATTTTTCTGTCCAATAAACTTACACATATACCCAGGTGGTCTCATATGCGTCGAGCTATCCGCTTCTATCCTGACCTTCGCACCATGTTAGCTCAATCCAGCAAGTGTGCTGTATGTGGGGACAGCTTTCTTAACACCTGGCTTGAGTGTGTTAAATTTATTGATGCACGATCTGTAAGTATTGAGACTGCTATACATTATATCTATGTTTTTATTTGTTGGTTATTGAAATAAAATAAGTATAAAATGTACAAAAAAATTTGCAATTTTTTGTAATATGGACTAAGTCAGCCTTGCAAAAGTTAGATGAAAGTAGGCTGCTGCAGATAAAGTTTTTAAAAAAATAAATTTGCTGCACTCTAAAATTCAAGTTTCGAAAACTTTTTTTTTCTTTTTAGGACCTGAAGTTGACATCAATGTCTGGCACAATTCCTGTCCGTGCTTTGCTATGCTCATACAAGTGCTTCAATGCTGCAGGACATAACTACTATGGCGTAGCTTTTCCTTAGGAAACATTATGCTTTGGAGATATGACTACCTTGTAGAGCTATATTGTTAAAAAAAAATCACATGATTTTTTTTCTGTACACGGTTGTACTCAACAAAAATGGGTTCAAGTTGAGATATGTGATGCAGCTAGATGAGTCAGGCTTTTTAAGAGCGTGAACAGCATTTTGTTCTTTTATTTCTTTGCATATTTTTAAACCCAGACTCATGAATAACAAAGTTCTATTGATGGGCTTTAGCTAAAAACAGTTATGAGAAACTTGTGCCTGATTTGCTCTTTTGCACTACAGAACATAAAAAAGGCTAACATGCCATACAAAACTATACATCTAAATGTACTATTAAGAGGCAATTGGGTAATTATCTATTCCAGTGAGAAACAAATGTTACATTATTTTATATTGTGATTGCCATTGAAAAGTTATTTGTTTTGCAGAACAGCTTGACACAAGGGGAAACTCCTGGCAGGAAAAAGAATTTAAAAAAATTCGTTACTTAATTGTAAAATATAATATTTTACATAAACATTCAAAATTAGTTTTCTACAATCAAGCTAATGAGAGAAAGCTATTATTTCCTGAAAGGTGCATACTTTTAACATGTGTACCTAACACTTTTGTTTTCCTCTTTCTGGCTCTATCCTGTCAATTTCCGATCTCCTTTTTCTCTACTTATTGACATGCTCACACACACACACACGGATATATTTGTGGGTTATTTTTAATTGTCAGCTATATATTTATTTATCTACCTACCTATCCATCCATCTATCTATTTATCTAGATCTAGCTGTCTGTCTCACCAATCATTATCTTTTTACAATTTTTACCTGAATCTGTGTTACCCTTTGTCTCTACCTTTTGTTTACAAATATTAGCCAGGTTCTTTACAAGGCAAAATTTATGGAGCCTCGAAATTTGTCTATTGCATTGCAGGCACAGATGTTGTGCACTTTGAGTCAAATTGTTGCAAATAAATGAGCTTGGGGTCTCATTTTTCTTTTGTCTACCATTCATCTAAGGTCATGTTATAGGTTTGCTGTATCAAATGTGTAATGAACCAAAACTAATATAATTCTTTGGTGTCAATAGAGCTTTGCCACTTGAATGTAAAAGTTTGATGTACATAAATTTATTCAGTGAAGGGCAGTCACAAAAATCGAAACATTAACTTTTTGTACTTTCTTTAAAATCACAAGTTTTCTCTTATTTTTTATGTTTAAATGAACATTAGTGTTGAGAATATTAGGAGAGAGAGAGAGAGAGAGAGAGAGAGAGAGAGAGAGAGAGAGAGAGAGAGAGAGAGAGAGAGAGAGAGGTCAGCTCTGAGATATGTATTTTACATCAAGAATATGGTATTAGAAATGTTAAATAAAGAAAAAAATTCACGTGAAATAAGTTATAAGGCGATGCGGAATACTTATACTAGGCCACTACAAAAGTAAATGGCTTAATATCTTTAATCAATATATTACACTGTTTTTGTTTTCATGATGTTAAGGTGTTCTCTGCTGAGAATTTCTTTCGTACTGAATGTAACTGACACTGAATGGCAGATACTAGTGATGGTTCTGTCTTTTAAACATATTATACAACTATATAATGCCATACGTGCGAAAGAATCTGGTTGGCCATCTGCTGGTAGGGAAGGATTTAATTATATTAATGGTGTTATTTTAAGTTTGATTGTCTTTGAATAAAATAGTCTGTATCACCAACTATTGAAGACGAATGAAACCACGCATTGAACCTCCCCCCCCCCCCAAAAAAAAAAAAAGATCCTATTTTACGATATATCCATGAGCATATTTCTACATTATAAATAAATATAGAATAAGAATAATGTGATTGTTTCATGTTGCTTCGAAATAGTATTTGTAATTTAACTGAAATCAAAATCATATAAAGTTAATATTCTGTGTTATGTCATTATCTCATTATATATTTATACCATTTAGGACATTGAGTTTAATCTGAAGAAGGTGGAACTGATCAGATTGTGAACTATTTATTCATTGTTGAATTATTGGAGCAGATTTTGTCATGTGATATTTGATGCACATTTTTTATGCTTGTGATAAGTAAAATTGCTCTATGATAATCCACTTCAAACTTTTTCATTTGGTGGTTTTTTTTTTCATGGTATGTTTACAAGTTAGTGTACTAAATACAGAAGAAGAAACTTCGATAAAAGATAGTTCTTGAAAGTATGAATACAAAAAAAACCATTGTAGTGTAATTTATCGCCCATTCAAGCAAACTTTTAACCTTGTGATTAAATGAAGGGTTACACTCTGCGCATACATCAACGACTATATAATAGGAGGAAAGTAGACTTAGAATCTTTATTTCCATATGATCAAGGAAAATTCTCAAAATAAAATTTAATCCCCAAAGGTTACTAAATACTTTTTGCCATGCATGTGCTTCAACAGAACAGTTTTGGTCTTCTTCCTGATAACAGATTTTGTAAAAACATTGTTCCTGTTACCTGCACCACACAAATGATGATCACAACCAGCATAACCCTGCCTGAATGAAAAGTTATAGAAGTAAATATCCAAAACAACAGCTTTGAGCTGTATGCCAGCTTTAATTGGCAGGAAAAGCTATGAATGTTAAGGTTAGAATGTCTATGAAACAGACAAGATATGGTCTGTAATGTAGAATGCCTGTGAATCAGATAGGTTATTGACCTAAGGTAAAGAATGTCTATGAAACAGACTAGTTGTAAATGTGAAGTACACATTGTTTTTTAAGGAGACAATCTATTGAAGGGATGCTGAGAATGTTTGTGTAAGAGACAAATTATAAATGTGAAGGGCAGACAAGCTATCTCTCTGAATGTCTGTGAAAGAGATGAGTTTGAACTGTAGTGTAGAATAATTGGATCATTTCATTGACAAATGGGGATCATTGACTAAAAAGATCGATTACATGGAGGTTCCCTGATTTTCCTGGAGATTTCAGTAAGCCTAGTTAGTTTCTTTTTTTTTTTTGCAATTTCAGTCTTTTCGTAAACCTTAAAAAAAAGCACCATAATCACGTAAGTACGAATAACATGAATTCCCAAAAGGCAATGCACCTCTGAGCACCTTTTGTATATACGTACAGAGCCGTGCAATGAACGTTTAAAGAAACCAAAATAGATTGGGAAAGTATGGAATTAACTGTTCTTTATTACTATTAATGATTACTCCTTCCGCTTATGAGCAATTTCAAATTAAATGTTTCTCTAAATTTTTAAATCTTTCTATTGCATTTTTACCAAGACAAACAATTTATAAAGGAAAAAAAACAACAAACAAAAACAAAAAACAACAACTCACGAACAAAAAGAAACAAGAACAAAAAACAAAATAACCCCAGCTCAAAATTTAAATTCTCTTTTCGTAAATATTCAAACCATTTTTATTCACCACGACTTCTGCCCATCTAGGGAAGGGTTACTTGTGTTTGTTTCATCAACCCAAAAAAAATTTCACTACTCTATATTTGTTCTTTGCTCTTATAGAAGCATCGTAGGCTTTGTGTACATCCTCTTCCTGTTTTGTTGAAGGCAATTCTCTTTTTGTAACACGGAAGACTCCCTCACGTTTGGTGTAGAGTTTGCTGCTCTCAGCCTGGTTGGGTAGGGGGAAGAGACGTTTGAAGAGTGTGGATAGAAAGAAAGTTATGGTGCGAAAAATAAGGTAAAAGGAGAGAAACGACAGTGTAGA
Source organism: Elysia crispata (assembly GCA_033675545.1). Classification (NCBI taxonomy): domain Eukaryota; kingdom Metazoa; phylum Mollusca; class Gastropoda; family Plakobranchidae; genus Elysia; species Elysia crispata. The sequence continues at coordinate 219,538 of JAWDGP010003784.1, forward strand.
GGCGTGTCAACGAAAAAAGAGGCCAACAAAGGAAACACTTTGAAAAGAAAGAAAGAGAAAGAGGAAAAGAAAATGAGAGAATACACACACAGATAGAATGAAAGAAAAAAAAAGATAACGAGAAAGCGTAAAAGAAACAAGAGAAGGGGAAGGAAATAGAAAGACAGACAGACAGAGAAGAAAATAGAGAAAAAAAGAAGGGGAAGGTTAAGCTTAAGCTTGCAAAATAAGCAGATAAAAAGAAGAAATAGAAAATAACCGGAAATCAAAAGAGCAAACACTTTGCATTTGTTAGTTTTGAGCGTATTAAAATTCAAAAGTAAACGTCACATGCCTCCAACACTTGAAATCTCAAAGTATAACGAAAATAGAAGATTAGAATAATTGTAAAAAAATCCAGAGAAGATGTACCTCCACTAAGGATGCGACTATCACTATCAGGAAAAGGCAGGCTGACATGACGTCTACTCCCTTCATTATTGAGAAGTTCCTTGTTGCAACCTGTGAGAACCAGTAAAATGTGAATGATTAGATAAAAGAAACTATGTACCTGATAAAATATTGTTTCCTATATTAACATTGCCAATGTTTTTTGTTTTTTTTTTGTTATTTTGCTGTTGTTGCCCATAGGCAAAAAAAATTGCTTTCTGCTGTTTTTGACATCTTCCATATCTCATAACAGCATAGACTACAACATGAGACAGATTTTTAGTCTCGCAATTACATCGAGCGAAACGGTTAAACTGAATGACTTCAATTCGGAGGTGACTATTCACGCCAGTATTAATCCTTTAAGGTGAGCAGATTGTAGTCATCCATCCTCTTGACTCTATAAATACTGACAACTACGAGTTTTCTTACTTTGGAAAATAATCTGATAAAGTGATATCAACTCATAGTGGACAGAGGTTATACATTTTTTATTCGTGTGTACACTCTACAAACTTCATCAAAATCTTGGTCAAATTTGATATAATATTCACATATAAACGAACTCTTAAAAATAGCTCAAGTGCCTTGCATTAATCATATGGTCTGACATATTTAATAATAAAAAACGACCCCCCCACCCAACCACCGAAAACAATAGGCCCCTACCCCAAACAAAGCAAAACAAAAACAAACAAATTAAAAAAAAAACGAAACCAGCAAGCCGTTTTACCACATTATTCTAATGTTTTAGTTAAAAAGTTTTAACAAATTTTAATGACACAATTTTATTTCCCATGTCTTCTTTATGCAATTGTGTCATTAAAATTTGTACATATTGAAAACTTTAAGAACTGCTAATCAAATTGAATCTTATCATATGTGAAACATTTTTGGTCTGGTCCCCGTGCGGGATCCAAATTCACGTCTTTTATCATTCACACAAAACCAGAATTACTGCATCTTTGCCCGTCACTTCTAAGGTATTGATCTTTGACGTATAAGAGAGCATTTTGCCATTTAAAATATAATTATCTTAATCATAACTGTGAGTGAAATTATTACTGCACGAGTAAAATATTCCCCTATTGGAACCCTGAATGAGAATTTTACCGCGTTTCCTAAAACATACCCGGATCAGAACCCTGATTGAGATTATCATTGCATATTAAAAATACATGTATCACCCGATCAGAACCATGATTAAGTTAATCACATAAACAGTATTGCTCGTGTAAATACCACCTGATCAGAACCATGATTAAGTTAATCACATAAACAGTATTGCACGTGTAAATACCACCTGATCGGAACCGCAAGTTATAGCATTATTGCACGCCTTCCAAGTCTCGAAAAGTGATTTTGTCTCCTCAGAGCCAAACTAACGCTCTGAATGATGAAGGAAGTAGATGGTTATGTCATAACAGACTCAGTTGGAGCGTTATAACCAATTCTCAGCTTCGGTGAGTTTTAACTTATTGAGAAATTTACACGTTTTATGCCGGCACAGAGACACGATGGAACAAGCATGGATCTAGAAAAGTTCAACTTGTTTTTTTGCGATACATACATGACAAAAGTGTGACCTTTGTTGTTTTCCCTCAGATCTCCTTCTGATCAAGACAAATTAAGTTTCAGCTGTTGTCGTATTGTGTAAAAATACATACGCAGCTGATATGTCATTCTTCGAAATCTTATATTATAAAGGAAAAAAACAAGATACAAGATATGAGACAGTTATGAAAACATACATGGATGAAATAACGAAAAAAAGGGGGGGGGGGAGAGAGAAAGAGAAGAGAGAGAGAGAGAGAGAGAGAGAGAGAGAGAGAGAGAGAGAGAGAGAGAGAGAGAGAGAGAGAGAGAGAGAGAGAGAGAGAGAGAGAGAGAGAGAGAGAGAGAGAGAGAGAGAGAGAGAGAGAGAGAGAGAGAGAGAGAGAGAGAGAGAGAGAGAGAGATGTTTTGCCGCCTTAATCTGAAGACCATTAATTTATTGAACTTCGACTAGATCAGATAAACTGATTGATTAGATGATTGATTCATTGATTGACGGGTTGAGTGAGTGAATGATTGTGAGTGTGAGTAAGCGAAACTGAAAGAGTGAGTAAATTCGACTTTGTAAAACAAGGAGATATCAATTCTTTATAGATATTGAAATTAAAGTTCCTGTATTATGCCTGATTGAAAAGCGACTAGGACTGAGACTTACCTTTCAAAGGTAAGGCGGTTAAAAAGTATACAATTTTTTTTGTATTTTCCGAAACAGCTTGAGACAAAGTTCAGATAGCGATCTGTTTCCTGAGATCCGATTGAACTTTCTGAATGATGAAAGAAGCAGATATTTATACAATAACAGTCTCAGTTGTAGTGTTCAACCAATTTTCCGCTTCAGTGAGTTGTAGCTGATTGCGATTTTAGGCCTGCATCTTTTTTTGTTTGTTGCAAGAACAAAGTCACAGTGGGGAAATCTAGAACAGACGGATTTTCAAAAATAACAACTGCTGATTCACACAAATTAAGTTCCGGTTGTAATCATATTGTATAACAAAACATACTCAGCTTACACATAATACCTATTTCGCATTCGCAATCGAATTGAAGGCTTATTTAGTGGTTAAAGAGAGAGAAATCAAAATACAAGATTTGCCTTATCATGGAAACATGAAATAATGAGAAGGGAGAGGGAGGGAGAGAGTGTGGAAAAACGAGTAAGTGAAAGAGTAAAAAAAAAGAGAGAGAGAGAGAGAGAGAGAGAGAGAGAGAGAGAGAGAGAGAGAGAGAGAGAGAGAGAGAGAGAGAGAGAGAGAGAGAGAGAGAGAGAGAGAGAGAGAGAGAGAGAGAGAGAGGAGGTGGAAAGAGAGATAAAAAGATAGAGTGAGTAAAGAGGGATGAAGAAAGGTAACGAAAGAGAAAAAGAGAGGAAGGTAGAACTTGAGACAAGTAAACATCACATCTTCAAGACCATTCCAATATAACAAAACATTAGAAGCTTGATATTATATAAACAATCAAATAACAGCAGGTGGCAGAGAAAAACAAAAAACAGATACCGCACTTTATTATGAATTTTTATTTCACCCCATCAAAGTATTACAAATCTGTTTACACCATAATTTTACAATTTTTTTTCTGATTCTGATAGTGAAAGCTGATTACTGTGCAAATCAATTCTCTGACAGATACTCTATTCTTTCAGGACATACATAATGGGATATTTTTGTACTTTCCAAATCTACCATAAGTTCCTTTAAACGCTCATCAGAGGTCTACGAGTTCCCGAAAAAAAAGTGCCTTTGTTGGAAGTTAAAACAGTCCGACAGAAGGGGATGAAGCAGTAGCTCAGGATCATTGACGTCTTGATTATAACACGAGAGCTCTAAATCTTTTTTATAATGAAGGGCACTTCCTTATTGGCTGTCAGCATAATTCTGCTTTATATTTCTAGGAAAGAAAAGAAATAAATCTATAAAGCGAGCAACGAGTTGTTATTTTCTAATGCAGAGATAATAAGATTCCCCACTCTTTAGGGTTCAGAAATACGAAAATAATATCATTGAAACTATTCAAAACTGAATCAAAATTGCAAAAGGTGTTTTGCTCTATCGTGCACCAACATGGAATGCGATTTTACCTAGATGTATGTTGCATGGTTAGAAGCCATGAATTCTGCCCACAGTCATAATTCACGTAGATGTCGTCCGTTTAGAATAATTATTCTTTTATTTGTTTTCTCTCACTTCAATTTAGGCAGACATTTACACTGATGTTAGCGAAACTGCTTTTAAAAGGCTCATTTTGCGTGACATCGCTTGAAGCTAACTCATGTTCTGGCCTAGGACTTTGAATACTTCTTGATAAGGAAAGAGCGATATTCTTAATAATTTATTTTCTAGCATTAAGAATAAGATATATTATATTTTCTATCTACAGCTCTGCCAATCTAACTTCGTTTCTATCTATACATATATATGTATGCCTATTTCTGTCTATATGTATCAATCGATCAACCAACTAATCAACCGATCAAATAAAAAAAAATCAATCTATTAATCAGGTCAGTTCTAGAAGTAATCAAAATCATAGGAAAAGATAGATTAAAGCATAAATTAGCTTTTGGGCTACGTGAAACATTACGTGATAGTGCCTCACTGAGAAATCTAAATCGCTCAAAAGCAGTGGTGTAAAACCACGTCAATTCAATAGCATACACATATCTCTCATGACTGCTACTTATATTATATAATTCTAGGTAAAATCATATTCTTTATCAGTGCTTTATTAAACATAACAAGTTTAAAAAAAAAACAACTCTCCAACAGCTTGACTACTTATTTCTCTGAGCTTCAGTGCAAAGATTTTTAACTCAGATTGCACCCGTATTACAACACTACATCATTGCAATAGAAACTGCTATTGCCAAACTCTGCTTTCCTGACCACTTTTCAATATTTAGAGAAAAGTCGCGCTCACAGCTTATGTGTCCTTTATTAAAAAAAAGTACCAATGTTAGCTCGTGTTAAAAAAAGAGAGGTTAACTGAAATAAAATAAAGTTTTACCCCTATGTCAATTCTGATCTTGCCTCCCCCTCCTTCATTCCTTCCACACCCAAACCAACACCCGCCTTTTCCTATTGTCCTTTAGATTCAGAACTGAAATACGTGTACCATCACTTTTACAAGAATGGTGTTATGAGACAATTATGGACTTAATAAGAATGGATAGAAAAACAATAGTCTGCTAGAGAGGCAAGCTGCTTTCGCAATCAGAGTTGTAAAAAAAAAAAAAATTGATTTTCATCTTACCTAATGTCTCACCATGTTGGACTACATTACGGTGTTATTTACAGTTGATCTTTCCATTCTCTTTTCATTTGATTTCTTTGCAGTTCATTAGATTCGAAGTATTCTCAGTAGGAACAACAATCTGTTGCCTCTAGTTTCTTTTGTAACTGAAATTGCCTAGGCCTCGCCACCATACATCAGGATGGGCTCAAAATAATACTCCAGGGCCCTTCTTCTAGTATAGATGGAAATGTATTATTTTGTTAGTACTGATATCTCTGAGGGCATTTTTGCTTGCGCTATTCTTGACTCTTAGTTTTGTTGTGTCCATAGTTTTATATTAAAGTAACAAAGTATTTTAATTAATTTCTTTGCTTGAGTTTATTCCTGTTGATAAAACTGTGAGCACTCATTGTTTCGTTGACAGTAGTATCAAACAATCGTTGCAAGTGTTTCTGCAATTAATACAGTTTCATCGGCGTTTCTCATATCGTTAATGTGTGCCCTCCTACTTTCATTCCTGGGTATCCTTCTTGATTTCGCATAATTATTTTACTGTAAAGAGAGAAGCTCTGGAGAAAGCACACATCCTTGTCTGACACCACGCTTAATTTTTTTTTTAATAAGCTGATTTCACCATCAACTTCGACTGTTGCTGTATATGTTTTTGATCTTTAACATCTATCTTCAACTCTGTCAGATGTGTGTTTATCTCATAATGTGGCACTCTGTCAAATGCCTTGGCGAGGTCAATGAAGCACAGATATACCTCTTCTTGCACTTCCAGAGCTCGTTCGATGACAGTTCGAAGGGTCTAGAAAGCATTTGTTGTACCCTTTACCTCCACAAAGCCATACTGTTCCTCTGCTATTTCTGGTTTGATTTTGTTTCTGAAGCGCAATTAGATGATTATTAAAACTGTTTTGGTGATATGACCCATAAGACTGACCTCTCTAAGTAATTCAGAATCTGTTGTCCTCTGTTTTTTTGACAGTGCTATAAAAATAGATTTGGAGATTTCTGACGGAATCTAACCTGTGCCATAAATTTCATAAAGGAATATTGCGATCGCGATTTTACCAATTACATAATCTTCTAAAAGTTCCACTTATATACTGTTTGGGCCTCTTGCGTTGCCTAATGTCATCCTCATTAGTGCCCAGATCTCATCAATTGCGTTTCATTACATTGTAATCATTTCTATTGTCTTCAAACAGTTCACTTCCTATCAGATGAGCGTTTTTGTTTGTTTTTTTTTTATTCCTCGATGTTTCTGCACTTGTCATTGACCCACCTATTTGGCTTTATCACATTTTATTCCGGATTTCTTTATGCGCCCATTTTGCACCGAGGTCCAAAATATCCTCAGTAGTCCACTTTTTTTTTTGTTTAACTTTCAAGTCCTGGTAATTGTTCCACTGCTGCTTCTATGAGCGCTATTTTGATCTTTACCCATTGTTGGTCCACTTCTTCAGCTTCTTCAAAGACTTCAAATTTATTTTAAAATATTCCTCGAAAGGTCTGGTTGCGTTTTAGTTGAACCAAATCTGGTGTGATATTTTTAAGCGCACTTTGGGTAATCTTTTGTTTCAGTTTGAATTGAACAGCCACTGGAACATGATTACCTTAAAAAAAGAGTATACATCAGGTTTTGTTCTTCGCGCATTTCTGGACCTTTTAAGATTAGGATATATAATCTAGCTGGATTGTGCTTCCATCTACTGGGCTTCTCCATGTCCATTTTCCTCAACCAAACGGAAATGAGTATGACGCGTTTATTAGAATCACTCCGTTGCAAAAAAAAATTATGTCCTAATACCGACTTGCATGCACTCGTAATGCTGCGTCAGTCTTCACTCTTCAGTACATATTCAAAAGCCTATTTCCGCAAAAAACAGTCACATGGAACAAAACTAGCAAGAATAATTTTTAGTACAGTTATGACAAATTGCCTCATGCCAAACAAGCATAGGCCTGAGCATTAAAAAAAATTCACAAGATCTCGGAACATTATAATTATATAATTTTTTTTATATTAACCTTCATTTCGGCGAAAGTTCAGTGCCCTCAGCTAGGGTTAAGAGGTCAAAGGTTAAAAACAATGTTTTCATTTATTGAAAAACAACGCCAAGATCTCATCTTTGCAAGATCAATCCAGAAAGGCAAGCTTTTCGACCCTCTAAGTCCATATTCTAGATCTAGATCTTGATCTAGCCTGTCGAGTCTTCATCCAAATCTGAAAATAGTAAATTTAATTGGTTCCTTATTTGTGATCCAAAGTTCGATCTGCAACACATTTGTGCTGCAGCAGGTCCTCTAGATTTCAGAAAATTTCAGTCTTTGACCTGTGCAGTATATAAGCTTTACATGAAGATCTATACAGATTTAGCCCCTCATTCTCATTCTCATGTCTCTTCCCTCTCCATTTTTCAGCTCTATTTTATCTCTACACCTCGATCTCTCACCCTCTCTTTGTTTCTTTCTTTCTTCTGACACCATTCTGCCCACCTCCATTTGCATTTAGTGAGTTAAAGGCTTCATGGCTGAAAATGAAATCGAGAAACTTGGCAAGTTTCAATATAAAAACTCTCAGCATTTAAAGGTGAGAGTTTTCTCTTCCATATTGTTGAGTTCTACTGATGATTTCCCCAATTTCGATCATTTTGTATATCCCATTAGTTTTTTCAATTTGAAAATCTTCTCCAAATAAGACATTCTGAGGAATCTTTTTCTTGTTATCATCACTTTTTTTGCATTTTGTGAAAGCATAAAGCCTAGGGTATGCTTTTTCTCAGTGGTCCAGTTATTTTTAACTTATGAATATGGACAGTTCCATTCATCAAAAGAATAGTTTTTGTTTGGTAGATACCCAACTCAAGAACCTGAGAAGAGTTTTAGCTTGGTACATAACCAACTCAAGAACCCGAGACCGAGAGTCATGTAGTAGTTTGAACAAACCCTTGTTTGCCGCAAAAAACACTTCAGTACAGCAAGCAATGCAGTGGCTTTGTTGTGCAGAAAATCGTTAGCAGAACCCAAAAAATCGTTAATGAGAACTTTATCGGTTAATGTATTTAAAATGCATTGATTATTTTACTTTTCTTGAACTTTTTTGCACCGAACATAATCTTCTTTTTTTTTTTTTCCCCACAAATCTTAATTTTTTCACAGTTGAAGATACTCCTTTAGAGACCTCTTGGTCTAGCACACCTTGACTTTGTGAAGCAGAGCATATTACTCTGTCTAGAAGTTGAGATTTTCTTACCAGATTATTTTCTTTTGGTACTCATTATTATCTTAAGATGACCCATATCTTTTGAGTTGAATATGGTATTCCAGCTCACTCCAGCATCTGACAAATTTTGATGAGAAAAGTGAATATTTCAAGCTCATTGAAAATTTGTAGAAAAAGAATGCATCGGTCTATCTTTTTTTTTTTCAATAAAAAGTGCAAATTTATTCTCATTTTGCAAGCTTTGTGATATCTCATTAATACTATTTTCCGGCCTATTATCCTATTAAAAGAGGATAACAGTACTGTGGTTTAACTTGACAATTATACGTATTATGATTCATTCCCTTGTCTATCAGACAATATTGTAACTGTTCCTCTTTGCAGTATCTCCACTTAAAAATTCCAGAAGAATTACATATATATATATGTAAAGTTAAAAGTGTATGAAATTAATCTCTTTGTCTATCTCTGCTGCGGAATCAATTTGTTAAAGCTATCTTACTGTAAGTCCTCAACCAATCAGAAATGTTGCTTCAGTTTATTTGGTACACCATTCAAGATGGGGAAAGTAAAATTGAGTTACACAGGAAGGAAAGAAAACCAAAACTTGGAAGAAAAGTAAGTCAGTGCTGTGTTCTATTTTTTTGTATGTGTGTCATTCACCCTAAAGGCTCTAATATACATTAGAACATTTTATTTGACTTAAATTGTCTTTGAACCTCATTGGGTTTTGCATGCAAGACAACGCTGGCAATCCAAGCATCTGCATAAGATTTATTAGATGAGGTAGAGATACAGTAAGTAATCATTGAAATTGTATATCCTTCTGTCAGACTTGGTATGGCAAGAAAGAGAAAATGTAAGAAAGCACTGATGTTATGAAATTTGCTTTACTTTCTGCACTTGGTGTTTGTGTACTCATAGAATGATTTCAATATTTTCTTCTTGAATTGTAATTAATGTAAAATCTACTCTTATTTCATTTTGGTGCATGAGTATTGCAGTGAGACCAATTGAAGCTTAATAAAATAGAAATGAAAAGTAACAATTTTTTAACATGGTTGCTCTAATACTAGCGGAGAAAATTGGTTACTCTGACTTCAAATCACAGCCGATAGATATGGAAGTACCTCAAGGCACCAGTGTTGCAGGAAGTCATAGAATTTCTTCCAAATGAACCTCAAGTATCAAACTTTTCTCCCTTTAGTTAAGCATACATTTTAGTTGTTTTGGACAAAATAAATCTCTGCCTCTTTGAATTTCTGTTGTTTACTCGTCAGGAATTTTTTAATGGCACAATACAAACTTGAAGTTTGAAAAAAAATTGTCAGCACTATGTCATTTTAGAGAAAAAGTTGTCAAAAATTAGTTTATTAAAAAAAAACAAACTCTTTTGTCCTTCTCTCTGAGGTTAGCAGTTTTTATATTAAGCAGACTTATACATTTTCACTATGCGCAATTTTGACAATTTAATGTAAAGTGAAACCTATTCTATTATCAGTTTGTTTGTTTGATAATTTAGCATATATACTGCAAATTGATAAAAACATTCTCAGGTTGAAGAGCATGACAAAACTGCCCATCATATTGCGTAATTTGGGTTTTACACTTCAGTTGCAAACCAAAGGAGCCAAAACAAAAATAAGTTCAGAAACCTGAAAGATTGGAAACTTTAAAAGCAGAGACAGGCAGGAGAAAAGTCTAGTATCAATCCTAAAATGTGTGCTTCATGTGACAGGCACAAAATGGATGTGAAAAGAGGTTTTGAAGCACAGTAGAAGTATTAGTTTCTTTTGCTAGACATGTTTCTTTTTAAGGATAATGCTCTTACGAATTTGCCGAGTTCAATTTATGTCAGGATACAAATTATAAGGCCTACAATCTTATACAAAAAGAAAATCACACTCAAATGCTATTTGCGGTTATTGAACGTGCAGACCTATGCTAAATCCAAGTTATCCCTCCACGTTTGTTCATGTAAAATTCGTCGAGAAACTTGGGATTGCATAAAACTATGAAAACCTCCCCCCAAAAAAAACAAAAAAAAAAAAACAAAACAAAACGACATAAAAAACACCAAAAAACAAAAAAGAAAGCAAAAAAAAAAAAAAAAAAAAAAAAAAAACTATTCTCGCTCGTCCACAGATACCTAATTATACGTATGTAGTTACAATTAAATCTTGTTATCCTTGATCGCCCATCTAGTTGGATGTACAACAAGTACATGTAGTTCATTGATAATTACCGATATAATAGGTCTAATAATAAACATTACCTTTAAGCAATAAAATCTTTTTGTATAATACATGAGAAAGAACGAGAGCAGTTTCACTGGTCGAACTATCATTACGAAGTTAACACATATTGTAACTGTTTGAGATTTACGTATTAATGCAAAGGATATTGTAAAGAAAGTGTGCATAAATAGGTAACATGAACAAAGCAGATTCCGTTCGAGCATGAAACCAAGCTGGTGCGCAGTCTTATAAATTGCTACATTTTTCTTAAAGCTGGTTGATTACGAAATTTATCGAACAATTACAAAGTATTTGCTTGTAATGCTAATTTACAATAACTCTTCAGGCTACATATGTTAACCCTATCGCACTTTATCTAAACGATAGTTGTAACTTGTATGGAACATCAAACAGCGCTCTTCGGGCAGGATGAAGAAAACTGAAAAGATGAATAATTATTACTCTGTACTATTATGTATTAGTTACCGCTTTAGACTTCATTAATAAAACTCCTTTTATTTTAGTAAGAATAGTAGGCAGTCACACAAGAGAGATAAATAAGCAACATAAGGGTTAACAACAATGGCGTAACAGTTTTCCTGAGGCCGTTATGCACTGCATGCTATGATGACTTGTAAAGTTTCTGTACATCATCCAAACATCTAAGAAATTGTTTTTATTTTTTCTTTCTATTTGCTTGATAATAATTATATATTTTTTTTATTATTATTTTTGTGTTCATTATTTTCTACCCCTGAAGTCAAACCGTAGTCTATTGATATCAAGTTTTATTGCGAACAGTATGATAAATACACAATACATTGTTACTATAGTCGGTAACAACTTATTACACTTTAGTCTTTTTGTGTCTCACTTTATTTTCTTTAAGTTTTATTTGAACTTGAAGTAAAATAACCTTCGGCTTTTTTCATATAAATTTAAGATTGATGTTTTTTTTTTTTGTAAATTCTATAGAAGAAAGTTTGAATATCAAACGATTCTTATATATCATCTTAAGAACTTGAAAACGCCCCCTCCCGTCAAAAAAGAGAGGAATGATAAGAAAAATGCAATATCAAACCTTACCCAACTAATGAATCATTCATTATATAGATGAAAAGCATTAAGTGAATGTTTATGGGGCCATACCTAAAATATATATAAAACTTTTTTTGGGAAATACATTTCTGCGCAAACACTAATCGTAATTAAAAGTTTTCATTAGGTGAAAGCGTCAAAATACTGACACTGACAACACAATCGAAATACATACCAGTGTATAATTTTGCTAGGTAAAAAGCATTAAGTTCACTTTTTTAAAAACTGATAATAAAATATATGCGAGCGCCTAAAGATTAACAGTGTTTTCCAGTTGCGCGCGGGGTATGCTTGTAAAAATATTTAATGAACCAATCGAACAATCTACCTATTACCTAGGATAAATGCCTGTGCAGAATTTTTTTTTCTAATTTTAATTTTGAAATCCAGTGGCCCGTTTAGATCTAGTAGTGAAAATTACATTTACTAAAATGCCTTGGCCCTTGTTTTTATCATTTTCTTAGGAATTTTCGAACTTGTTTATAGTGGATTACATGACTTTAAATTTATAAATCATACTTGTGGTCCAATGTTAAGTTTTTGTGCAGAGTACCAAAATTGTATAACTTGATTTTCAATTGACCACACACCAGCCCCTTAAGCCAAAGGCCATTTTCGCTTGACGCCTTTATAAACCGCTCAGGTGCTCAATCTAAGCTGACAATGTAATTACATGTATTGTTACTTTGGAGCTGACGACAATCGTTGATAATGATAAGTGCCGCAGGCTCAACAAAAGTGGAAGACTAGAAACGAATTTACAATGCAAACCGTGTATAATTATGTCGCCCGTATAAATACTTTACATTAGGCCTATTATCATCACACGCCGAACTTGAGATGTTGAAGCGGGGTTTTCATAAGTACATGTAATTACTTGTTGTATGACTGTGTGCCTCACCTGTATATCAACAGGGCTGGTCAACTATTGTGTGTACCACAATCAGTTGCCATCAATAGGCTTGTGAAGGATTCTTCTCGTCCATTCTCGTTTAATGAAAGAATTCGACGAGTTTCACATTTAGATCCATGTAAATCCAACGAAATTTATTCTGGAGTGTGAAAACCTCAACTGCGGTTTTACTTGCAGCTTATATTTTAGCCTTTTCTTTGGAAGGATTAATAGAATAGTAAGTAAAAATAGTGGATAATGCTATCAGTAGATTACCTTCGACATTTTTTTCCTCAATTTTGTGCACGACAACTTATTGCTCTAGTAAATCGTAATAATTTGTGAAACATCTATAATTGCAAAACGCTGGGACTTAAACTTTACGTCTTTTTTGCCACTGTTTTACATGCGCCTGCCTATACTGTTTCTCCAAAATTTAATATGAGATTAGAAATGAAATTATACCTTTCTATTATGCTTTTTTCTTTACTCCCAAGCACTATTCACCAGTTCTGCTTTTGACAATTGTGATTTAAATTATGTGCCTCAGAGATGCATACAAGTTACCACATGTTTCTAAATTTAGTAGTTTTCCATACATGTACTACATACATAAATTTGCTAATAGACATTTTGGTATTGTATTATTCGAACGCATGCAAGAGTTCAAAATGCATGTTTTCATGGCTTCACATGTTTATAAGTGATACTAACAAGTTCATTTAACTCATCATCACAGAACAGTTCAATAAAATAGCAGTACCTATTTTATTTGAAACTACATCACCCCCACACCCTCTTTTTTATGTTTTGATTTAGTTTATTTAGTTTCATATTTTCAATAACGTATGAATTATGGATAACTTGCAATGGTCTAGTCGTCAGCGCTTTGTAAGGCTTTCCAGGGTCTTAAATTTCGAAAATTTTGTTTTCTATAAATTTGATGTTCAGCTTTGAGCTTTTTTCTGTTCTATTCAGTACCAGCTATTAATGTACTGTAATTTTCCCGTTAAAAGCTTTCATTTGAATAATGTTCCTTTACTTCAATAAATAACTGACGTATACATGCTTCTTGTTAATGCAATGTCTTCCAAAGACAGTTCATGTATTGTCTCAGTTGGCGTTTGTAACCATCACTAGCCTTTTAGTTACAACGGACGACCATAACTTACACTTTTATTCTACATGTCAACATTTCGTATTGTATAATTTATTGGTCCGGAATATACATAGTTTATAGACTTTATTTCACCAATGAACTTAAACTTAGAAGTGATTGAACTCGAAATGAATCTGCCGCATCTAATTTTTATCATTCCCTTTACATGACTTAAAACCTACCATTATTATTGTTTTTATGTGAGTACTTGTACCAGCATTTTATTTGGTTACCCTTCCAAAATTGAGATAGAGCCTTTTATTACAAACCTACACTTTTAAGGTGAATAAGGAAATAATAAAGTTCACATCGTCTTATAGTGTCCTTTTATTGCTTTTTTATCTGATGTTCAGATCACAGGTAAAGAATTTCAGGAAGAAATTTCATCGACAAAAACTAGACTTCATTTGTACAAATATATTCTTACCACCAATTAAGATTGGTCTTAAAAAAGAAAGAAGAAGAAGACGAGTTTGATTTGAAGCGAGTGGATTGTCGACCTGAGAACAAACGTAATTTCACAACTGCGCCATGAGCGGGGCGGAAGCAGAGAAGCTAGAGATTGTACCGCTTGAGTCTCTCCGCAAGTTTGCGGTGCAGCTCACGGAAAAAGCTGGAGCTAAAACTGAACATGCTCAGGTTCTTGCAGATTTGCTTATTGCTGCTGACCATCGCGGCCACTTTAGCCATGGGATGAATAGGCTAGGTAAGTCAAACATTTTAATATACATTAAATTTTCTTGCGGCTTTTTTCTTTTCTTTTTTTTTTTTTATTTTTTCATAAATGAAATTTACCTTACTTCGTTTCAACGGTGCATAATGATTTATAATGGACAACGTTTATTTCAGCCAGTTCGAGCATATATTATGTTCTTTTGTTTTTAAATTCATTTACGTTCATATTTTTTTTATTTTTGGTTATTAACGTAGAACAGTATATTCGCGATTTTAGGCTGCTTCACAACTCGTATATTAATTAGTGACTGATATCCTTTTCATAATAACGATGGTGTGAGTCGGCCAACGTAAGTTAGCATCAGTAATTAAAGTGATAGCCAATAAAGTCTTTGTATATATATATATATATATATATATATATATATATATATATATACACGATATATATATGGAAAAACAATTAAATCATAAACTGCAAATGGCTATACAGACGCAAGAGTTACAAGAACCGAAGAAAGATTATCATCCCATGCTACCTATATAAAATCTTCACGCTTTTTTATTTAAAGGGAAATTTTCTTTAGCTTTTTATTTGTAACGACAGATTTGTTATTGACAAAAAAAAAACAGCAACCAAAATTTAATGAATCAATCCAAATATTCGGGTAAATTAGTCTTTTATCTGAGATACTCCTTATCCAAAAACCATTAATTCAGGCTGATGCATTGACAAAAGACTAGTAGGGCCTAGTTATTTAAAGGTTACATTATTTTATATGAAGGCCCAAACTGGTTTTTTGTGTGTTCTCTCTCTCTCTCTCTCTCTCTCTCTCTCTCTCTCTCTCTCTCTCTCTCTCTCTCTCTCTCTCTGTCTGTCTGTCTCTGTCTTTTTCTCTCTGGTCCTCCTTTTCACGTGATCTCCCCCCTTCCTCTTTCATTTATCTATCCGTTTCTTCCTGTTTATCCCTATCCTTACCTTCCTTCCGCCTCTCCCCCTACCGATACCTCTTTTTTTTTTATCTCCTACTTCCCATTTCTCTCTATCTGTTCGCTTCTTCTTTCCTTTATCTCTCTTTTTCTCTCCCTCCCTCCCTTTTCCATTCCTATCATCCCCATCTCTATTTCCTTTAAGTGCTGATGAACCTGGCTGCATATTTCATCCTGACTTGCTCTGGTTAGGTCTACAATAAATTATTTATTTGTGACATTGTTGAACGGTGTTTCCCATCTTTTCAAAAATTCAAATTACAGTAATTGATAGTTTTCATCACTTAATTTGCCTGCATTATGTACTGATCGCAGACTGACTTTTAATGTATTAGTGCATTCCTGGTTTCGAATGCATCTTGACTTATTATAGACAATAACTTGGTCGTTACGACTGAATACATAAGATTAAAACAGTCAATTTCTTTTTCTGTGGAATATTCAAGAGACAATCATGTGCTTCTTACAGCGGTGGCAAACAGGTCTACAACACAAGACATCGTCTACATTTATGACTGTGAAAGTACTTTAATTTCTAATAAAACGTCTCCAAAAGAAAAAAAATATACGATAGTTACTTAACGATATGTTCTACACTTTTTTCTCTTTTGTGTAATTTTTTTTCAGGTTAAGTAATGTATAGTGAACATCTATCGCACCATAATTAAATTGCTATCATCAGTCAATTAATGGCAATATATATTTTTATGTTCAAATATTTTCCTTGATTTTGAACAAGTTTATATTTCTAATATCATTTTCTCATTATCCGTCTGAATATAATTTAAAAAAATGTTTGCAATGCAGATTACATTAAAAAAAAATTACGCTTTACTCCCGAGCAATTTCGAATAGATAAGGTGCACGTAATTTGCTCTCCAGTAATAATGACTGTCTTCTCCCGCCAAACAGTGCAATGATTCCATGTCGGTAACTAATCGCTCACAAAGATGTTCTAATAATAGCACATTGTTGCTAGTATTAGAAAATCTTTGCTCGCCCATATAGGTTATGATGTCGCTTTACATATGGTGTCGTATAGCACAAGTAAAGAGTAAGCAGAGAGATAGTTTAAAGTACGATATTTTACATCCGTTTCTTTTGCTCAATCAGTCGCGAGTAAAAAGTCGTATGGCCTGCTGTTGTTAAAAGCGTTATTACATAAAAATGAAATTTGTTCTCTTAAATACAACTGTCAACGTAAACATTGTGTAAACCTACCCAAGTAATGGACCTTATCAGAAGGTCTAAAATCATAAAAAAAATGTTAGTGTGGCAAATTGAAAGCTTATTATGCTTAAATTGTCTATAATTATTTTGTTTATGAGGTACGTTTGACAACAGCCTAACTTACTCTAAAGTCCTATTTTCTATTTTTTTTGCCTTATTGTTCTTCAGTTATCTTTAATCATGTAAATGTTAAATCACCCCTCACATGTTTTCTTGAGCACGATTTATTATACTTTTTAATCACACAAGACGGGTGCGTTTCTTTTCTGTTTTAATTCGTGCAATTCCGTCAAAACATTAAAGCGTTGTTGATAAAATGTTGAAATAATTAGAACAAGACATTTGGGTACCATGGAATATTCATTTTGTTTTACCTCTTTTGTTAGTATATTCTTTATATTAAAATATTCTTTGATCGGAATCGGCCAGGTTTAGTCTCAACATTATTCAGCCATATTTTTTTAAATTACTAAATGCGTGATGAAATAAACATTTAATGAATCATGACACAATTATGAAGTGCAAAGACACGCGGCAATACTAGCAGACCTAGCCGGGTGTTATAAGCAGGTGCTAGCAAAAAAGAAAATCAGTAGGACTTGTTTTGAAAAAAAAAATCATAACGGGACCTGTCTATTAGTCTTTCTCTTAAAAACTGGGAGAACTATTAAATGTTTTTGTTTTCATACGATAATTTTTAAATATATTTATTTCTTAATTATTTGACCCATGTAAAGCTTCTTATATATATTAGCAAAGCCCAAGAGCAAAATTTTTCACGGGTTAAACTTTTAGATTTATAGCAAGTAGTGATCTAAGCTTTTATAATTCACAACTGCACCTGAACTCTAAAAATAGCAGCTCGTTACTTTCCGTAATTATAAGGGTTAAGAAGACAAAGGTGTAGTTTGAACTTTGCTTCCTGCAACAATTTATAAATATTTTCGAATCATTTTGTCTATGGTGTTTTCAGAGTATTACATCGAGGACCTCATAAAAGGCTATAATGCAGTGGACAAGGAACCTGAAATTCTGAAGCAAACACCAGCTACGGCTCTGGTAGACGGCAACAATTGCTTAGGTAGATATGTTTATTGAAATTTTCATTAGTCTATCTAGAGGGTTCTTCCGGGTTCAAAATAAAAAAAAAAAAATCGATTTTTACGTCCAGCTAGAACACTATCAAAACATCAAATACAATATAACGCAAAGGCAACCTTGACGTTGTTGTAATTTTAAATGATCCTAATTATTATTGATGATAAATTTGTTGTCATAATCACCACTCCTTGGTCTTTACCGCACCAATTCATCATCATCATCACCGTTGTAAACTTCATTTTTTTTTTTGTCATTATTAGCGCAGCAGCTGTAGCAATCTTGTAGCAATAAGATTGAAGTTCTTGCACACATGGTGTAAATTTTTACTTTGCAATCTGTAAAGTCAATAGAAATAATGAATCACCTGAAGAATTCGTATTATCTTAATTATTTGGTACCATTTGATTAAAAAAAATTGAAGTCAAAGAGGAATAACTTAGATCAGTATATTTTGGAAAAGACGAGCCTTTAACAATACAGAGATTATCCAATGTACAAGGCTTAGATTGTCAAGTTTCATTTTTTTGCCACCCTTTAAAGGCATTGTCAGTTATGAATTTTTTTAGATCAAGATTAAAAGAAAATAGAGAACAGCAGGAAATGTGTGTAAAGGCGAATTCTGAAGGTAAGAGAGCACAAAAACAATTGGAGACTGAAAAATGGGAAATTTACCTCTGTAAGAAGAGACATACTGAAAGATACATTGGATATGTATAAAAATTAGTATTTTGAAACAACAGAGTATGGGATCGAAAGCGTAGGTATAGATGGCTACACACAAGAATCCTAATGCACAACTTTTTTTTTGTAAGGAAAAATGTAAAAATGAACCTATAATTAGTGAAACTCGTGAATAAACAAGGGGAGTAGAGAGGTATAACCTTTGCCTGTATTGTATGCGGTTTTGAATGAAAAAGAAACATGAACTTTGTTAAACTTTTTTTTCTTTTGCTTTATCAGGACCTGTAGTGGGCAAGTTTTGCATTGATCTTGCAATTGAAAAAGCCAAAATTATGGGCATTGGATGGGTCTGTGCCAAAGGTAAGCTTACTTTCTTTTATATTGATATATCTTATTTTTGACATTATTTTTCTAAGCATTAATAATTGTATTGTGGAGACTATACTTTTTGTCCATCGTTGTCGGTTTCTGTTCCTATTTCATAATAAAAATTGGATATGCGTCCATTCAAAGTGTCAGAAAGCTGCTTTTTTCATTTTAACGATACAAGCATAGGTTTTCAATGCCTTGCATTAGTTAGTTTCTATCAAACTAAAGTGACTTCGTAAAGAATCTTACATAGAGATGTCATTCTGATATCAAGTCAAGAATAGTCCTGATTAAATGGAATCCAACCCTACTACCAGATGGTTCCATATGGAATCGAATGTGTAACATCCTAATTGTCAGTCCTTCCCCTCATCTATAGCAGCAAGAACAGAAAATTTCTATTACCTTTGTGAGGCAGGAACAGCATGCTCTTTATCATTGCTGTAGAGGCAACAACCATTAATTATCTTTTTAATCAGATACAGCCCGTCAGATCTCTTCCAATAATTTGCCATTCTTCCGAAACTACATTTTTTTAGCAAAGTAAATTCCATAGCTAAGGAGAGAAGTATGGTCCAAAAATGTTGGCAAGGTATTGCTGAGACACTTACCATTACCAAAACTTTTGGTAACTGAAAACCACAAAAGCATACATATGATATTTTAGTTTGCACATACTACTTTTATCTGCAGGCTCAAATCATTTTGGGATTGCTGGATGGTACAGCATGAGGGCGATGGAACAAGGCCTTATTGTAAGCATAAAAGAAACCTTTTGCAATATGTTCTATGTTTTTCTTTAATAGAAAACAAATGTTATCTTTTATAAAGAAAAGAGGATTTAATAACTCAAATTTGCATATCACAAAACTGTACATGCATACTTTTTTATTTATATTAACTGAAAATAATTTGTAGACGAAGTTTAAGTAATTGAAACATTTCCTTTTGTGAACCTGTTATTTTTAACATGGGTTATGGCCTTGTCTTTTATATTATTAAGGTGAAAAGTCCAGGTCTATAGTGAAAACGGAAAATGTCTATTTCAAGATATAATAGTTTTATTTTTCGGATGCAAGAAACTCTGTGTTGGCACCTGTCACATATCAAAATAAATAAGATTATTCTTATATTTGCCCTAAAACTGTGTATTTTTTTTCGTTTTTTTTCTTTTTTACTTTTTTCTAAGTGAAAATATTATTTGTATGGAGAGACTATTTTAAGAATATCTGTCATCATCTGATTTCTTATCTATTTTAGAATTCTTATTATGAATCTTTATTTTTCTATAGGGAATGGCCTTTTGCAATACATCTCCATTTATGATTCCTACACGAGGAAAAACTGTGAGTTTTTTTATGTTGTTCACAGAATTTTATCGCTTAGTCTACAGATGGTTCAGTTAGCTCAATGTGTATGCTCACGTGATTCTTAAAAAAAGATATGCTAAAGTGAAGAGCAAAGGAAACATTTGATACTACTATTAAGATTAATAATTTCTGTTTTGGAATTTTCATTTGATTTTTTATTTTGGAAATATCAAATTGATTTTCTCTTCCACAAAATGTACTGCAGTGTTGCTAGTTTAGTAAGAGAGACAAAAATAGGGAAATAATTTGATTTCTTATTTCTTATTATTCAAGCAAACCTTAGGAACAAACCCCATATCTGTGGCCGCAAAGGGTAATAACAGTGAGGAATTTGTTCTTGACATGGCTACTACAGCAGTTGCCCAGGGGAAGGTAAGAGATCAGTATGAAAATTGTTTCATCAAACTAGTTTATATGAAGTGAAAAAACACAAAGAGGGGATTTAAAACATGCTTATTAATCAGGAGAATTATTCTCATATTTAATTCTACAAAGGAAAGTGTTTTTTCCTTAAATAATTTCTAACGGATTACTGCAGTTTTAGTATCAACATGTTGTTTGGATCTACCTGACTTTTAGTATAATAGTATTGGGGGAGTACTCACAAAATCTACTTCAAAACAATAGTTTAGTAAATTTTATTGCCAATGGCCTTCTTCAGGAATTTATCAGTTTTATTTCATTACAACATCACAGTATAATTATGTTAATATTAAGATTTGAAAATTTTCACTGGGTTGATTGTTATTGGAACTGTGGAACTGATTTCAGTTAAACAAAACACTTGGAACCCAGTCCAAATGAGTCATGGAGCCAATATGAAATTTAAAGTTGTTAATGCTTAAAAAATGAATTTTCTTTGTTTAGGGAATACAACTGGCATAAACGTATTTGACTTTCATTCTCAAATTTCTTTTGCACAAATTCATATTTTTCACATTTGTAAGACAAATATATTTACTTAAGGTTAAAATTTGTAATCAGAGATAAAAGCCATCTGCATCTGTCAAGAATTTTCTTGAATTTAAATCTATATATTTATGAATCAACATTTTTCTGATTTATTTAAAACATCTTAATTTAGAATAATCTTCAAAATAAAATCATGCTCTAGGACGAAAAGCACAAATCAGCTAGTGTGGCCATTTATACTAAAGTGGGGGCTACTTCCCATTCCCCTGTAACAGATTTTCCACATTTTAAACTATTACAAAATTCAACAAATTTTAAATAATGTGGACTGAATGGTCATTAAGATTTCTTGAAAAAATGCTATCACCTCCATCCATTCCACTCACCAGCTCTAGAATATTTTATAAAAATAGCTTCTCCAAGGCTCCAGTGTCAGCTCTTAAATAATATCGAAAGTCTTTATGAGGCTCTTTAAAGACCTATTTGACAAACTAAGATTTGAGCACAGGGTTTTTTCCTTTTTTAGAGCATAGCTTTGGAATGATGAAAAAAATGTTTTGTAAAATGTAAATTTTGCTGTACATTTTAAATCTAAATCTAATACAGTGCACTCCTGATATATCGACATATAAGGGTCCAAAATTTCTATCTCTATATTAGCAAAAGTCGACTTAAAGATGTCTCTCTTAACTTAAACACTCTTTTTTCATATTACACTACATGTACATGGTTTTGTACTTATGGGGAAGGAACTACTGGTTGCTTCTAGACTTCCTGTTACATCCCATGTTTTGAAATATGCGTGGCTTTCCTCTTGCACATGTGCAGACTCTTCCTCCCCTCCTCCCTTAGATCTAGATTCAACCTGTGGGTTCTGTGCAGGCCTGATAGGTGCTAGCCTAGTTCTGACTTGGAGTTCAACCATACTATGGGCCTAGTGGTTGCACAGCGGTTCTCCTCCCCTCCCCTCCCCATCCTTATCATCCCACCACACCTCTAGTCACAGCAAAAAAGGTACCGGGTACCAAAGGGATTGCCACACTCTTTGCAATGTAGCACACCAGCATGAGACATTTTTAAAGAAAGGATGAGAATGAGATTGGGTTTTTTTTCTTTTTGTCACTGGGCCTCTTTTGCCTGGTTACCTTGGTGCTATGGATGTTGATATAAGAGAAAAGAAGAGAGAGTGTGAATATAGAGAACTGTAATGAAAGACAGCAAATAAGGGAAAAATTCGGACTTGATAAAGCATGTTGATATAAGAAAAAAGTTGATAGAGGCGATGTCAATATAAGTGGTGTGCACTATATATTTTTTTAATGAAAAACATATTTAATTAAATGCCTTACCTGTATAATAGTTATGATTATGATTATGCATATCGTTATTATTATTATTATTATTATTATTATTATTATTATTATTATTATTATTATTGTTGTTGTTGTTGTTGTTGTTGTTGTTGTTGTTGTTGTTGTTATTATTGATTCTGCAATACTTCGGATGTTTTAATTTTCCATTTGCATAACAACTAGTTTTTATAAGAGTTTAATAAAAAGGCCATTAACTTAACCATATAATTATATAGCCAGAAAAAGATCACATTGGCTGTTTTACAATGATCTTTAATTCTTGAATTGACAAATATTTTTTTGTTAATGAGCAGAGGAAACACAGGATAGACTTATCATGTTATACAGGTACATAACTTCATGTTCATTTATGTAATAATTTGCTTTAACCCCATCCACACCTGATCATTAACAATAAATAAAGGACACCTCTATGTCTTTCAAGATAAGAAATGTAAGGTAAACATTATTTGAATGATCATAAATTAAAGAGTTGGCTTTTGTGTAGGCCCATTAATTTATATTTTTTCTCGGTAATTGCAGATTGAAATAAACAGACGCTTAGGAAAAAGTACAACACTTGGCTTGGCCGTTGACAGAGATGGAAAGGTAAAATATCTTTACTTTTTTTCCCATTGATTTCTTAATCTTGATGACGTAAAAAACTACTGTTCTCTGTCCTTCACTATTTCAGCTTTCATGATGGTTTCAATTAACTTCAGGACCTGCCCATTCAACTATTTCTCACTTCCTCATTTGTAACTTAATCTGTGCAGGAGATTCTCAAAAGTCCGTTAAAACATTTTATTTCCATAGCTTGTATCATTCTCTATAACTCTAGTGTAACATTTTTATTCTCATAGATGTGAAGAGAGATTAAAATCTCAAAAGAATGCATCAGCCTCATTTTGGAACTAGGCCTTACATTCTTATATACCATTTATTCTTGAGCTCTGACAATTCTCTTATTGTTTGGGCAACCCTTGACGGAACTCCATATTTTGATCCTTTATCCTTCACTCTCCCAATGCACAGAAGTTTTTGAAATCGGAAACCCCTTCAAGTTTTTATCCACTAGCCTGATTTTATTCCTTAAGCATTATTGGTCATCAGCTGAGTCCTTTAGTACCACTAGTTAATGATGCTTTGTTCTGATTGTATGCATTATTACCCTTATGATTCTTATGATAATTATATCAAGTTGTCAATGCTTTTTCTTTAAAATTTGATTTTTGTACTTTTTCTTTTCAAATCTTGTGCAATGTATAGCAATAGTAACTAATTTTTTTCACAAAACAACTCTCACCTCAACATTTCTCAGCCTTGCACAGATACAGATGAAATTCTCGATCATGGAGGCCTAAATCCCATTGGGGGCTTCGAAAAAACCAGTAAGTTTTCTTAGGTGTGTCATTGTATTTTAAAACTGATATTAAAAAAAATATAGAGAGCGATTAGTTTTTATAGATTGTCTACGAGAGCTGAACTTGGATCAGCTTTGATGTTTGTCTGGAACTTAGAGACATATATCCAACCAAACATTAGCAAAATCAATATTTTCTTTTCTTTACGTGTTAGATATAAATAATTTTTACTCTCCATTTTCTTTTGGTTTTTATTTTATTTCAGAAAGTATTAAATTCAGTTTAATTATGGACAGTACTGTGAACAAATTTTTTCATCAGGTTCTTTATTTATGGTATTGTTATTCCTACCAACAGAATAGTTCATCAGGTCAAGTTTGGTTGACATACAAGTGGTTTAAACATGGAGTGATTAGCATTCTTAGAAAATATTGGTCATCATAAAAATTCATCATGAAAGTTTCATTTTTACTCCAATACCTATTGAAGCTTGGCATAAAAAAATGGATCAACAGGGTACAATTGAGTGTTGGAAGGAAGTCTAAAATCTAACCCCAAATATTACGCATTGTATGTATCCTATCAGCTTTGAAAAATCATTAATTTAGTACACTAAATTACCTTTTTTTGAATTTTTCAAATCAGTTTTCCACTTCTCTTCTTCTCACTTTTGCCTATCTATCTCTGTATTTACTTGCCCATCTTTTTCCCTCCCCCCTCCTCTCTCTCTCTCTCTCTCTCTCTCTCTCTCTCTCTCTCTCTCTCTCTCTCTCTCTCTATATATATATATATATATATATATATATATATATATATATCTTGTTATGTTTCTTTGTCCTATGCATCTCTCCATTTCTCCTTTTTCCTTGTCTCCTTTTCTAATAAAATTATCTCCCTCATGAATGTTTTTTTTCTCTTTGGTTTCATCCTTGTTTTATAGGCGGATACAAGGGCTATGGCCTTGGTTTCATGGTGGAACTTTTTTGTGGTATTCTCAGTGGATCAAGATTTGGTCAAAATATCAGACACTGGGCTTGTCATGATGCAGAAGCTAATTTGGTAACTCTTCGTGCTGTCACATATTTTATCTGATATGCCCTATATGCACTACTGATTGATAAATGAAACACACATTGCTCAAAGCATCATGTGTCAATCAAATTTATTTCCTGAGTGAGAATTTCCAGAGAATCAGCGGTGTGACAGGAAAAATTATATGGCTAGATATAGATAGCAGTAGCAGAAGTTTTCATAGGAATTAAATGAAGGTTGTAAGAATAATTGCATTTATAAATACTTTTTTCAGTACAATCTGAATACTGCAAGAAAAATCTGTTCTTATAATTTTTCAGGGTACATTTGAATTTTATAGTTCTATATCTTTTGTAAAACTTTTAGAGTTTTATTGATCCACAGGGTCAGTGTTTTGTTGCCATCAACCCTGAAATGTTTGCCCCAGGATTTGAAGGACGTTTGTCTGAGCTGATTCATCACTGTAAAGACCAACAGCCGGTAAAGAGTGCTCTATGAAATTGAAATGTTGCTGTCTCTTGGGAATACAGCTAGTCGAAGATCTTTCTTTATACGTTTACAAAATCAAATAAAATGTTCGCTGATGAAACAGAAGTTAAAGCATTAGATCTTCTCTAATTACACCCATGTTTTGCCCAAGACTCTTAACCATTTTTTTAACTGTTTTTCGTAATTTGAAATCATGAAAAGCTAAAAATAAAGAACATTTTTTACAATATGTACAACATCATCAAGTATCATTTTTAATCAAAATCATGAGATGTGATCAAGAGGTATTCATTTTTAAATATAAACTTCGTTATGATGTATTATTTACTGCTGCTGGTTATACCTATTAAATTTCATATCATTGGACTTATGAGACAATTCATGTAAAAAAAATAATTGATATAAAAAAAGGGAAAATTTTTAAGATTACGCTAATTAATCCTGATCTATTGATACCCTAGTTTACTGACTTAATCTGAAATCAAAATAATGCCATACTGAAAATCGGCCTCTGAAAATTAATTATTTCCCATCTATTTCTAATCTGACAGGCTGAGGGGGAGAGAGAAATTCTCGTTGCAGGAGATCCAGAGAGAAATCACATTGAACTCTGTACACAACTGGGTGGAATCCCTTACCATAAAAAGCAAATGGATTTTGCGGTGAGATAGGGCATTATTTTGCACAGTAGAAAGAACTTCATCTGCCATTTTTTTAAGACAATGATAATGAGATATAAGTTCAGATTGCCATTCAATTTCATCAATATTTTTTTTAAAAAGCAAACTTTCTAGCTCACTCCAATATTTTGAACCTAACACAAGACTGCTTTTACTTCTCAGTTGATTTCCTCATGATATTTCCAAAAGGCTAAATTGAAGATTTAAATTTCTTTTTTCTCTCCAGCAAAGGGAAGGGAAAAGGAACATTTGAAATCTATTTAGGTTCTGAAAACTGAAAGATGTTGATTAATTCTAATATGAATTGAAACAAGAAAAAAGTATAAGATGCTAGAGATTCAAAAAAGGGGGAAAATATTACCCTGTTATATTAAAGAAAAAAATCCAAGAAGATGACAATATTGATGTAGGGAGAGGGTTACACTGAGAATAATAACCTAATTTTATTCTCTTTTCTTTTTCTCATCAGGATCACTTATCTGAGAAATATGGTGTTGAACGTTTGCACAGATTATGAATCAATTTTAATGTTCACCAAATCATACCTGCCAAGATATTTTTATGTTTACGATTGGAATGGTTCATGCTTAAAACCATGTGAAAATTTATGTCAAATTTAATTGCTTACCTTTATATCATTTATCTGTACATTATCCTAAATCATCATATTCTTTAATCAATTTTATAGACATTATGGTTATGAAAAAAGATCCCTGTGTAGATGGGATACCTTAATATTTTTGAAAACTTGATTATTACAGCTATATATTTTATACAGTACATGTTTTAAAATTTTAGAAATAATATTATAAACTCATGTAACCTATCTTTTATATAAAAAAAAGTAGAGAAAAAGCTGAAGCCCATTGTTTAACAAAAGTTCAAAGAAGCAAAGCTTAAATCTATTGAACCAATTTTGTACAGTTAAAATATGGAAATAATAATATTTGCTGCAAATGAATGATTGCAACTCTGTGTATGGGTAATTTAAAGATGCTCAACACTTTTCAGAATGTAAATTATAAGAGTGTGGTCATGAGGCTTTCAAAGATATAGGTGATTTAAAAATTAAAAATATTAAATATCTATATATAGAGATAAAAGGATTAGCAAATGTATCAATTGATTTTCAAAATTGTTTAGCTTATAATTTTGTCTTCACATATATCTTTGATCATTCATCTAGATTTCTAACTGTACACTATGCAATTGAACTGTGTATTGAAAGCTTTCAAAAGATATAGACAAGGCTTTTTATCTGCCAAGTGAAAAAGGCAGGAAAAATTCATACTGAAATGTGTGAGGAGTAATAACTATTCTTTTCTCTTTAGGGAAATTTTCTAGCTTTACATCATGCAATTTGATTGTGCTTTGCAAGAAAAAAGGTTGGAAATATTCACACTGAAATAAGTGAGGTATCAAGAGTAATAACAAAACCAGAAGCTAAAATTTTTGCACCAAAACCCCAATGATATTATTATATGAAGAATGTAAATTTGAAGAGCGTAATTATCAATCTTTTAAATCTCCTGTTGGTTTAAAATTATATCAAAAGCTGAAATATACAGATAAATACATTAGGGAATGTAGACCTATATCTTAATTACTAAAAACTATTTTGCTTTATATTTTGTCTTCCCATATGGCTTTTCAAGTAGATTTTCTAGCTTTACATTATGCAACTGAATTGTGCGTTGAAAGCTTCCAAAATATACTTAAGACAAGTCTTTAATTTAATGCCTTGTGAATAAGAACTGGAAACATTCATACAGAAATGTGTGAGAGAGTAAGAATGGAAACATATCTAACAACTGAACTTTTTGCTTCAAAACCAAATTGATATTATAATGAATGTAAATAGTTAAAATTGTGTAAATTTAATCTTTATACATGACAAGGCCCCTGAATAGCTAGATTTTTATCGATATACATTTTCATAACTGATTTTCTACATAAGGTATTTAAGAACATCTTTCCCGTATGACTGTCTGATAGACTTAGGGGATAATAAACAAATTAAAAATATGTATATCTCAAGAGCAACCTCTGTTATGTTTTTTTTTTTTTTATCATTTTTTCTTGATCTCATCCTCCTCCTCTCCGACCAAATGTCTCTATTGGAATATAGAGGCTTTTTAAACTACAAAAATAATCATTGGTCAATTTTATATTTTGTGGCTCCTAGTCCGTTTTTGTTATAAATTTTTTTTATGTAGTAAATCTGTTCTTTTTTCACATTGTTTCATGTTGTGCATATTTTGTTTTATTCTCTTTAATGAAAATATATTGATATCCAGCAATACATTCAAAATAAAGAAACATAATGCACTTTGATTGTTGAAGTCTTGTCATCTATTGAAATGTTACAAATATCTAAAAAATCAACACAACAAACCGACTTATTCAAAATTTATTAATGTGAAATGATGTGTATGAAGGTCTTAGCCCAAGGCAATCATATAAAAGAGGCAAATACTTGAATACACTGCTCACCCTTCAAAGGCAGAGATTTCCCAAATGTATACAAAAGACATACTGACTTAAAATAATGTAGAAGGAGAAGGAAGAGGAGGAGGAGGAGGAAGAGGAAGAGGAAGAGGAAAGAAGAAGAAGAAGGAGAAAGAAGGGGAGAAGGAGGAGGAGAAGGAAACGAACGAAGAGAAGGAGAAGAAGAAGAGGAAGATAAAGAAGAAGAAGTAAGATGATTTTAAGGTGGAGAATATAAATGTAGCTGATAAATTTATTTACTTGTACACGACAAGCTTGATACTGTCTCAAAAAATGCAAGATCTGTATTGAACTGAGTTGAGAGGACTAGCCTGGAGCAGTTTTACTGAGCGGAACACGGTTAATGTTTTAACTGCACACAAATACTGATTTCTACAAATTATTATGATAATGCATCTATTCATTAATGCAGATTTATTTAAAAAAAAAAAAATAGAGAGATTAGAAATAAAAACAAATGAAAATGGGTATATTGCAGATTTTTTTTTCTAAATTGCAATAAAAAATATTGGGATAAATAGAACAAATGGAAGTCCTATTTGGCAATTTTCCTTAAATAGTTATTGCAGTGATTGACACAAAATTTTTTATATGAAATTCTATAAATGGTACCTTGGCCATGAACTCATTCATAATAAAATAATTCGTACATTAACTACATCAACACATAACGGAAATTTACCATAACGTTTTATTCCAAAGTTAGAGGTGGTTAAAGCAATTAAAGAAAGGTTCTAGATGATAATAAGTTAAAAAATCATAACTGCAGTTACATTTTTCTGTACTCAAATCAACTTGAATAGTGAGGTTTTTTTTTCGAATTTCTCTTTGCTGCCCCTTGATTGAAACTTGCAGCTTGGTGTATACAACTTTGTGCTGAAAACAGCACACCAATTTGGCACCCAAGGTGTATGATGATGATGATAATGTGAAATCCTAACAGAGATCATTATAAAGTTTAAGAAATCATATTTTTTTGGACAAACATTCTTGATGACTATAATTTCTTATCAGTAAAAATACCATGAAATGTTAAGCTCATTTTGATATCTGATGGAAGACTTGCCCTTGCGATTTCCTCAAAAGTTGAGGCATCTAGCACCACCATATAGGACTGGACACTGGCGTTGGCAGCAATAATGGTGGACAAGATAACACCTGGATTAATATGGTTAAAGATGAAAGAACTAGAATAGTGTCAGTTCATTCTTTTTAGGCGGTTTGAGTGTTTAAATAATTAGAAAACCACCTACAATAATATGGTCTTATAATTAGACTCACATGAGTGTATTTCATTGCTTAGACCAAGGTAAAAATTGGATGTATTTTACAACTCTTTGTAAATTGGTTTTAAGCTTTATCACGATAACACAAATTCAATATTTCAGAAGTAACTAAAAGAAGTAATATCATACTAAAGAAATAACAGTGTTTGGCAAAACTGAAATGCAAAGCCTTACTTTAAGCTCTTATTAATATTGCTTTAAAAAAGAGGTCTACTATGATTGCACAATGAAAAGCTAATACTATATAAGAGCCCCACCTCTTATCTAAAGATGGATTTAGATTTAATACTCAAACAGACTATATCTCTTTTCCACCCTGAAATAGGGGATTGATTTGTTAGAGTTTTGGGACCACAGGCCACCTTAAATCCCATTATATATATATATATATATATATATATATATATATATATATATATAATTATATAAATATACATTGTATTCAGCGTTTTTTCTGTCTATGTCCATACTAATTAACATAATCCATAATACACTCTTATCATACAAATTGAATCTCGTAACCCATTCAATTTAGTAGTTACCATCGTCCTCACGAGTGGCGCCGGGTCTGGGCACAAACACTGGCTCTCCAGGGCTGTGGTTTTCACTAACATCGTAGGTCTTTACAGTTTTCTCTATCAGATCAAACTTGGCCAACTGCCAAAGAATGTGAAATTAAAAAAAACAACAACCTAAATATTTTCATCTTATTTTGATTGCATTGTTTTGCTACATAAAGTTAAAACAAGAAAAATACTGAGGCAAAAAGTCATCACTTCTTTGATACTAAACCTTGCATCATCAAGTTTGCTTTTAATGTTTTTTCGTAATGCAGTCTGCACTGAGGACCTTGAAGGAAGCAAAATCACTGAGGCTATAACTAATCTTTATATATGTATGTGCAAGTTCAACTCATGAAAAAAAAAATTACATATTAGGCTTCAACAAAATAATACAATTCACATCTTCCTTAATTTCCTTATTGTTAAATAGAGGTAATAGCTTCTGATTAGTAAGCATTTATGATATAGTATAATTATTTAAGGCTTTTTAACCCTTGGATTTCACTTTCAAAGTTACTCTTGCAATTCATAATTGAATAAAGCCTTAAAAGAGAAGTAAACTCTTCTTCACAGCTGCATCTACTCACGGGTGTCAAAAGGTAAACAATCTTGAAATTAGTTAATACTTTGAATTACTAAATTTTCATGGTTGCTTACATTTCTTTTTCGTAAGAAACAACAACAAAAAAAAAAACAAAAAACAAAAAAAAGCATTGTCAAAGTTGTCAATGACCATGAAAGGGAAAGGAAAGGGGTAAGGGAGGGAGAGAGAGAGAGAGAGAGAGAGAGAGAGAGAGAGAGAGAGAGAGAGAGAGAGAGAGAGAGAGAGAGAGAGAGAGAGAGAGAGAGAGAGAGAGAGAGAGAGAACATCGTTATAATCCCACTAGCACTGACCATCCTTTCCGCAACAGATAGAGAGGAGTATGTGTAACAGTATCTATGCTTGGCACCATTGTAGTCGTAATTGATGGCTGGGAAGTCCGTAAACATGTTCTCTACAGGAAAGAAATATCTTGGTATAAGCATGAATACAAGCAAGCATATATTTACGTTAACCGCAGTTAAATATCAAAATGTCCTTTTCTCTAAAAAAAAACAACAAACTCCTACAAAACACCAAAAAATAAAACAAAAACAAAAACCAAACAGATGAAGAATTTAAAAACCTGCAGATAAAACTGAATGAGTTACAAAAGGACACAGAAAAC
Source organism: Elysia crispata (assembly GCA_033675545.1). NCBI lineage: Eukaryota > Metazoa > Mollusca > Gastropoda > Plakobranchidae > Elysia > Elysia crispata. The sequence continues at coordinate 251,180 of JAWDGP010003784.1, forward strand.
AAACTCATCTGTACAAATAAAAAAACATTTATACCTTTAAAAAACTCCGGTGTGACGCAAACCACATTCTTGTTGCCCTTCTCTAGAACAGCGGTTGCCGTAGTGTCTGGCAATGAGACCAAGTTCTTACCTTCCTCAGCCTTTACAGAAAAAAAAAAAAATGAAGACCTCATTAAAATCAGCGTGAGGTCTTTCATCTTAGAAAAGCTAGAAAAGCCAACCGGACTTACAATTTTCGTTTTGTTCTTCGTCAGGCAAGAAAGGACAAAAAGGATGGTCAGCTGATGGTCAAATTGAGTACACTGTGAAAAATGCCTTCATACCAGAACTGGCACATTGATTTGAATTTGATAATTTCAAACACGCTATCTGCATTGCGATAGAAACAAGTTGAAACCAAGCACGACGGATGCTCAACAAAAGGATTTAACAGTATTTGAATTATAGTAACCGTTGTCAATAGATAGTCGAGATAAAGCTTCAAAGTAATCTGATAAAGAAAAAAAAATCAACACTAAGTTTCAAACTGTACAATTTTAGGAGTGTGAAAAGCCCACATTTTGTTGAACGCAAATAATGGATTTTAGGGAACATTTATTATTTCTTGTGTAGTGGTATTGATACAGGATCAGCCTAGTCATGTGACCTAATTAATATTGTTTCATAACTGAATACCACTTTCATTGGTCGCCATAATTACCGTTAAGATTATTTATATTACATGTTTGTAACATTTAGTGCAACCAAAATTGTTTCGCATTTTCTATGAACATGTATATGCCATATTTATGAATTATGGTACGAAATATTCAATAAAATCAGTACGTAGAAAAATAGGCAAAATTTTGTCATATTAAAAAAAAATTGATAATACAATAACAGTTACTTTATCCAAAGCCAAAGGTAAGACAAATCGAGCATAAGTTGGTTGTAAATGGAACCTAGATTTAAGGTCCTCCACTATCAGGTTGAAGTAAATGCGATGTACGGATTTGGCTCCTTTTGGAATGAAGCAAACATCACAGACTACATGGTTTGACTCTTCATAGCAGTTGATGAAGTGGAACACGATTCCTTCTGGCGCTTTGTATGTTATAGGGAGACGCTGACCAGTGGTCCTGTCAACAAGTAGGATGTCCATCTGGAAGGGATAAAGTGAATTTTTGAACTCTCAATGGAAAGCTGTTGTTGGCTCCTACTGAAATATTTCTTTAAGTTTAACATTTTGTTAATTATAAAAAAGGATTGATCAGCCCTTTCGAAGCAATTCCACCGCTTATTTTCTTATAAACTTTTATTTACCTTTTGATGAAAGCATGCACCAAACTTTTGAATATGTAAACGATTTAAATTAAAATCCCAGGTGAAATCACAATTTTAAAAAATATACATGTGTGTGTGTGTATATATATATATATATATATATATATGTGTGTGTGTGTGTATGTATATCTCACATAAGAGCAAAAGCAATTTAAAGCAAAACCGAGAAAATAAAAAAAAAAGAACCTGAACAAAAAATAAAACAACACACAAACAAAATGCCCCTACAAACTCACCTATGTTCGATTACAATCTACATCCAGGTAGACTTAGAACTATATATGGTATTACTAATTCGATTCGAAATTATAACAAAATACTAGACATAAAAAATAAGGCCATTACGATTTGCCATCCCTAGAACACATGGGTAAACAAGCCTAATGAATCAAACAGTAAAGATAAAATCCTTCAATCAGTTTAAAAACAATCTTTTTACAGTAAAGAAGGCGTTACCTCTAATTATTCCTGGTGTTTAGATGAAAACAATAATAATATGGCTCAACTATGGTATAAGCACAACTTACCTTTCTCAGTAAATGTCTATTTGCATAATTCAATCGTAAAATGTAACAAAACTTAGACATTATTAATCAAGAAGGGTCGCAATCGTAAGACCAAAAGTGAAAAAGGCGTGTTAGAAAATGTTTAAAATTTCTGATGTTTTCAGTATTGCAGTTGAAGAGGAGGAAGTTATAAATATTACATAAGATACTCAAGGTAAAGACAAAAAAAGGGATGAACTGATTGAAGTTTAACTTGTAGGAGGAAATATCTTCAAAAGAATTTGTCTTTGTTTGGAACTGCTCATTAATTAATCGTCATTAAGCTGAACAGTAGTAACTTACAATGAATATAAGTGATAAGAGGCTGAACCCACGTGGCAACTATAATGTCGTACATGTAAAAATTAAAAATGTATGATACATCAAGGTATATCTTATATCTCATTTAGTTATTGATAAGCCTTTTAACGTGAATTGAAATGAATAGCAATCAGCGATATATAGTTATCATACATATAGTTTTTTCCTTCTTTAATCAATTCTGCTTGCGTCACCAAACAGGAATAGAGAGAAGATAGGGAAAGATAGATAGATAGATAAATAGAGAAATAGATCGATCGATAGCCAGAGAGAGAGAGAGAGAGAGAGAGAGAGAGAGAGAGATAGATAGATAGATAGATAGAGAGAGAGAGAGAGAGAGAGAGAGAGAGAGAGAGAGAGAGAGAGAGAGAGAGAGAGAGAGAGAGAGAGAGAGAGAGAGAGAGAGAGAGAGAGAGAGAGAGAAAGGTGGAAGGGAGTGTGGGGTGGGGGTAGATGGGTGAAATAATAGCCATTTTATGACGAGGAAGGGGCTTTAAAATAAATAAACTTTTGATGACATGATATGCTTAATTCTATAAGTCCAAGTTTTCACATTGAAGCAGGGCTCTCAATTCAAAAGGGTTCAAAGAATGTCTTTTGCTTCCCCCGCCATGCATGTAAAACAGAAAAAGATATTTTGCTTTGAGTCAACAAACTTCCAAGCAAAAAAAATATGCATCCGAAATATGATGTCGACTAGTAAAACAATTCGAAGGTGGAATAATTTAAGTATCATAGGAACGAAAACTTTTGGAAAGAACTACGTAAGGGGGGTGAGTAGAATTAGCCAAACAATTCAAATACTTTTATTTTTTCTCATAGAATATTTTTTTAAAATTTCACCCTCGTAATGGTCTTAATTGGAATTCATAAGACCATCGGAAGAGAGGTGGGCTGTGACATATATGGAGGAGGATAGCCATGATGAATTAACAAGGCTTGGCAATTCATGGAATGAATCAATTGACCGGCACGAGACAAGTAAAGGCAGAAAAAAATTACATTTTGCTCAATGCTCCAAAATGTCTGATGGGATTGTAGTTGTGTTTGAAAGCTTTCAACCCCACCTCCTCATTAAAAATAATTAAGAAATCCCAAATACTGAATGATCAATTATAAAACTTTCCTAGACTCGTGATGAAAATAGTGAAAATAGGATAAATGCACAACCATGTGTAAGGTGAGCATTATGTGATGTGCGATAGATTATAATTCATGATTTTTATAAACCTCCAAACCATAAAGATTTCAGTCCACCCATAACTAACAAATTTGTCTGCGCAGTTGTGACTCCCATTTGCGTCACATCTTCATGAAAAGATAGCATACTCACGGACTCTTCCTCATGTGGTACTAAAACATCAGCTAAATTCATCCCCAACTGCTTGTAAAACAGAGCTCGGGGAATATTCATAGTCAAAGGCTGTTCTAGATGCACAAAATAGTTCTCTGTCATGCCAAATGAATGGGTGTAGCTGATGTTCATTTTCCACCGACTGGGTATTGTTGCTACAACTTTGGCGTTTGCGAAGGGAGCTAGAAATGAAAAAAAAAATCAACAACAAATTAATATTTAAATTAATCTTATTATCCCAGATCAGTCGCAAAACAAGATTTCAAAAAACGTTTTGCAGTAATGAAACTCCATAAAGGGAAAACTGTCTTTTTAAGATGCATACGGTCATTTTTTCATCAATACTATGAGGTGAAAGTTACGGTTAGAGGAAAAAAAGTTGTCAAAAGCATATAAAAGGAATGTAATTACCAATCAATAGCATCTGCTCTGAGGCACCAACTGTTCATAGCTGAAGTACCGCATGTGGGCGAAAAAACTTTCTACATTCTGGAATCTAGTACAGGGTGTCTCAAAAAAGATGGCACCCTCTATTTTTGTGATTATTTCAAAACCAACAGAGAAAAGAAGTTGAGATTTGCACACAAGTAACTTCCGCTTATGTGACAGGCATGTGCAAAATTTTAGAGAAAATGATTGAGACACATTGAAATGGCGCTTCGAAGTGCAAAGGAAGTATTTTTTTGCAAAGTTACGGTGCGTCACCCTTTCTTTCCCGCGCTTGCGTTTTCCTCCCAAAGCCCTACTGAGCACTATTGAAAGCCTTTTTTCTATACGTCAGTTAATAACGTCACATGGCAACAACTTAATTTATAAAGAAATCAATTTCATAGTCCAAGACACTCTTCATTTGCCATGGCACCGTGGACAGACGTAGAGAAGGCCTTTTGTGTCCGTCTCTACACTAAGACAGGCAGCATACTGCAGACACAACAAAAGTTTCGACACTACTTCAACTTGCGTAGATGTCCAGCCAAAAATTCTATCTTTAGGTGGTCAAACAAGTTTGAAACGTTTGGCAGCACAGAAAATCGTCACCGAAAGCGAGCGGGACAGGCAACTAACTCTGGTCGCCCGAAAACGAAGAAAATGCCGCTATTGTCTTCCAGTCCGTCCAGGCGGATCACAAGAAATCAATAAGACGGAGAAGTCAGGAACTTAGCCTGTCTAGGAGCAGTGTGCACAGAATTTTGCATTCCAATCTGCAGATGCAATCGTTCTCACTGCAAGTCAAGCAGCGGTTGAACGATCAGGACAAGGGGCAGAGGGTGCTCATGTGCCAGTGGTTCCGTGAACGTCTTCGTTGTGAGCCTGACTTTCTTGACAATGTGTGGTTCACGGACGAAGCCCATTTTTATTTGTCTGGACATGTTTCCTCACAAAGTGCATTTTACTGGGGGAGATCTCCACCTGAGTATGTTCTCGAACGGCCCCTTCACGCGGAGAAATGTACTGCTTGGGCTGCTATCAGTACTCAAGGAATTATTGGCCCCATCTGGTTTGTCGACGACGAGAACGAAACAACGACAATCAACGCAGAGCGTTACATGGGTGTGTTGAAGCAATTCTTCGTTAACTGAAAAGAAAACATGTCGATGTGGACTCCCAATGGTTCATGCAGGATGGGGCTACTCCCCACACTGCGAACTGTACCCTTCAGTGGCTCAGATCAAAGTTCCAGGACCGAATCATCAGTAGACGCACTACAGTTGAATGGGCTCCTCATTCTCCGGACCTGAATCCCTGCGATTTTTACTTGTGGGGTTATTTGAAAGCAGTTTCCTATCGTGGCAAGCCGGCTGATCTGGAAGAATTGAAACAAGCAGTTGAGGAAACTGTTCGTGGCATTCCGATGGCAACATGCAAGGCTGTCATCGCAAACTTCGCCAAAAGAGTTGAAAGGTGCTTGGCCGTCAATGGGACGCACTTTGAGCATATGCCATTCTAAAATTAATAATTGTTAAATGAGTCAATAAAACTAGATCTATTTACTGTATTTCTTCAGCTTTTACTCGCCTATCTTTGCATTTTCTTTTCACAGTTTTTTTTTCCAGTTGCCCCCACCGGCCACCTGATTTATGTTGTTTCAAAACACGTTTTTCAAGTTTGACGTTAATCCTGTTCAATTTCATTTTCACTACTTTTTTTTAATCTTTGCTGTTGGTTGAGCTTTTGTTCCTTGTTTACAAAAATTGCACACAAGTTGCTACATATACTGTTCTATGTTGAGCCTAAATTGTTTTACTACACGTTTAACAGTTACTGTTTTATTGAAAATTTCGAGGGTGCCATCTTTTTTGAAACGGGTTGTACTTCTCTGCAGAGGTCATCGAATTTAACTTTGGCATAATTCGTTGTCAAATCTCTTTTTTTTTTTTTTTTTGCACATGACGTCTATGAAAAAACATCTTAAACAGAATGTGCCCATTGCAGCCTCTTGAAATTGACTGAAAAAAGACACGTATTGACAACTCTCCTCCCCTCTCCAACACTTTATATTATTCAGTTTCGATCAACACCATGAATAATTATTATGAGCCATTCAAAGATTAGATTTTATAGCAGCCACCACCTTGTATTTTCATCTCTTCAAAACCATGACAGCATTTCACCATCTGTGATTTCTCTCTCCCTGAATTGAACGTAAGAAAAATTCTTGTATCAACCACATTTGAGGCTTCCGAGTACTTCTATTGCTGAATTATCTTAGATATAAAAAAATAATAACAAAAATAGCAGCAACAACAACAACAACAACAACAACAACAAAAACAACAAAAACAATAATAACAACAACAACAATAATAATAATAATAATAATAATAATAATAATAATAATAATAATAATAATAATAATAATAATAATAATAATAATAATAACAATAACAATTAAAAAAATATCTTAATGATGACAGAAATAATGAAAAATGTACTCTTTACCGTGATTCATTCTTTTTTGAAGACCGCTCAAAATAAAAATCACAAAGCAATACTCCAGTTGAACAAATACTTAGATACTCAGTACTCAGGTCAGCATAGAATTGCTTTACGAGCTAGTAAACAAGTAGTGTTGAGACGAATATATTGGTCATGCGAACCACTCATTCAATCTGTTATTATTTAATGTTAAAAAAAAACAAGATAGAGAACAAAGTCGATAAACTTTGGGCAACAAATCTCACAAAAGCAACTGCGCAGACTACAACATGCTATTAGCATGGAACCAGAAAAAAAATGTGGTCGCAATTGTAAGAAACTGCAGAAACTTTCAGAAAGAGAATAGAAGAGAAAAGAGCAAGAAGAAAAGAAAAAAAAAAAGAGAAAGAATGAGAGTGCAAGAGACAGGTGAAAAGACGGATGAAAAGATAAGAATGACAAACGGATAAAGAAAAAAATGGATTGGGGTGAATATTACAGATAGATATACGAGAGATGGAAAGACTTAGTATTATTAGTAATACCAGTATGCATTTCACACTTACATTTTGTTGGATCTGGCTGGGGTGGGATAGCAATGAAGTTATAAGATTTATTAGGATTCATGTTTGTCCCGTAAAAAATAGCAGTGCCGTCTTTAAGCTTATGGGGATGAGCTGTTCCCATGTGTACAGCGATGTAATCACTTATCTCTCTCTGGAAAATCGAAGAAAATTAGAACAATAAAATTGATATCAATTCGTTTTTTTGTCCGTTAGGTATACATGCATCCTTAAAATATTGCGAAGTATCCTGGAAGAATTTCTTCACGCTACCAGAGTTTCATTAAGAGTCATTTTTGTAGAATCGTAGGAAAGTAGTGGAGAAAATGTGCCATGAATGAATTTTTTTTTTTAACTTGTTCCATGTAGAAACCTATAGATCGGCAGGAAATGATTGCTCTTCATTCATCAAAATAACTCCAATCTGGTTTTTTTTTTAATTTCACAAAAATTGGGTTTTGCAGGCTTTCATGACGTCATATCAAAATATTTTTAATAAAAGAGTGCATTATGGTTTTAAAGATCGCTTATACAATCATATACGGTTCATAAACAACAACATACAAATAACGTAGTACATTTTGTCTAATTTGTTAGAACCTTACAGAGTTGTGATAATTAAAAAAAAAACAAAAAACAAAAACAAAACAAAACCAAAAAAAACCTTCGATTGAAAAAAAAAATATCAAGTACCAATTGTATATTGCATTTGACTTGGGGCTATTAATAAGCAAAAAGCACAACAAATTTAAAGACAGAATTCGAATTTCAGAGTCGTACTTCATTAAGATTAACAAACACTGTTCCCTGCATAGCCCAAAGCCCTTTTTAAGGACCCATTTCCTTCCCTGATCCCTTGGTTTTTTTTCCTCATAAAGTCTTAATAATATTTTTTTTTTCTGCAGCCGACTTTTGTCTTTTGCTAACGTCAACTTTCTTACGTTTAAATGGCGATGGCATAGTACCAGTGTTAAGCTTATACACCATTTTATTAATGAGGTATGTTTTAGTCACTTTTTTCCTCTCTCCTTAAACATTCTAATAATCATTGAGTGTTAGTAAAGAAACTGCATTTTACTTCTGTGTCAGGCACACCTTGATTGTACTTCTGGTGCTTCATGAGTTTAAGTATCGATCTTTTCTGTTCATAATATTGTGATAGGAAGGGTTAATTATAACAATGCAAAAAGCCTTTTACAACCTAAACTCTGTCATTTCATTTATTTAAGAGTCATAAATCAAATTTTTTCTGTTATGCCGAAAATCACTCATCATGTGGAAGTCAAGACTATTTACAATGAAATCTCTTTTGCTTTTTCTCCTACTTATAAATAGCCTGATCTTCCTTTTGTGACTAAACAAGTGCCTCAATCACTTTTATGACGGGCGTCTTCTAAATGCATCGGGTTGCTTAGCACTGAATATCGGAACTCTTTGCGAAGTCGCTTTACCTGAATACCAAAGCGCTTCCTACTTAATCTTATCTTTCTAGGAGAACTAAATATTGAAGTTCATGTTTACTTAATGTAAAGATAATTATATCGTTGTGATTATGTTTATGACAAAATATTAGAAGTATGGTGCATTACATATCATGTTTACCTCACAAGTCGATTGGAAGGACTGTGCCCTGCTGCCGGTAGTACTTTTAACACGATTTAAGGATGAGTATAATTGAGAGTGCCGTTTTTGATTGATCAAGGAGTGAGCGAATGCTGAGTTATGATAGGAATAAGTCAGTGTGATAACAAGGCTGCCCTGAGAGGTTATCAGAGCAGTCTGTGAAATAAAGAAATTCTAACTGAAAAATTTTTTCTTCGAAATTTATACTAGCAAAAACTGAAACAAGATTCATTTCTTATCTGTCCGAAGCAAGGGGAGAGTATTATTTATCTCACGTAACGTAAGAACCTTTTACATCATGTGACATATTGGGGACAATTTTTATCAAATACCTCTTGAAAGAGTATCCAAAAGTAACGAAATTACGCTATGCTATTGGCAGTAAGGTTAGTTTTGTTTAACTAGAATTAAATATTCCAATACAGGTGACTTTCCTCATTGTCTCGTAATGCTAGAGATTGATTTTAATACTTTATGCTAAAAGTTGTTCCACATCCTATTAATCCGTTTTCGAGTTCTAAATAACCAAAACAAAGAACCTTACACTCAAAGAAAGAGCCACGATCAGCATTTGAAACATCAAATCGAATGAATTGAAAAAAAAAGCATTCAACTGAAATATGTTCCATAAATAGCGAACATTATTATAGTTGTGATGTTAATGAAATAAAAAAAAAATTCGCTTATATGCTACAATGTCTATAGCATTAATTAGCCATCCTAGGAAAGATGTTAAACAAAAAAGAATGTAATTTAGTGCTATTTTTGCAAACGGTTATATGTAAAAATGTGTTGAGAAAGTGCTGCCAAACCCGCAATTCTATCTAGTTGCGCCAATAATCATTAATCATATTCAGCTTTTATGACTCCAAAGGAAATGAGTGTCTTGGTGTTTTATATTTATTCTAGACCTATTCCATTATTTCATTGCAAAGCAGATGAAAGCTATAAAAGCTATTTAAAAAAGAAGAGTTTGAAAGTACCTCATGAGTTGATATCTTAAAAGCTAAAATAAAACTCGCCTCTTTAGAAATGGAAGATTTACTCAAATGAAAATAATAATCCAATTTTTTAATTGCCATCAATTTTTCGATTTTTGAAAAAGTGACACGAGACTGTTGGATATAAACGTTTGTATTCTTGTCAAAATATTAGTTAGTTGCTAAATCTGCAATGGGAATCGGGTGCGTAAAGTTCGGGCATTATAAAATTATTAAATCTTGATGAAATAGATGCACCATTCCACCTTCTTTATCGGAGTTATCCTGAAAAGAAATTCGAACGAAATCTGTTCAAGGTAAAGAACACACTTTTTCCCGAAAGGACACCTACAGATAAATATCCAAGATATCGCTTACTTACTCGCTCTTTGACAGTCAAAGAATCCGGGTTGATCTCGTTCATTGACAGTGATTCGGTCAGAGCGAAGAGACGATCCCCCAACTCTATCATGTTTACATTGGTGTTGTCAGAAACCGGTTGACTTGGCATGAAACGGTTGAATAACCTGAAAAACAGTTTAACCTGAAAAATACTTACTGAACACATAAGGATAAGTAAGGAAACATTTTTTTTTTTTGCTATAGGTTTAATATTTTTAACCAATTTCTTTAAAAATACATAACCACCTACGTATTGCGACAATGCTTTCGAATGAGTCATTTACTTTTATTAAAGGAACTAAATATAGCAACTCCTTTTATTCATTTCTTGGCATTCGCATGCGAAAAACCATTAAACTCCTAATTTGTGTTGAAAATCTATATTTATAAAAGCGGATTTGGGAGGCTTTGAACGGGAGCTCCTCCGTTGTTATCCAACGCACACCTATGAAGCTTTCCTGGCGTGTATTCATGTGGATAGGTTCTAATCAACGCAAACTGCTTTCCTGATTTTCCCAAAAATGCTTTGTTTCGTCAACAAAGACTAACTTTTACCATCACCAATTTCGCGCGCCATTTTTTCATTCTTTATCAACGAAAGTATTTCTCTGTCGACTTGAGATGTAGATTTAGGTTTGAATAAACTGCGTGGCTAAGAATTCCCGCAAGGCAGTGCACTTAACGCGAAAAAAAAAAGAGCTTTGTAATAAGCGTTTTTAAGGACAAAAAACAACAACAACAACAAACAAACAACAAAAACAAAAACAAAAAACAAAACAAAACAAACCACACATTGAGAAAGAATTGAATATCAATTCGATTTCCTTTATTTCAAAAGAAATTAAGTTTCAGATCTAAATTTTGGGTTTAGAATTAGAATTATCGAGATATCTAGAATCTAGATAAAGATCGATAGGTAGAGGCTTATAAAATTTTATCTGGATCATGTAAGTAAAAGAAGAGATATCAAGACCATTGTAAATTTTATATGCCTCTTTAAATACACAAATGCACCTCAGATCGACACCAGGGTCCTGTTTGTAAAATAGGGTTTTCGGCTTGTTATATATAATTTTGTTGTTCGGGTGGTTTAAAAAATATGGTGTAGCTTTTTCTCGCACTAAAATTCTACCCACATTTGTTTTGTAAAATCCATGTCGGATTTAGGCATAAACTTTCTAGAAGAGCTTTATTCCGCAAATAGACTACATGGTGTTTTTTTCCGGAAAAAAGGACTCAGAATCAATTTCACTGTGTGATTTCACAAAACTAAGCTAAACCCTGCTTTTTTCCTCTTAATTTGTTCTAATACCTAATTGCAACGCTGTTTGTTTCCTATACCTAGAGGGTTTAAAAAAAAGTGTAACTTGGTCCTCAGCCACAAAATTATCATGATTGTAACTGCCACCCCACTGCTACACACCTGGAGAAGCACACAATTATCAATGGGACATTCTCGAAGAAAAATAAATGTTAGATTGATCAGGAGCCAAAACATCATGAAGCTACGCTGATTGCGAAGCAGTCATTATTTTGATAACCCGACTTTCCATAAATACACAACTATCAGGTTTTGGTCCTTTACTATTAAAGATTTTATAAATGTATTATATTTTTTAAGATTATATTTTTTGTATATTTTGAAATAAATTTTTCTTGCTTTTTTTTTTTTTAATGCATGTCGATAGCTCTCGCACCAAATTAAACTTTGAGCCTATCGGAGACTCGACCGTATATTATGGGGGATAACTACAAGAAAGACAGTGATTAGCTGTCATAACATTTTGAGCTAGATTGTAATTAGACATAGGTTTAGCTCTAAAATCACTGCTTCTAGTGGTCTCACTTTAAAAATGTAATCAATGATCTCCAGTGATTCTAAATATTTTGTTTAACGCACCCTAGTTATCTTTCTCTAATAGTCTGTTACCGGAACAATGACCTTCAACAGCATCATGTTTATCATTTTTTTTTAAAAGCAGACTTACCGACCAAAGAGAGTCTCACATGGATCTGGAAAGTTAAGACCTAACCCTTCCCCAACAATTCTTCTGTGCTTAGCACTTTTGTTGTAGTTTTCGGAGTCTAAGATGGAAGCTTGGAAGGTAACTTTTCCGTCACATATCGTCCACCGCTGCAAGACAGCATATCCATCAAAGAGATGATTCCAGGCAGTTGGACCAATTTTAAAAAGGCCAGGACCGTCGCGATACAGCGACCCATCTATCCACTTTGGCACTTCACCTTTATGGACATTGAAATTGATTAGAAAACTCTTTGCCCGAGAGGCTGATGATCTGATGTATAACCTGTTTGCAGGTAAATTCTACTATAGAAATTTTGTTTTGTGAAAAGGAAAGAAAAAGAAACTAGACGCGGGTAATATATTCAAATAGACTAACACTCCTATTAAAAAATCTGAATATCTCTTCACAAGAATGAAAAATTTAATGAATAATATTATGAGTCAAATTCAGGCTTTGACAATGCTGCGACAATGAAGTTTCTACACGAAACAAAAGTCAAAAGAATACATGTACCTTATGTTTCGATGCAAAAAAAAAAATAAAAAAAAAAATAAAAGACTCGATATTCATAGGAGAGAGATGGTGAGATGGAAAACAAAAATTGCATATGTACTTTTAGCAAGTGACCTGTTTTCCTTGAATGCGCTTTTTCTTTATGCACTTTAAGCTATATCCGATTACAAAAAAAAAAGTTTATGTACCATGAAGCTTCCTTGAAAATTTCTGTTTTTTTTTACATTTAAAGAAAGACTCCTCTAAAAGTGCGGAACGCATGACAAATCAGTCAACGATTGTTTAATTATTTTATTCATTCAATTAAAAGAGAATTGTATGTATAAAGCTACAACTATACTTAATTTATCACAACAGGTATTTTTATTCTTTATCTAACACATGAAACGAGGACACCTCAATTATAAGTGCAATAAGACGTTTAACCAACCTGTCACTTGGATCTCCATTGGTTTATCCATATGATCAGACTGTTCTAGGTGAAAGTATTGCGGAAGCTGGTAGAAGGTGGACAGATCGTCAGCCATTGTGCTGTAAGAAAGGAGAATTATAGTTTCAATTGAATATTCATATCTATCTATCTAAGTATCTATCTATCTATCTATCTGTCTGTCTGTCTGTCTGTCTGTCTATCTATCTATCTGTATAAGTATGTATGTATGTATATATGTATGTATGTATATATGTATGTATGTATGTATGTATGTATGTATGTATGTATGTATGTATGTATGTATGTATGTATGTATGTATGTATGTATGTATGTATGTATGTATGTATGTATGTATGTATGTATGCATGTGTGTGTCTATCCATCTATCTATCTGTCTATCTATCTATCTATTTATCCATCCACCCATCTCTATCTGTCTATATATTATAAATATCCAATTTACAAGCATCCCTGTCTGTAGTGGATCAGCAATTGATCGAGTGACTCTTGAGTCTGATGCGTTGTTAACTGGAAAAATAATGCCGTTGCTATATTCTGTCCGAAAAAACTCCCACAAAAAAAACCCAAAACAAACAAAAAAAAAACGATTTTGTTGCAACAGATTGTTAAGAAATGATTAATACTTTTTATGTTGAATCAATAATAAGATAAGAGTGTTATTGCTTCGTTTGAAATTCAACTCATCTAGCAATATTTAATACAAGCGATAATTACATCTGCATAAAGGTGAAAGCCCCCGTCACTCCACGCTAAAAAATCCATTAACATTAGAGGCCTCAAACGTAGAGCATTTGAATTTTCGATTTGCTCCTACTATGTTATTTGAAACTAAACTCATCTCTAGCTTTTTAAAATACAGTAACATGAGGTGTGTATTTATAAACAAACTAACAAAGAATAAAAGAAACAAACAAAACAGTACACTTCTTTCTAAAATAAATTATCATTTTGGCCTTTATTACTAGAAGGTACTTTTATGGATTTCGCCATCAGCATTCACCACCGAGAGCTCTAGTGGTTTGAATAGACTCTACGGCGATGATCTTCTAGAATGCTTTTCTCTTCAAAGTAACAACCATGATACAAAAAGTTCTGCGTCACATCTTTAATTTTTAATTAAATCTATGGTGGAGCACACTTGGTAATTTAAATTGTTGATTGATCTATTATTTGGTTGATTGGAAGTAACCTCTGGCATATTAACACATCCCCCCACAAAAAACAAAAAACAAAAAAACAAACAAACAAAAAAACCAAAACACCTCAGCTCAGTTATCACAATAGATTTCAACTCCAAGGATCCAAATTCATCTTCAGTGACTGGCCATAAAGTGGTTAAACTCCCGACCCTAAAGTTTTGAGCTAAAGTAGTCTTTGTTAAACAGTCAGCCAGAATGCGTTTTCACAAAAGACTTCATTTGATATATGATTTTCAATGTCTAAAATATTATCTTTTCCACCGAATGGTTAACAACACAACAAAAAAAAGTCAGGGCAAAAACAATATAACATGAAAGCATAAATGTGCGGAGAGAAAACTTGTAAAAGAACTTATTTGAAGTGTGTATCCTTATTTGCCTAAAATGCATTAAAAACAACAACAACAAACCACACACCACAATACGGTTCATACATAAATAAGGAAACCATTCTCATTATTACAGCTTACATCCATAGATAAGCGGACAAGCTTTCATTGCATTATGCCTCTCCTTGAATGGAAGTCTTATTCAAGACGGTAGATAATGGCAACACGCGTACAGCCAACCCCAGTTTAGAAAAATATGAAAAAGGTCGCATTTAAGTATTAATGGGATCAATTTCATTGGACTCAAAAGTGGTTAGGACAAAATAATTGGTTTTCTATGCCTCCCTCAACTTGAAGCTGATAAGTAGAGGAGTTGACAAGATTAGTGTGATGGAGTTTTTGTGTTTTGTATGACTTTCGTGCAATTCGACTTTCTTGTGGTACTACACGCAATTCTTCATTTAAGCATGCAACTGCCAGGCTGTAAATAATCAGGTCAATGTATCGCAGTCCAAGCGCGCATCACCAGCGTGAATAATCCTTTCTCCCTATCCCCCTTCCCCAAACACACACAATTTTAAAATAGTAATAACCGTTGCACGTGCTTAATCAGATCAAAAGCACAGCATAAGCTTATTTTAAGGTTCCTAACAAAGACTCTTAACATTCTTTTACTTAAAAAAAAACCTAACACAATGTAATGGATATTCAGACAAAAAAAAATTAGTTTTGCCCATTTCACTTTCAGCAGCTTATATATTTCTTCTACTTTATTGCGGATAGAGAATCCCAAATTGAAAGCATACTTGTTTATACCCTGCATCTATTAATTTGGTTACATTTTTGATTGATGTAAACAGGGATTTCCGTGTCAATGAAAGACACAAAAGTCTACTGTTACGTTTTATATATATGTTTTCCAAATGGCAGCAAAAAAAAAAAAACTCATTTAAAGCTATATTTTACAACCGGGAAGGTCATAGTTCAATGCCTATATAAATAATGTATTCAAAAAGAGCTATAAGGTGCTGGTAACGGAGACTTTTTTTTTTCGTCAGTTTTGCTCCCAAAATGCAAAAAAATATTAATATTCTGCCTAAAAATACCAAGGTTGTTTGCCTTCTATGGGCCAAAGAAACTGAGTGGAAACTTAAAAAAAGCGGTCATGTTATGCGTTGCATAAGATCATAATGCTTTTATTGGAAGGCGTTGGCTAAAAATGCGGTTAGTCAGCACACTCGTGTTAACATAGTATATAACAGTTTCACATCAGCATGGCAACCTCTCCAGCAAAGAGTGCCCTTACCAATTTTAATCTCCATAAAGGTGAAGCGAGTTAGCTTTGCCCTTGTTGCACTAAACTACTCGGTGCTTGGATGAAGCAGTTACGGGACAGTCTAAAACTTTTTTGTTCTTGTTTTTGTTGAAAAATAGGAATTGCCAAATGAATAACTGTGTGTACAGGACCATCCGTTTGGGCTAATAAAAAAGGGAGCTTGCGATTGCTGATGAGGATATGAGGAACGAAGATGGTTTAAAAAGTTTTATTTATCTATTAATTCCGATTCGTTCCTTTGTTCCTGCCTCTCTCCTTCTCTCTCTCTTCCCCGACTCTCTCTCTCTCTCTCTCTCTCTCTCTCTCTCTCTCTCTCTCTCTCTTTCCTCCCCCTCCTTCCTCGTTGCAAGTAAAAAAAGTTATACATCAATAGATTCAGAGAAGAAGTGTGGCAATCTGTCATTTTTATTAATATAAAATAAATTTATTTTGAGATTAAAAAAAAAACTTTTCATGGTATAGCGATCGGCATATGCCAGCTCATGTTGAAGAATGCATATTAAGACCTATACACAGTTAAGTGTTGTTTGAAATTGCATTTACACTGATCGTAATTCAGTTTACAAAGTACTTTTCGAACGAAGAAAGGAAAGATAAGGTGCTGGGAAGAGATAGAGAGAAAGAGAGAAAGAGAAAGAGAGAGAGAGAGAGAGAGAGAGAGAGAGAGAGACAGGGGGGGGATAAAGAGAGAGAGAGAGACAGAGAGACAGAGAGAGAGACAGAGAGACAGAGAGAGAAAGAGAGAGAGAATGAGAGAGAGAATGAGAGAGAGAGAGAGTGAGAGAGAGAGAGGGAGAGAGAGAGAGAGAGAGAGAGAGAGAGAGAGAGAGAGAGAGAGAGAGAGAGAGAGAGAGAGAGAGAGAGAGAGAGAGAGAGAGAGAGAGAGAGAGAGATTATAAATGCAAAAAAATCTTGCATTTTCTGTTTTTACTTCTACTTAAAAAATCAACAGACGGTTCAATGGAACCTGATATATTGCATCGTATTCAGCGAAAAAAGTAAATTATCTCTTTTTGTGTCTGCGCCTCTTCGCATGATGATAATTATGTTGTTGTTTTTTTACTCTTCCACCCTCCCCCACCATCTTCTGAGTCTTGAAAAGGGAAAAAGATATTAATTTTTTAATCATCTACATCTAGATCAAAATATCTCTTGCTTACCTCACCGCAGGGAGATAAGAATCTTGTGGTAAACCGGTGGTATAAACGTCAAGTGCGGCTTCTCATTACACTATTAAATACATTAGTGCAGGCATCAGTGCATGTAGGTTGTTGACGTTTCGAGTGGAGATGGAGACATTTATGCAGAATAACTCGTCGCAGTTCGCCGCACTCTGATAATCAGTTTTGACAGACCGAAAAAACAAGTGGTGTTTGAGGTCATCTAATAATTTTCCGCAACATCTTAAGGAAGGCGATTTTTTTGTTTGTTCGGATATCGTCTCAATGAGAAACACGTGCTTATTTTGGAATAGGCCAAATTTATTAATAGACTCTTTGTAAACTTCATGAGGTAAGTTCATGGATTCCCGCAAAGCAGTGCATTCACCTTTAGGTATTCTTTAGGAAAGCGATTTTTTTTTTGTTTGTCCGTATATAGTCTCAATGAGAAACACGTGCTTATTTTGTAATAGGCCAAATTTATTAATAGACTCTTTTTAAACTTCATAATGAGGTAAGTTCATAGATTTCCGAAAGGCAGTGCATCCACCTTGAGGTACTTTTTGAGAGAACTAAAGCCCCCTCATAAACGTTTAAAAAGATGTTAAAATAGATTTGAATGTACAGAATTAGCCAATTATCCATATCAAGAATAAAAAAAAGTATTTAACATGGCTCATTTCGTTGCACCAGGCACCGGTAGTAAAAATGAACTGACAAGTCAGACTTGCCGATTATTATTTTTTTCGATTTCTAATGCCAAATACACACGGGAAACTACCGCAGATTGAGGGAACAATAATGATTGTAAACTTAATATTTCTTCATTTAAGATGAAACAGACAAAGTTATCTCGAACTAAATTTTAATTTTTAGATATAACAGACAATCGGTTTTGTAGGTAATTTCAAGATAATAGAATGTGAATCTAGGAAACTACAATCTAGATCTAGATTTCTTTTGTCAATGTCAGGTAGAAAAATCAAACTATTGTAATCATATTTTTATTAATCCTTAGACTGTTTAATTGGACAAAGATTGGGTGTAAATGTAAAGCCTGAAAGAGACATATAGATTGCTGAATGTAAATACTTGTCTCCTTTGTTGAAAATACAAACTGGATCATATCACGTTTCTATCTAATTCTAAGTCTAAAAAATAGAAAGCATTCTAAATAAGCCGGTCATCAGATTGAAGATTTCAACTAACATAATGTCTTCATCTCCATTAAATATTTTTATGGAAATAATCATATTTTCTTTCTACATCCACGAGAAGTTACATTCTAATATCTTGATCTAACTTAAACTGTTACATAATGATACTGCTTCGTATAGAAAATCAAACGCCACTGTGTTTCAACGCTCACATAGTCGACCACGGCTTTTGTTAACAGTGTTATTATAAAAATAGGCTATAGAGTGCTCAACACGTTCTTATTATCTTAACTGAATAACGAATAAGGTCGGATTATAATATTATTTTTACCTAAAATTTATGAAGACTTTAGAAAATTAAAAAAAAAGAAGGAAAAAAAATCTCAGAGCATTGATGGTATAGAATTTGAAAACTTTACCTAATCTAGTCGAGACATAGATTTAACATTATACATGAATAATATACCATTTTAAATCTTAATCTAAATTCTAGATCACGATCAAGCATAATATGCAGACAACAATTTAGGCATTTCTGTGTTGTTGTTTTTTACTGACACGCAGAGCTAAATTAATGTTGCAGCTGTTTATCAGATACTTTATTCATGTTTATCCCATGAATCTGGATTTGACTTCTAGCCATGGTCTAGAATATAAATATTGGAACTAAATCATGGCTATCCAGATGAACACCTAGAATAAAAATTGATATTAGTCAAAACATCCTCATTCTAATGAAGATCTAATTAAGAACGTAATCTAGACCTATACGTGTAACCTAATAACATTGAAATACAATTCTAAGGACTGTGAGACAAATAATGTCGAAAGATTTTACTTTATTTTTTTGTTTTCATCCGTAGACTAACCTAGTCCTCGTTTTTCATTTTTGCCTGAGCTTTTCGCTACATGTAGCGTTCACAGTATCGGAAAATCATGGCCACCGTTCTTGGAACACTTTTGTGCTCATTCTTGAAACAGCGATATTAATTTTCTTCATAGATATAAAAAAATACAAGTTCAAGTTTTATGCTCCTTAGTATAGTGTGCGGCCAAAGACTACGCATATAAGTGTATCTAATAAAAAAAAAGTGACGTAACGACTTTTTCTCTCTCCAAGTTCAATAAAATATTATGAAGAGCACCTCAAATTTAACCTAAAGAATTAAAAAAAAATATCGATGCCACTATCAATTTTTCCATTTGTTTTTCTCTGCCTATTAAAAGAAGAGTAGAAACCGAAAAATTCGCAGCGGAGGGAATCATAATTAGGAAATTATGGAAGAAAGGAAAAATCAAGAGAGAGAGAGAGAGAGAGAGAGAGAGAGAGAGAGAGAGAGAGAGAGAGAGAGAGAGAGAGAGAGAGATAGAGAGAGAGATATATATATAGAGAGAGAGAGAGAGAGAGAGAGAGAGAGAGAGAGAGAGAGAGAGAGAGAGAGAGAGAGAGAGAGAGAGAGAGAGAGAGAGAGAGAGAGAGAGAGAGAGAGAGAGAGAGAGAGAGAGAGAGAGAACATCGTTATAATGACCATGATTATAAAAGATACAAATACAACGCATGTATGATAAAAGATATTTATTTATTCTGATAAAAAATAAATTGCATAATACTTAATACATATTATTACTCCAGACTCCATTCAGCTGTAAATTCATGTAGTTTTCCTTTTTATTTATTTTTTTTTAATGAAAAATTGTGTCTTGACAAAATGGCGAGAGACAGATTATTTAATATTTTAATGAGCCTAGAAACATAAGGCATTTTTCTGAATGTGGACCATTCTTGAGAAGAATGTAGAGGGTCATCATTTCTACATCAATATTTTTTTAAGCGGAAGAAAGTAACTGTTCTGTTAAGTGTTATACGCCCCTTTATTCCAATAGGAAAATTTACTTTAAAAAAATCAAACAGTTTTAATCCTTTTGAAGGGAGCAGGTGTGGAAAAAATTGTGGTTATTTTTCAAAATCTGCAAATTGCCCAAAACCAAATTATAGATAAATATTAATCAAATTCACAACCTCCATCATCACCCCAGATTTTGCTTGCTTGTTGTTTTTTGGTTCATTATGGGAAACTTGCAAATAGGCATAAACTATAATTCCAACTAAAACCAGACAGATCGGCATCACAACAATGTATAAAAATGCGTCCATAATCACGGTATATTGTTCTCTGTATTTTATTTTCTATAAAGTCGGACTACAATGTTTTTATTCTATTTATAATGGACATTACGTGCTAAATATCGCATCTTCTTTTGTATGTTTATTTTAATAGTAATCAGAAGACACGCTGATCGTCTCAGATTTTCTTTGATGCGATGATAAACATTAGACTTCAAGAACAGCTGAACAAGAAACTTCACTTTTCAACTCACAATAATTTGAATAGAGAGCAAAAGGATACTATTAACATACCCAGCATTTCTAAATTTTGGCTATACATGTATTATGAAAGAGCACTGAATATCAATTCAGTAATTCAGGAGAAGTGCACAGCATCATGAGGACAAATCTTTCAGTTAGATTGAATTTTAGGAGGAATATTTGGGGAAAAGGAAGATTGTAGCAGTCTTCATCGACGTCGTCGTAGTCATGGTCATAGTCATAGTAGAGGTAGAAAAGAAGAAGGAGGAGGAGGACGAAAAGGACTAAGAGGAGAAGGAGGAGAATGAAAAGAGTGTGGAAGAAGAGGAAGGGGAGGGGAAAAGACAGACGAACAAAAGTCGGATCTGAAAGTTGGGTGAAAAAGGAAGATGCAGATTTTTTGTCTAAGATCCAATAAACTATCGGCGCGTGAACAATACATCTTGTCAATTCATGTTAAATCTCATTCAAGAATGATTTTAAGCAATTTATGAAAGTACACATATATTTCATGACTATTCTTAAAATATCCTAAACTACTGAGGAGAACTTAGTCAAAGTTTGAAACCGGATATATGTCATCTCTTTCTGAAGCCACTCTATTTTGTTGACTATGAGTTAAGGTTAGAGTAAGTCTTCAGGTGTATTAGTTAGTTTTCCAACGGGCTGGGATAATCAATATTAGAATCTTCGCTTTGCATATATTTAAATCATGTGAAGAGATCAGGTCTCACTTTATGTATTATTATTATTATTATTATTATTATTATTATTATTATTATTATTATTATTATTATTATTATTATTATTATTATTATTATTATTATTATTATGTGTGGTTCGCTGGTGCGTGCTCTCACAGTAACGGTTGTTAATGAACTCAAATGTGTAACTTTCTTTAAGGTAAAAATGCAACTGTGATGAAAAATTATTACAATAATTTTGAAAATAAAAATTGAATTGTAATCCCCGAAGCTTTTATGCAGAGCTATACGCTTTGGTATTTCTTTTGAGCGAAACAGGAATTTTGAATTATAATGATGAAGAAGTCAACTCAACTGACTGAAAAAGAAAATAACACCCCCACCCCCCAAAGAAAAAAAAATTTCTAGAGTCAGCACAGATCATCTATAAAGCTATGGCCATTTAACCGAGCATTTCTAGACCACATAGGCGCATCAAATTTGGCATAAAGTTGTAAATTGTCCTAAAGATTGAAGTGGTAATATTATTTCCCCCAAAAAATAGTGTTTCTAAAAAATTAAAGGCAAAAATGTGATTATTTATTTTTTAAAGAAAAAGGCGAATGTGTTAACTAATTCCTCCTGTAAGCATAGCTGGGCAGAGATGACAGGGATGAAAGTAGGTCTGCAATGTAAACGATTTTTGAACGGTTTTGAAACCGTTTGGAGTAAATCTACATATTATAAAATAAGATCAAGGTCTAAGTAAAGAGTCTAACAAAGTTGCTTGGACATTGATTCTAGATCTAGGGCCTACATATTTGAGGCTTAGAATTTTATAACCGTTTAAGATCTAGGAAATATAGATGCTGGGTAAAGATAGAGAGGTGGAGACGTACATCTGGATCACGTAAATAGAAGGATAGACATCAAGACCATTTGTAAGCGTATTCAATACACAAGCATTCCAGTCCAGGCAAATTGACACCAATGTTCCGTTCATAGAATGGTCTTTTCAGCTTGTATAAATGATTAAAAATAAACACATCCTCAAGCATACAATCGTACTTGTCTAAAGCTACAGGTAGTTCATCAACCATAAGTAAATTGTATTTAATGTTCTTAAAAGCTCAATGCATTTATCTGGCTTTTAAGTATAACATCGGTATTGATGAGTATTGATTAATAGAAAATGATAAAATGGAATAATCTCTAAGGATATTCTACAAGCCGCACTGATTTAAAAGCGGGCCTTGTATTGAAATTCATAACTATGTAAAATGAATCCCTCATTGTAAATAACGCATTCATCGTGAATATAATTATACATGTATACCCGTAATCTAATTGGAGAAAAACAAAAACAAAGCATTATCCTATCACAAGCTCGACGTGCGTAACGTTTCAAAAACATTTTATCACACTGCTATCTTCCAAAAAATCAACGAACTTCATTTTTTCATTCGCGATAGGTCTAGCAATTTAAAAGGATCATTTTGCCCCCTTGAATAATAAAAAAAAATAGAGAGGCAATTCATTGTTTAAAAACGTTTATATTAAGCTGACGTTATTCGCGCTTCGTCATTTTTTTCCACATGCTGGAACAGGTAATGAAAAGGTTTTAAAAAATATGAATTTTTAAATTCAGCCTACCGTGTCGTCATGCCCAGCAAAGCGTGATAATAATGCTGCGCTCACAGCTGCCGCTGGCTTTTGTTGATCACACTGGTGTCGATTATACAACATAAATAATTAAACGAACTTTCCCACAAAGTGACATTATTAAATATTTTACTTGCGGAATAAAGGCTGACTGAATTGCAACAAAAACACAAATTTTTTATTTTTATTTAAGGTATATTTCGCCCTTTCAATATATTTTTCAAAGGAAACATTAATTTCCATTATCATTCAAACAATTCTACACATTCGAGATGGATTGCTTGTTCAAGTGTTTCAGCTCTATTATAAAAAAGAAAAACCTTCTTCAATGTTTTGACTGAACTAGCACAATTATACCAGTCTTATAAAGATTTATTAAAATATCCATAGGCATCAATTACCATTACTTTTTGAATTTTAGTTAAGATCCCATGTCTATAAATTAAGGAATGTTTTTTTTTTGTTTTGTTTTGTTTTGTTGTTCAAACTGATGCCTTTTGTTGCAATTTTTTAAAAAAAGAATATACATCACTTAAGTCTTATCGTTTGGAAGATGTCGGTGCCCTCCGTTGAATTTGAGGGCTACGAAATCAGACAGCGGTAAGAGAGACTAAAATGAAAATAAAGCCTGACAAGACAGTACATCACGCTTTAACAGCATCGGATATTCGTCATATCTATATTAAGAGATATACTAGGGTGTGATTTCGCGTAGTATTTAAAACACTGGCATAACTCAAACAATGAACTCCCCCTCTCCCCCTCCAAAAAAAAAAAAAAAAAAAAAAAAACAACAACAAAAAACAAACTCTAAATCGTGTGAAAATGGTCAAGCACTTATTGTGTTGAAATATCTAAGGTATAATATAAAATAAAGCAATAAATTTCTGTAAGAAAGTGAAGTGTGAAACGATACAAAAAGGAATTTAAATGATTATCATGCAACAAAGTTAAGTGATCGAGATCAAAAGATAAGCGGAAGGATAATGTTGCCAATTATTCTTACAATCAGCTAATGTGAATAACTGACATAGTGTCATTTTTCTTCTTTCATCCCCAATAACAAAACGGGTCGGAAGGAAGAAGAGTAAAAAGTATAAAACATTTTTCTTTCGGTCACCTAGCCCTTGCCACATTTATTACAGTTTATACGATGCATGTTTTCTCATGATAGAGTAGTGGCCCCAGCATCATCGATAGAAGCAAAAATATTCAAGTTAAAGACTACCCAAATATTTCCCGAGTGCAATTCTCAAAGGTCAATGTTTGGATCATTAAAGGTTAAACCATTTTTGGTAGTTGTGCTACGTAAATCCAGGATTGGACTAGCCGACAAAATACCGAGTCCACCGACTTTTACACAAGCTAGCAAGACTTTATTTTTCGCCTGTTGTTCAAGAAGTTGCACGAATTATTTTGAACAACAAACTTTAGATGCAGCTGTCGCAGGGATAATTAGGCATTTGTATGAATGTTAATTGAACCTAATCCTTGGAATTTTAGTTCGTCTATTGCCGGTATTGTTAATTAAAGCTTTAAAATTTATTTTCCTCTATCACTCTTAGATAGTCTAAAAAGCTCACTACTAAGTTTGGTCGTTAGGGTTAATAGCTTGCGTTGTATCTATTAAATGAGCGTAAAACACCATGCTTTTCCCTCAAAACCTCAAAGTAGAGTAAGTGGGAGTGATATTCGCAGCTCTGTGTCTATATATAATGGGGCTAAGCGAGCAATGAGAACCATCTAACCAGGCATTACAAACAAACCTAGACACTTCAAATTTGCCATAAAGTTGTAAATGGCTCTAGAGATTGAAGTGGTATCATAATTTTCCCCCAAAATAATGTTTTTTTTTTTTTGTTATTTTTTTAAAATGTGATTATTATTACCATAAAAGAAAAAAAAGTTGAATATGCGAATTTTTTCCTGTATGCACGGCTTGACAGAGATGGTAGGAATGAAACTGGAAGTAAGCATTATAATGTAGTCGGCGGCAACTCTAAAACCAGATAAAACCAAATAGGACTCTATGCTATAGAGTAAGATCAAAGTAAAGAACCTAAACAAGTTGCTTCGACTTGGATTCAAGATCTAGGGCCCAGACATTCAAATCTAGATCTAGTTAGATCTAGCTTTTACATTTAGGCTTAGAATTTCAAAAGGATTAAAGATCTAGATCTAGATTCTGTGTTAAGAATTACATGTATGGATATATCTCTATTGTGGCTAAAGATAAATAGTTGTAGGATATATCTGGATCAAGTAAAAGGATATCAAGTCCATATAAGCCTATTTAATACATAGAGCACCCCAACCGCGGCAAATTAACACCACAGTTCCGTTTTACGTAGACAGAGGAAAATAGAGGAAAAACAATGGTGAACGAGGGAAAGGTTAGGCACTGCCAGTCGAAATGTAGAGGTAGGGAAATCTCCTAACGCTGACACTGAAGCCAGCATCGCGTTAGCAAAAAAACATTTTGTATTTGCGAAAAGTTGTTACATGGACGAAGAAAATAAGTACTATGGGGAAAAAAGAATGACGTACCCCACCAGCAACAAACTGTATTATTGAACACTGTTGACATTTTTTTATACACTGATGAACGCGATTGCTAACCCTATCATTGCATTATGCTGAACATTATAATATAATGATATATTATATCAATCTAAAATGTAAATTTTTTTTTCGGTCAAACCAGTCTCCATTAAAAAAACCCATTGTTGTTTTTCTTTCCTTCTGAATTATAGATGTTGACGGCAATTGGCTAGAGGGGAAAAATGTCTTCTTTCAATAAAACACTCAAGGACTGCTTGAATAGAAGAGTTCAAAGGCAAGCAATTTCTGTCACATCCTTGGTTATTAATATGCCAGATTCTGGATTAGACTACGCGAGAAAATCGTCTTAGCCAGGCGGCACACATTAACAATCATACGGCATAAGTCACTCGTCACATCACCAGGCACTTCTTACATTATTTAATCTCCGCACGCCGCACTGAGAGGGAGGTGAAATTAAAGGTATGTGCCACAAGGCGCTCATTCAAAACGATAAAAAGTCTTACATGTACCTCGCACGACTTATCATCTAATCACACAGAAACATCCGTTTGTAACTTCAGCGACATGGGGGGCGACGAAACATCAGAAGGGCAGTCAATGCTTGTGCAGCCGATTTATGCTTCACGCGAACTTCTCTTTTACTTGTAACGTGGAAAAAAAACTCCCCAAAAACGGACATCAGTAAAATTGATACAGTTTATTATAAAAATGATAAATAAACGCACTTAAGACTAGGCAACCGATAATTAATTTCTTCTTACCATGAACAAACAGGTTGATCTGTGATCGACCATGCTCTCTCTAGGAGAGTACGGTCTTTTTGTCATGGATCTTTGATGTCATAAATGAAAGGACATTCTTAGACCAGATAAATTAATCTCATTTTTCTTTTTCTTCGATTCCTTGCGATGAATTGTCAGTGGCCATAGTTAAAAAATGAACAAAAAAAAAAAAAAAAAAAAGCTTCGTTATTGAAACTAAGCAGGATGAAATAGATTCAGATGACTGTATAAACAACGGCGGCGAATAGAGGACAGACTTAATGAACATGTGCATTGCATTAGGAGTGACTTGCAAGAGGGTCGAGCGATTAAATGACGTCACAGCCAGGACCTCGTCAGTAGGGTCAGCGACGAGCGACGGATGGCAAGACAGTACGTTTAACTTTTTGGTGTGGCTCATTGTGGAATATGTTTTTCCGGTGTGATTTTCCTCTCATTCCGTAGTGTGTTCATTAGCGGCCAGTGATCTAAGGCGTATGGCAAACAGCGAATGACTTTTCTTTGAGTGTCCCGTGGCTTACAGTTTTATTTCAGTGCAAAAGGGATTATGGACACAAGCATTAGCCTAAGCTAGGCGGCACACAGAGAAAGTCATTCGCCGTTGTCCATTCACCATTCGTCGTTCGATGCTAATGAACGCATTACCGGCGGTGTGGAGCGTCACACAAACATTCCATATTCCACACGCCGCTTGGCATTTCCTACAAGCAGCTAAAAAACTCAGTCACATAAGAAAAGTTGTTCGTCACTTGTCATTTGCCGCTGACCTCACCGATGAGGTCACGTGACGTCATTCACACGCCGCTCGACCCTCTCGCAAGTCGTTCGCATCGTAATGCACTTGCTCATTAATTTTGACTCCCATTCGCTATTGGGACGACTGTGAACACGTGTTGACCTTGTTCAAACTTTCGTGTTTTAAAGCTATAAATATGGAAACTGATTCATCACAGCATTTGGTGGAAACAGAAAGTGAAATCAATTCAAAACTCATTCATCTTGTCAAAGATTTTTCCTTCATCTATGACCCCAACAATTCCAAGCATAAAGATCGTAATCTTCTGGAGAGAACATGGACTTCAATATCATCACAGATCAATGTATCTGTTGAAGGTAAGAAAAGTGATGTAGTTTAACATATTCGTGCGCCAGGCGAGATTCTAAATGCCAAATTGACTTTTGTATAACCCGGCCGGGGATCAAACCCCGGACCTCCTGATCTTCGACGGACGCAGTGTAAAAAAAAAAGAAGAATAAAATAGGACAGGCATAAAAAAACAGAGATGTCACTTCCGGTGTAAATGAAATAATTGTAAAATCTATTGATTTCAAACACAAATGTATTTTAATTATTGTACACAGAACAAAACGTTGCACAATGATGCTGACACAGGTACTAGGAGTAGTCCCCGGAGTTGGAATTTCCTGTCCCCGGAGGTTGTCGCGGAAAAAAATTCCGAAAATTGCCAAAGGTTGCCAAAACAATATTGCCAAAATCATAAATTTCATGGCTGCAATGTCCAAAAAATCTACCAACCAAAAAAAAAAAACAACCCTTAAAAAAGAAAAAAAGTTTTTCCGTCTTTTAGTAAACAGCCTGGAAACTATAATATAATGGAATGTTAGTTAATGAATTTTCTAATATTTAGTCAAAAACTGCTGAAAATTGCCAAAAGTTGCGGAATGAGGCAGCAATGGCGGCCGCAGATTGCCATTCGCGGCCGCGAGTTCCTCCAAGGATAGAATTAACTTCTTTTACTGGATTAGGCGCTGAAATTTACACGCAAACGAGGTCGTTAATCCACTGTAAACGTCCACCCTCTGACATGAAGAATTCTGCTAGTGCATTTCTTGCTTTTATTGCATCAACGGGTCTACGACCAGGTGTGTTATTTTTTTCCCAGTTTACCAAACCAGCAGATTGTCTCAATGAAGGTGCTTCCATGGTGTCCATTTCAGTGCTAGTTTCCGGGCGCATTTCTCCATCTCTTGCTCTTACAAAATTGTGTAGGGCACACGCAGCCTTTACTATTGTCTCTGCATTATCTACCTGGACACGCAGGGGTCGTTGAAATATTTCCCATTTCCTAGAAAGGATTCCAAAAGCACACTCCACAACTTTGCGTGCACGTGACAAGCGCTGGTTGAAAACTCTTCGTGTGTTATTCAGATTCCTCCCATCAAATGGACGCATGATGTTTAAATTTAAAGGGTAAGCTTCGTCGGCAACAAAATGATATGGCATTTCTTCATCTGTCCCCGGAATGAGCGAGGGGTTCGGTAAATCCAGCTCTTTATTCATGAGCGCTTTTCCAAAATCTGAAGTTTTAAAAGCTGCTCCATCACTGTTTCTCCCGTACTCACCAACGTCTATGACAATGAACATTAGATCAGCGTCAACGACAGCCTGGAGTTGGATCGAGTGAAAGTGTTTGTAGTTGAAGAAAAGCGAACCTGCATGTGATGGACATTGAATTCGTACGTGTTTATCATCCAATGCACCCACACAGCACGGGAAATTCCAAAGAGTTGCAAATCTTTCAGATTTCATTTCCCATAATGTTTTAGAGGACTGTGGAAAGCACAATGGTGAAAGACTATTCCAGAGTGCCAGGCATGTCTCATGAACAATTTTTCCAACAGTGTTGTGGGCAACTCTAAAAGAATAACCAATGCTTTGGAAGCTTGCACCTGATGCCATGTATCTGAAAGTAAATTGATAAAATTGTTAATAAATACGCCTGAACAGGTAGCTTAGATTATGTATTTCATCCCAAATTCTGCTTTATTATTCTCAGTGTACATAAAAATGGGGAAGAGGGTGGGGGGGGGGGGGCGATGCGGTGTAATAGTTGCTATCTCCTATTGAATCCAACTGGTCTCGGGTTCGAATCCCGACCGTGCTGGTCTTTTTGTGTTTATAACAACTCTGATCCTAGGATAGGATCTGACAACTGTCTTCTTGGATAGGGATGATAAACTCAGAGGCCCCTTACCCGAGCAATATTTGAAATTCCTATCACGAAATGATATTATAAGCATTTAGGCTCTAGATATATCCCCTACAAATTCTCTTATATCAGACGTATTTATTGACTATGTCATATTTCCTCTGAGATATGTATGAGAAGCGAATAAGTGGGCGTAATTGATATGCTGGTTGGGCACCCACATGTCCTATGTCAAATGACCAGGCATAACAGATGATATAATACTGAAATACCTCGATAAGTACAGAGTCCTACGTGATATCATAGGCATTCTGAATCATAAGCCTACAGATTAGGCCTTCTTGTATTAAAATGTCTTCACCCTAATCCCCACCCCCGCCCCCCTCAGACTGTAGACTAGTCATTAAGCAAATTTAATTATTTCTTTCTTTTTCAACAGATACAAAAACCAAATGGCAAAGGCTGCGAAATAATTTCAGCAAGGCTATCGAGAGGCGTGCTAAGACACCACGGAGAGGCTCTGCAGCCACTAAACTGCAAAAGCCGTGGATTTATGAGGCAGATATGGAATTTCTTAGATTCCATCTGCAGCATCACAGGGCATCTTCATCCTCACTTTTGCGAGAGAGTCCTGTAGCTGATGTTGAGTTGAACCCTCTGACTCCCCAACTGGACGTTTCAGACAACCCAGAAAATAGCTTGGATATTGCGCCACGATCGCATTCCTCCCCACCAAGGAGTACACCACCAGTGCAGCAAGGTTCCTTAAATTCTGCTGCAAGACCAAAGGCCAAAAAACGTGATGCGAATGACCTTGACTCTGCTGTGCTCTCATACATCAACAGAACCCCGGCGAGAGATGGCGAGCCTGAGGATCCTGCCATCGGGTGGTTCAAAAGCCTGCTTCCGATGTATAATTCATTAACATCAATTGAAATATTGGAGTTCCAATCAAAAGTTGTCCTCGAATTGAGGAGTTTAATGCTGGCAAAAGAGCAACGAATGACCCGCCCACCAATTCCAATGCCACATAACTACACCAATATCCAACCACCGCCACAAATTCCAATGCCTCATAACAACGCCAGTGTTCAATCACCGCCACAAGATATCTACTCAACGTCTCGGGCCTCCTCATGTTCTATCCCTGAGTATGAGTATTATCAAGATTACCATTAAATTAGGCTTATGCATCGGTAGTGGAACTGCTATTGACCATGCATTTCTTTTTCAATTCCTTGATTTTAGTTATTTGTCACATAATTGTCGTTGGATTCGGCTGAAATAGTAATTGTTGATTCACTTTGTTTTACAAATATGTATTTCTCAAATGAATATTTCAAAAGGAACACATTTCTGTATCTCTTTCATGCCGCGCGCACGTGCGTGTATATGTGTGTCTATGTGCGTGTGCGTGTATATATATATATATTATATATATATATATATATATATATATATATATATATATATATGATATATGTATGAGTAAGCATAATGTATTACGTAATATGAATCAGATATCTTTTATCATAACAATGTTGATAAAATAAAATAAAATAAATTTTAAGAAAAACACTGAACTTACCGCAAGGTTATAAGAAGTCTTTCTTCAGCACATATGGACTTTCTGTAATTGGTCCATCCGGGCGAAATATGAGTCTCGACGATTGACAACAGTTCGTAGAATGAAGATTGTGACATTCTAGTGTAATTGAAGAATTTGTCGTCATCTTTAATAATCTCTTTAAACAGCGTATGATATTCACCTTCAATTTCACGTGAAGCATAAATCGGCCGCACAAAGATTGCACGCCTTTTATTTTTTCTTCGTTTACATCGTCTACACAACCACCATAGAAAAATCACTCTTTCACTGTCCGCCATGTTTTTGACATTGAAACACATTCATAGGCCAGCGACTTTGCTGTGTGACTAGTGACCATACGCCGTATGGCATGTAACTTTCTTTTTGAACGAACGACATACGGCAAATATCTATAATGTCTCAAACCACTCTTTTATGGTGTGTGGAAATTAAAGATTGCAGCAAGTGGCGATTGATCTAACGAGTAACGTATGGCGTACGACTTTCTCTGTGTGCCGCCTAGCTAATAAGACTCTAGCGACAAAACTATATAGGCGACTGCCTTGTATGAATCCGCCGCACATAACATGCATGCAACTATTTAAATCTAGAGAACTCTTCCACGCCTCCCAGGCTCCCACCACCCCTTTTCCACACCCACAAACATATAAAGGAAACGCATAAAGATACTCCTTTAAAATCCGGTACTGACAAGACCGAAACAGAATTTAATTATCGCATGAGTCACTGATTGCAGAATTATAATTAATCACATATCCACGACACTGTACCTTCCAAAAAGATTTATGATCTTCCAAAAGTGAAACACTGATCACATCTGAGTTTTTGACTATTGAAAGATTATGAATTGCTGAGGTTCAAGAGAAAAAAAAAAGAAAATGTGATAAATATTAGAGCCTGCCACAGTGTATTGATCTATGAAAGAATGTAAAGTTGATCGCGCATGATTTCAAGTAAGGAAATTATACCGAGTTTTAACTTACTAACAAGGAGATATGTGTTTGATATTGAGCGAATCACAGCACTTATAGTAACACCTAATACCTCTCAGAATTTACTCCCAAAGAAAGAAAAAACAAACAAACAATAGATCACCTTTGGGATGCAGAAACCGATGGTGTAGACTGGAAAGGCACCGGTTCAGCACACGTTTTTTGGCGATTGTTGAGAAGCCCAGAGCCACTACGCTACGAGCAGAAACGTGTGCTCCATCGATCGGTCTTTTAACATACCGGTAACACACAGACAGACAGACTTTTATTTTTTACCCTTTATTTCTCAGCTCTTACAGTTCACGTTCCGTCACACCTCGAGTAAAGGACGGCAGTTGCCTAAACAAACTAGACCAAAGTCTGTGCTTTTGTGAGAATCTGCACTTGAAGATTGTGGTAGCTAAGTTTTTTTTTTTTTTCTCCTCGAAAAAGAAAAGCGAAATTTATTGAGAGAGAGAGAGAGAGAGAGAGAGAGAGAGAGAGAGAGAGAGAGAGAGAGAGAGAGAGAGAGAGAGAGAGAGAGAGAGAGAGAGAGACCGAGACAGATTTTATGGTTGTAATTACTTCTACTACAACTGCTGCTGCTGCTACTACTACTACTACTACTACTACTACTACTACTACTACTACTACTACTACTACCACTATTACTACTACTGCTACTACTACTACTGCTACTGCTACTACTACTACTACTACTACTACTGCTACTTCTACTACTACTACTACTACTACTACTACTACTACTACTACTACTACCACTATTACTACTACTGCTACTACTACTGCTACTACTACTACTACTACTACTACTACTACTACTACTACTACTACTACTGCTACTGCTGCTGCTAGTGCTACTGCTACTGCTACTACTACTACTACTACTCTCTGTCTCGGTCTCTCTCTCTCTCTCTCTCTCTCTCTCTCTCTCTCCCTTCCTCCCTGTCTCTCTCTTCTGCCTATCTCTGTCTGTCTGTCTGCCTTTCTTTCTCTCATCGTTTGTAGGTGGCGATAAAGATAAGTTTTACAAATAGAACATTCGCTAACAGTTCAAAATCAGACCCGTCCATGGGTCTATTATTATTAATGTGTTCTTTGTTTCCATTTATCTTGATCGATCTTAATCGAAGCACATGAAAGCAAGTACCAAACGAAAGCTCAAACATTTGAACACGAAAAAAATGTTTTGAAAAAAATGTGTGCCATTTGAAACTCTGCCCAGCATGTGAAAGGAAGGACGCATATGTTTTCATCAACTTATTTTGTAAATGATGTAGATCAGTGCAACAAGAAAAAATGGTGATAGCTAAAAGTTTCAATTATAAATGGCTACAATATTGAACGCCTCTCAGAATGCCACAGGTTATAAATAGAAGCTAAAAACTCTACAAACGGGACCCTAGTGTAAATTTGCCGATGCTGGGTGCGTGTGTGTATTTAAAGAGGCTAATTAAACTTATAACATAATGGCCTTGATGTCTCTCCTATTTACTTACATGATCCACATAAAATTATAATATCTCCACCTATCCACATTTACCCAGAATCGAGATATCTCGATAGTTGTAGATCTAAATTATTCTATAGATCTAAATCTAGATCTAATATTCTAATTGAGAATAAGTCTAACCTTCAAGATGTAGTTTTGACAGTTCAACCACCACGGGATTTAAAAATTAAAACAAACGTTGTGTTCGTTTCGCATAAAAATCAAACAGATTTGTACGGCTAATTAAAATGTCTACCTAGCTCAATGGTTTGTCTCGCATAATTATATAGGGTTTATATGTAGTTTTAAAATGTGGTTTTGTAAATCCATCAAACAACTTTGGGATTTAAAAACATGCCCACGTAAAATCGCGTGATCTAGAGTTGCTTTTCCCTATTTTCTTTTAAATTTTATTGTCAGCCCACAAAAATCTGACGACCCATTTCACGTTTGGGGTCACAATCTTTATATTATGATTTAAATAACTTTCAAGCTTCCCGAAAATCGTTTGATTTGGGATAAAGCGTACACGTTAAAGTGCTTTATTTGCATTTAATGCACAAAATGTCATATGATAAGTTGAAAAGGTGAAACTGAATAAAATGTTTACAAGATCAAAACATGAAATGAGACGAAAATTGTGTGTTTATTTTAGGTGCTTTAACATAATTATAAGGTAATAGATGAGACAAACTTATTTCGAAGCACATTTATGACACAATGTTATAAAGACCTGGAATCATCATCTAGTGATTTTATTGGTCAATTGCTAGGTTGAATGTCTAGGAAAGGATCTCTTTTTTCTAACACACAGATAATTTTTCAATTTCTGAAAGAGTAAAATTCGTTTAATATTTCTTCGTACTTGTTTCGTTTGAACGGTAATCATAGCGATGGACAAAATGTAACATTAAAAAAAAATAATAAACAATATACACGCTACAACTAAAATAAGCAATGTGCAATAGATGATTATGAGCACTACGTTGGGTGTTCAATTCCATTCAATGACTAGCATTATGATAGTCTTAGAAGTTAAGATTATTGAGAAACTTTGGGGACTTAAAACTTGTCAAAGAACCTGCGTGCCTTCTCTTAAATGAAACAAAATAATAAAACTTAAAGCTGCCATCATGAATTACAAATCATAGAAACTGATAACCACTTATTTTCATGTGGGCCCTATAATAGTGGCCCTGAGATGTGCGATGTGTTTAAAGTTTAGGTTCGATCTAAATGAAGTTGCAGATATATTTGACACGATATAGGACTGTCCCCTGTGACTTGAGCCACTGAAATGTAAAAAAAGGGGCTCATAAAAAAGCTCCAGATATTTTCGCCATAAAAATTACAGCAGCCTGGTATGGACTGATAAGTAATAAAAATAAAATTAAAGAAAAAGTGAGAGAGATGGTTGGTAAAAAATGGGATTTCAGAATTTTCGGAACATCCAAACAATCCTAAAAGAAAAGACGGGGATGAAAAAAAAAAACCCACCTAACTTATGTGAGAGAAAGAAACAGAAAAAGAATAAAATTAGGATTTGCCATTTTTACAACTCAAATACTGACAGACTAATTAGGTAAAAATTGAATTAAATTAAACATAAAAATTTGGCTTGCATGACTATAGAGATCAAAAAAGCATTTTTTTCTATTACAATTTTTTATCCGTAAAAATTCCATGAAAGGTAAAACTCATTTTGATTTCTGGAGGCAGACTAGCTCTTGCAAGCTCCTCAAATGTCGAGGCATCCAACACCACCATAAAGGACTGAACGCTGGAGTTGAGTGCTATGATGGTGGACAAGATTACACCTGGAACAAAAGGGCGAGGAGTGGAGAGAAATTAATGTCATGTGCCTCGATATTATGACTATGAGTTTAAAGTGCTATTTCATAGCTTGTTACAATCAGTTGTATACACGTTGGTTAGTATGTTTTGGGCGTTTGTCAGAGTTTGCCCTGAACGTCCTGTTTTGTGAAATTAAGCAGGGAGCTCATGTTGAAAAGAAAAATCCTATCCTGGAATTGGGATTCTTTGGCATTCAGTGATGATAGGTTTGTGATTTTGTACATTCTGACCTACTCAATTTTCTTTCATAGTGTCAGATAAACCGAATAGCTCACTTCAAATGAAGTGTCAACATTCATGCTTTCTAATAGCACAGAAATAGAGTTTCTGGTATTGGAACGCAAAAGTAGCCATACTGTACCTTTTGTGTGTGACGCCTTACGACCTCGCCTCACCTTGCTATTCATTTCAGCTACAATGCTATCAAAGACGCAATCTATGCCGCCATCGTAGATAGCAAAATCTTTATGTTTTTAATTTGTCGGAAAGTTAAACATTTAAAGTTTTTCATCAGCTTTAAGTGAGGATGCTGTCATTCTACTACGTTGGCCTAAAACACACACACACACACACACATATATATATACATATATTTATATTTATACTTACCGTCGTCTTCACGAGTCGCACCAGGTCTGGCCACAAACACTGGCTCTCCAGGACAGTGGTTTTCACTCACAATGTAGGTCTTGACAGTTTTCTCGATCAAATCAAACTTGACCAACTAAGGGAGAGAGAGAGAGAGAGAGAGAGAGAGAGAGAGAGAGAGAGAGAGAGAGAGAGAGAGAGAGAGAGAGAGAGAGAGAGAGAGAGAGAGAGAGAGAGAGAGAGAGAGAGAGAGAGAGAGAGAGAGGTGGCTATTTAATATTTCTTTCTGTTTGTGGCATAAAAGATAAAGGAGAAATCAAGACACCAAGGCAATTGCAATAAGTCTAAAGAATAAGTTCTTACTCGACCCAAAAATATTTCAATAATAATGCTTGGCTCTTACCAATCAACAAAAAGTTTAAAGTCAATTTTAGGGTTTGAGATGCAAAATCCTCTACATTAATTTTGAAAATAACACAAAATTCATTTTGCATAACCTCTATATAAGAAACCTCTGTTCTTAAATCGATGAATTGGTCCATTTTATTGTCCATATAGATCAATCAAAGTGCCTTGACATTGTATTTGTTTACCTTATTTGATGGCATACTGACTTAATGTCGACAAGGCGCTTAGACGCCATAGTGGTCTTTGGTCTATTAATCTATCATTCTAAGTTCTCAGTTAACACCACTGTCGATGATTTACCTTAGAGAATCGCCACCTAATCACGTGAAGGATCCCAGATAGCTGCCCATTTTAACAAGTATTAGTAGAAGGAGACTGTGTATCATTTAATAAATTATGAGGCTCATTAAAATGCACCATTATTTTCGAACCCTGTTGTAGAGTCGAAAAGGCTTTTTTGCCTAGAAAATTCTTCCACAGTTTTCATCTTATCTTCAAAAGAAATGCTTATAAAAATAAAATCAAAACTAGGCATGTATTAAGAAACATAATTCTATTATTGCATGGCCATGATCTATGGCTTTATCCTAGATGGTTGATTATATCCATCTTAACCCTTCATTTATTACCTTCGGTTAAGACTCCCGAAAAGATTCACTCAACATTGAAAGTGTCATTTCCAATAATAATGTTGTCGTTTCCGAAATATCTTATTTTTCTAGCGCCATTTCCTCCTCCTTAAATATAAAGTGTCGGGTGGGATCATCTTTGTATATTTGTTGCTATGGATCTTTATCTGTCATCAATGCACTGTGACTATTTATTTCAAAGTTTTACCTGATTTATTTGACGTCATTTCTAATTGATTCTCTATATTCTTCCGAGCTATCAGCAATCATCGATTCTCTTAAGGGAGATAATTATAAAAAAAAAATGAGGCGGAAGAAAATATCTATGACAGACTCCAACTAGTGTTCTGAGACAATTTTACTGCACTATTGCTGCAGTATATTGCTGGCAGCTTTGTTGTGGAGGTTTTTTTTATAAACTCTAACCAGGTTGACATTGAAGCAGTAAAGAGTTGCATGTCATACTACAACAAATTAATATTTCGTTGAAATCCTCAAAAATTTGAAAGAGATCATATTGGTGCTGATGATTTCTCTCACCAATTTCTCGGGATGAAAAAATGTATCTAGTTGTACAGGAGGCCTCGTGTTAAGCCTCCTTGATCCTCGGCAATGATCTTTTAAACTTTAGACTTCAAACTAGAAAATGAGCTTTTGGACACGATTTCGCTCGCTTGAAACATAAAAGGCTATTTATCTGTTTGTTCCGACACAATAGTTTAAGGCCTATTTTAGTAAGGGTTATTTACCTATGATCATTCCCCAACAAGCATACTACAAATCCAGCAAGTAAGCCGAGGATTTATTAATGATGCTGGTGAATTATTGTTCAGACGGTCGATAAACAAGGAAGGCTACACTGTAAACAAGTTGAACTTGAGAAGTGAAATTTCTTTAAATCAAGGACATTCTTAAATATGTCCAATAATCGTTTTTTTTTTTTTTGGTTTAGACCATACAACATAGACATTTAAGTCAATAAGCTCAATCCAGGAGTAGAAGATAGTTAACGAGACTCTGGTACTTAATGACAGAGAGTGAGAGAGAAAGCAAGAAGGAGCGAAAGAAAGAGAGACAGGGAGAGAGGCTTTAAAAATCTCATTTAACCTCAAACTAACCTTAGGTTCCAAGATAGATACTGATGTTGATGTGTAAGCGTATCTGTGCTTGAGCCCGTTATACTTATAGTTATAAGCTGGAAAGTCCGCGGATATGGTTTCTGAATGTCAGAAGAAAAGATGAATCAAGATTAATAATGTGTTACTGTTCTTTAAGCCGATAATATCATATAACAAAATTTGTTGAGGTGGCTTTAGCATAAAAGTTAGTATGCTTGGTGGAATCGGACTATAAGCTGTCTAAGAACAAGCTTAGTATACCTTGAAAATACTCTGGAGTGACGCACATCACGTTCTGGCTGCCTTTCACAAGGGTAGCAGTGGCTGTTGTGTTTGGCAGAGAGACCAAGTTCTTGTCTTTCTCAGCCTATACAGAAAACGTGAATTGTCAAGTAAAGATTAAAAAAAAAATTAATAAAATGAAGAAATAAACTATCACGCTAGATACCTTTCTTAGTTTACAGAACAGCTGCAGATTTTAGTAATGACGCGACAACCTCACGGCCTGTTGTGACACATTCAGGTTTTTCTTTAATATATAAAAGAAAAATAGACCGTCAGCTAATTAATGAGATTGTTCTTTTTTTTTTTGGTGGGGGTAGGGGGGGTTCTTTTTGTCAACGAAATTTTGTGCGAGCGCATAAGATACAAGTGAGTGTCCTTTTCTAGGCGCTAAACTTATCATTCTATAATTAAACCGGTTGTTTACTTTAAAGTGTGTTCGTATTGAATGAACTAACTGGCAAGGCCAAGCTTCAATAAAATAAAAAGGACGATAGCTCTTTAAGTTGACCAAAAAAAAAAAAAAAATAGAAAGGCGAGAAGAACCATTGATGTCATAATCAAAAGGAATGCATGTTTGGTTTCAACCATGTCTTAACTTTTCCCCACTTATTACTCTAAGAAGTTTTTTTTTTTTAAAGCAGTAACATGTTAAACAAAAGATATTTTTAAAAAAATACTCAAAATAGTATAAACTACCTTCTCCAGTGACAAAGGCAAGACGAATCGAGTATATAAAGGTTTATAATGGTTTCCGGCTTTGTAATCCTCCAGTACAAGGTCATTGTACATACGCTGCACTATTTTGGCTCCTTTAGGAAAGAAACAAACATCACAGACTACATGATTTGACTCTTCATAGCAGTTGCTGAAGTGGAACACGACTCCCTCTGGAGCTTTGTATGTGATAGGGAGACGCTCACCAGTGGCCCGGCTCACAAGCATGATGTCCATCTAATGGAGGAAGAAGAAAATAAATGATATTAACGTTTTTGGACTTTTATTTACTTGAATGATTTTTCACCGATAAAATTTTGTTATTTATTTTAGTTATTGCAAGTTTCTGCAGTTATTGATGAATATTAATTTGCCGAAAATTTAATTCTTATCAATTAAACAGTCAGGGTTTACTATCTCCTTCTTGTCCTTCTACTTCTTGCTATGTGTGTGGTGTTGCTATGAAGTGCAGAATTGCCCGTCTGTAAGCTCATTGAGCTCCGCATGTATCCCTACACATCATAAATTGGAATTAATGCATAAGCTGCAATTACACGTTGTAGCAAGTGACCGTTATCTTCACGTTGCACATCATCTCGGTCGGATATTATTAAGGCTGCCAAAATTTTGCAAACATCTTTATCTTTTTTTTGACCAGCTAAAAAAAAGACCTATACATGAAATAGTTTAATAATGTATGAATTTGAAATTTATCACAAAATATTAACCAGAGAAATGCCTTGCGTTTTTTAGAGTAATTTTTCAACCCACTTAAAAGTTTTTTGTTTTTATTGCAGTGAACAAATTCTGGGACAAAGTTACATGCCCATCAAATGTACTGATGTATCTTTATTGCATTCCAAAAGTCATGAATCGAAGCGCTGCAATTTGATAACATTGATGTTATTATCTTTTTTCAAAAATTGATATCCATTTTAATATTCATAAAAAATAAGTTTAAAAACTAGTGTGTTAGATTTTTCATTTGTATCAATTGATATTTTATATCGGACAGCTTGCATCATCGCATTGTGGAGATATAACATTATCGTAGGATTTCTTATAATAAACCAGTACATATTCTAATTCAGTTTAAAACCGAATCCATACCTCTCACTCCAATTTGCTCGTGAAGCTTTTTTATCATGAGGTCAATGGGACAAGTTTTGAACATGGATTTTGTCGGGATATCATTCATATTTAAGAGCCAGGAAACTTCTACATGAGACATTATTTTGTCTGATAGTTTGGTGCCTAAAATATGAATGCAATAAAGGTGTACGAATTTTGAAAGTTGCAATGCACTGCCAATTTCTATTTAAAAGATTTTAATTCTCTACATTTATTTAAAAGTGTAATTGGAACAGATAAAAACCATATCTTATTAAAAAAAAAAAAGATTGAAAATGTTCCGTTTATTACATATACAATACATAAAGTAGAGTCTACTTACGGATTCTCCTTCATGGGGAACGATTATATCTGCACCCTTCATACCCAACTGCTTGTAACACATAGCTCTAGGAAGACTTATAGACAGAGGCTGTTCTAGATGAACTAAGAAGTTGTCTGTCAGGCCAAACGAATGTGTGTAGCTGATGTGCATTTTCCATCGGCTGGGGACTGATGCTATTAATTTGGCATCAGCAAATGGCGCTAGAAACGTGAAAGATAAACAATATGTTTTTTGTCATCGGCTTCCTCTTCTACTGCGATTCAAATATTATTAGTTACTAGCAAGATTACAGAGAAAGCTCTTCATTAGTTCATCTTGAAAAAGACTTATTTTGTAAAAAAAAAAAGTTCCTACTAGTTAATATCGATTTTTAAATAGAATTATGAGAGGCCTAACATGTAAAGTTTTTATTTTGGCGATCAGCCCAACAGATCAACTTTCATGTCCGAGATCTCGAGGGACGTTATGTTCGATTTTGAACATGCATGTTATTATCACTGAAAGATTTCACCCTCTGGTCCCTATTAATCTTATTATGAGATCTAAAACTGAAAATTTTAAACCATCAATGTCAAATCAAGTCAAAAACTTAACGCAAATTTGCTTGGTTGAAATGTAATCAGAATAGCGTAAACAGTCCGATTCTTTTCTGGACTGTGCAAATCTCCAATTCACCTGATATCTTTTATTTAAATGGAAAACATTTTGGTATTTAACACTGATCTATGCGGTATATATATATATATATATATATATATATATATATATATACTGCATAGATCAGTGATATATATATATATATATATATATATATATATATATATATTAGCGTTCTACGTGTTTAACACTGGTTCTTCTATTTCATTGATACTATACAGAGAGACGGATAATTCGAGAGATTCGGGGAGGAAAAGGAAGAAGAAAAGAAGAAGAGGAAGAAGAAGATAAAAAAAGAAGAAAAGAAGAAGGACAACAGCAACAACAACAACAACAAGCGAGACGAGGATATAGTTAGAATATACGAATAGTAAGATGTAGTAACAGTTATGCTCTTTCAACTCACACTTGGAAGGATCTAATTGTGGTGGGATAGCAACAAAGTTATAGGCCTTGTGATACATCATGTTTGTCCCATTATAAATAACCGTGCCGTCCTTTAGCTGATGCGGATGAGCTGTGCCGATGTGTAAAGCCATGTAATCACTCATTAAGTGCTGAAAACAAGAAATTACTAATAAAAAAGACTGTAAAATAACAAGACTATAATAGTCAGAAGCATATTTGAGCTTGAAACTACAATGAAAATATTTGGGATAAAAAGTTATATACAGAAGTCCCTTCTTTCTTCTTGAGAAAGAGAGAAAAGATCTGATGAGATTAAGGCTACAAATGAATCAGCCGTAATTAGATCTAACTTGTTATTGCTCGACTCAATAGAAAATAATATACATATTATGGCTGAAAGAATCACTACTGCTTTATCCCTAAGACTACCACAAAAAGTGGTATAGTTGGCTGCATAGTTGACTCAAAAACCAACATTCTTGGCCGTTAAATTTCCGCTGACTAAAAATAGGTGGCTATACAGGAAAGTGGAGATAATGTTGAAAATGGAGGGTCCTATCGCCTCAACTGCACCTTTTGTGTAATAGATTTCACAATCCCTTTATTACACTGCTCATACAGACATCCTGTGGTTATTTCGTGTTCTTTTTTATTTTTGTGTGGTGAATCCCAAAACTTATTCAGGACTTAAGAGGATATTGGCTGAAAACTCAGCGTTTATATATTATTAAGTGTTCCAATTTTAGATAAACCTACAAAATCTGCAGATCACACATGAAGCACTGAATTCCTCTTCATTTTCAAAAAACACAAGAGAAGAAAAAAATAAAAACGATTAATTTTTCAGTTACATAATAATTAAAACAGCTGATTAAAAAAAAAAAAAAAAAAAAAAAAATATATATATATATATATATATATATATATATATATATATTACCGATTTCCTTTGTTTTCGAACTAATCTGCAAATCTAACCAATAAAAAAGAATGTTTTCTATAAATATTTTTGCCTGGTTTTTAACGTTATTGCTTTTCGTTCGACTAAACTGTAAAAAAGAAAACAAAAGCTACGCTCTCATGGCAGATAACTATAAAGCATGCCAACTAAAACAGGTTTGATAAGTCTGAAATGAAGCAAAAATGTCAAACTATATGTAAC
Organism: Elysia crispata; assembly: GCA_033675545.1. Lineage (NCBI taxonomy): Eukaryota > Metazoa > Mollusca > Gastropoda > Plakobranchidae > Elysia > Elysia crispata. Next base: position 293,766 of record JAWDGP010003784.1, read on the forward strand.
ATAAACTTCATAACATTTAAAAAAAAAAAAACAATTGTAAGAGTATGGCGGGAAAAAGAAAAGTAAAAGTTAACCGCCAGGTTAATTTTTTTTTTTTTTTGGTTTAAAGATGAGTTATAGAAAGACAAATAATTATAGTGTTTACTCTTGGGACAAAGATTTTGGCCCATTAAAATGCACAGTTGTTTTATTAAGAGATTTATAACTCATGTCAGGGTCAAGAGACGAATAAGTCATTTATCATTGTCTTTATTGAAAATATTGTTTGTAACTGAAATAATATACACAAGAATTTCGACACACTTCATGCTGTTCACCTTTTTCTTGACCGTCAAAGAATTTGCATTTATCTCATTTAAAGCTGTTGATTCGGTCAGAGCAAAGAGACGATCTCCGAGTTCCATGAAGTTGACATTGGTGTTGTCAGACGGTTTGGGCTGACTTGGTATGAAACGATTGAACAGCCTGACAAGAGCAGGGGTAAAATTTTACATACCTATCTATCTTTCTATTTATCTACCTATCTATTATATATATATATATATATATATATATATATATATATATATATGGATGTGGGTATGTTTGTATTTTCCCTTTTGCTTCCTGATCATTCAAATTCCAAGACAAAAAAAAAACGTTTAATTCAGAGACAGTGCTTAAAAAATTTTTAAAAAAAGAAGGAATAATAATCAAAACAACAAAATGGAAAAAAATCAACAGAAACCCAAAAGATAAACAATTCTATAGCAAAGAATATGCATTTTAATTTTGCCATCGGTCGACCTTTGTTCGCTACGATCTGTGATTCAGACCTTATAAACTTTTTCTTCGTCTCAACTATATGTTTTGTGTTTCTCAATCTGTCTCTATCTATCTTTCTGAAATTTCAGAACAAAATAACGAACTCCTCCCTCCCCCCCCCAAAAAAAAAAAAAACAAAAAAAAAACAAAAAACAAAAAAACAAAAACAAAAACAAAAACAAAAAAACTGTCTACAGGCGTGATTAGAAGTTTCGAGAGGTATTTGATACTGTAGAATGTTTATGGATAGTTTACTGTGCTTGGGGATATTCGATAGTTAAAAAAATATTTAAGGTGCGAGTTATGAAAGGAAAAGATATTAACGATGGAGCTGTTGAATTCTTTTTCTATCTGTATACAAATCAAACCTATATCTTGTCATATAAACAAATTTATCTTTCGGTCTTTTTGTCTACGGGCTGTTTCCTATTTGTATCTGTTTTAATTTTATATCCTTTCACTTTACATACCTGCCTCATACATTCCTCTGAATTAAACGATAAACCAATAAACCAGTCACCATCATTACAATTATAGTCATCAACATCATCATACCGGCCAAAAATAGTGTCACAAGGATCTGGAAAGCTGCCACCAAATCCATCTCCAACTAGTTTTCTGTGTTTGGCGCTCTTGTTGTAGTTTTCGGAGTCCAAGATGGAGGCCTGATAGGTAATTTTACCGTCACATATCGTCCACCGCTGCAAGACAGCATATCCGTCAAAGAAATGTTTCCAGGCAGTAGGGCCAACTTTAAACAGACCAGCCCCATTGCGATATAACGAGCCATTGATCCAGTGTGGCACTTCACCTTTGCAATGATCAAAATTGAATAACAGATACGCCAGCCTTCCTAACCGGAAACATAATGCTAATGCAACATAGGCAGCCCATGGCAGATCTCATGATTTGGATGAATATTTTTCATGAAATAAGAGCAGAGTAACAGAAGTAAAAATATATATAAGTAAGACAGTTTAAGTAGATCGTGAGTTTTTTTTTGTTTGTTTGTTTGTTTGTTTACTTACTTTATTTAAAGAAAAAAATCATCATGATCATAATGTTTAAAAGGTATAGGAAGACTTGATTTTGACGGCCCTCTGTCGCCTTCACACGTTTAAATTCTTCGTATCGAATTATACATGCGGAGCTCAATGAGTTTACAGACGGGCAATTCTGCCCTTCATAGCAACACTATCCACATAACAAGAAGTAGGAGTAGATGGATATAGTAACTGTTGATCCTGTAACAGAGTTTGAAAAATTAAAAATCACATGCAAGGATATATCAACCGTGTTCTGCACTACTATTTTTAAACATTTTTCCTCTCTTTTTGTAATTCTGAGAAGTTGCGCAGGTTTTCTCAATATGTTAAAATCTATGCGTTTGTAGTTTCGTATTGGAATCTCAGTAACCAACTATCTTCAAAAAAGAATTTTTTTCCCTTTTGGACTGATACCTATTTCGTTCCTTACATTGGACCATAAACAAGTTAGATCTAGTTTTTAAATCTATCTTATCTTAACTTACATAATATAACTGGTCATATCAAAGTCATGTGTGTGTTTTCATAAAACAAAAAATTACACAAAGGACAGCATGACCCGGCGATCTTGTTATTTTGCTTTGTATATCTCTAGCAGCATACCAACAAGTGCTTGTCTTTTGTTTATTTTGACACTCAGCTGTCGCCTTTTTCTGTGACGGCGCTTCAATTTTTCAACTTAAAATCCAGCGTAGGAGGTAGATTATAACCAATCATACTTGCATCATTAACTTAGAAAGTAAAATATCTTAAATAATATGGTTTACAAAGCTCTCAGAGTAATAAGAAACTAATGCTATTGAAAATATGTCAATGTATTCTTTGAATATCTCATAAACATTGCATTTTGTTTTCAGACCGAATATTATTACCTTTGAGCTTTAGCCCCCATATTGTGACTAACATTAACTGTTCGACATTTTAATGGTTTATCTTCTGTACTTTCACGATCACATGCGTGCCTGTACAATTCTTTTGTTACCCTCAAATGTATAGAGTTAGTTATTATTTTTTTTAACCTCCTGCGAAATTTTACAAAAGGGACATGAGATAATATTGCAGAATACGGTTAGTAATGAGCCTACAGTCATTATGGTTCTTGATGATGATCAAGGTGTTTATTATTTTGATTTTAAAAAGTTTAGGTTTAAATCGATAAAAGGCTGCATCTTCACAAAACATTTAAGATCTAATGAAAAACTGATATATATATATATATATATATATATATATATATATATATATATATATATATATAATTTTTCCTAAATCCAGAAGTTCATTCACAGATTAACTTAAACTAAGTTTGATATGACAGACTTTAAAAAAAAACCCTTTTAATGTTCCGTACTGGCACTTGAAAAAAGTAGTCACTTTAATTAATGTCAATCTGCTGGCCAATCATAATGCTTGATCAAGGTGTAGAACTAGGCGTTTAAAATTTAGGACACAAATTTAAAGAATACCATTACTTTAAAGATCGTGAGCCGTTGCTAACAATTCTTGAAATTGTATTACTTTTTTTTTCAGCGGAGCTTCTTTCTACATCTTAAAATTGGAATAATTGATATCATGGAAAATAGAATTATTATTTTCAAGGGAAAAAAATTAAAGTCATATAATAAAAGGCATTTGTGTTCACCGATTTCTGGAACGAATGTGTATTATTCTGTTCTTAAAGTAGATAATTATTTGTGCCAAGGTAGTTGGTGTTTTTTTTAAAGAAGTCTTACTTGAATTACTGGTAAGATTCTTTATTATGTGTAAAGTGCTTCAGCACAATAGATGAAAATAGGTTATTACGTGACAAAACAGTAAGCATCGTAATAATTATGCTAGCTTTGATCTTTTTTTACACAAGCAGTAGTATTTTAATGTAACCAACCTGTGACATCTATCTCCATCGGCTTGTCCATGTGATCCGATTCTTCCAAGTGATAAAATTGTGGAAGCTGCTCTAGTATGGACAAATCTTCAGACATTGCTGGAGGTAACAGTTATACTTCAGGAGAAAAAGACAAGTTTGATTATTTACAACTTTTTGAACAATAATGTACAAATTGACAAGAGCACTTCCCCTATCATGTCCGTAACTTGAAGAGTTTTTTCTTTTTTTCTTCAGAAAATTCTTTCTTTAGTGATACGAGAGTTTTGTTTAGTACAATGTTCCGCTTGGTCAATTGAATGATTACTTATATTCCTTGATATGTGCACCTAAATATGAAAATTGTGTAAATGTGGTTCACATTTTCGGTGGGAGGAGGAACTGACAATCAAAAAGCATCTTTATAAATTTATACCCCAAATCATTAACTTTATTTCAATTTTCTGAAGGCTATACCCATTCATCTTTGCAGTAAAACTGCCTAGATCTAAACGGTTGCATTAAAAATGATAATCAAACTCTCCACAGGATCAGACGGATCTTTGTAAAAGCGTTACGTGAATTACTTTTGGCAACCTCTTTGTTTACATTGCTACTACATAGTATGAGCAATATGCTTTACCTTTAGAAATGATATACATAAGACCTTGAAATAATTTCTTTCGTAATGTTTTTTTTTCTCCGTTTTTTTTTTCGACTTTGTCAGAGATGCATTTTCCAGTATGTGATTAACATTTGCAAAGTAAATTGACATGGTACTTGAAATGACGCCAATTTATGTGTAACAAAAAGGTATTAAGCCTCATATAAGCCTTTTCTCCTTCACAACTTTTTTTTTACTTTTTAAGGATAGTGCTCTGTTATTGCTCCTGTGGCGCTATAGTGCGATTATTTTCAGTGACTTATGTGACATAATTTTCAGGTCATTTTCACTCGCAATTTCTGCTGTTCTAAGTCTAAATAACTTAAGCTAATATTTAACAAAATAATGAAACGGAAGAGCCACAACTTTTAACGAAAACTGTCCCAGAAAGAAAAGAGAGCATCACTAACTGGAATGTATTAAAGCTGTCACTTATAAGACTTAGATTCATATTCGATCTGTTTGTTTTTAGTTCTAAAACTACATTCAGATCTCACCTTGATTTTTCTTTCCTTTAAGTTTAAGAGTATCGACCTGTATCCGAGTTTAGTCCCGTTAAGTGTGGACCCAGGTGTGATTATGTTTTATAACCATTCTCCAGCAAAATATACTGCTCTGAGTAAAGTAAAATCGGCCAAAGTATTTTAAGGAAGCATGATTTGAAGATTAACGGTGCACATCTATCCTTGACATACAAAAAGAAAAGCTCTTTGTTTTTATGCCCCTAATTTGACCTTTGCATATCCAGCCTGTAATTTTCTAGAAGAAAAACAAAATAAAACAAAAAAGGGCTCGGAGACTCACACGCTTGTCCAACACCGTACTGGGGCTCACGCATGCGTCATTAATTATTATAACTTTTCATATATTGCCTATCCGTTCTCCCTTTTCACAGGATAATAGCGAGTCTTACAAAGAATTTCTAGCTATTATTAATGCCTCTGCTACAATAAGATAATACCGTGTATTCTCTCGAGTTTCTGAAAAGAATGGTTGGCCTCACATTTTCTGAAAGCAAACAAGTTCGGTATGAAGAAACCTCTCCTTTGTTTAATGTATGAATGAAAGCATCATCTATCAGGAATCACGACTCAAGTATCACTTTCTTCAAATCATTTCTAGAGAGAAGATTGAAACAAAATCTAAAAACTAGATAAATTTTCGTCATTTTTGTCAAATTCAAAATCGCGAAAAAGTTCGTCAACCTCTCCGAGAATGCTGAAAATGTGGAGTATTTCAGACCACTTAGAAGCTAAGAACAATGTATTGTTCTAGATACTAATACCTTTGAATGTTTTGTGCGCCGCACGCGACTCATTGGGACTGCTTGGTGTTTCAATGTCATTGTTTTCGATACTATAAGATTGTCCAACAAATAATTATAATTCGCAACTAAATGCAACTTTTTAAGAAGAACAGCAAATACATATAAACTTGACATTTCTTTCTTTTATTGAATTTTATAGAGACAGGTTTAATTTAGAATTATACCAAAGAGGATTTTTTTTCTGGAGACGCTATGTAAAAACAATAGAAATATGTAAACCTCTGTTTACGAGAGGTGGTAGAAAATTTGATGAAAAGACTCAAGAGGCATGACATAGTTATCTGTTGATACACCACTTTGGTTGTTTGTTTTGTTTTGCGTCTTCTAGAGCAACAACTCGTTCAATTCTTAGTACCGCCTCTTGAGAACCTATTATTATTAAATTATTTAATTAATGTAAACATCTTTCAGGAAATTTGGTCTACAGATTTCCTTTATCTCTCTCTCTCTCTCTCTCTCTCTCTCTCTCTCTCTCTCTCTCTTCTCTCTCTCTCTCTCTATCTTTCTTTCTCTTGTACTCCCAATCTCCAACTATCATTTTCTTTCAAGTATATTTTCATTAAATTCTTATCTCTTCAGCATACTTATCTTTTTGAAATTTTCTTTATTTATTTATTTCTTCATTCACTCAATTTTTTATAAAATATTTTTAATTAGTCTTTTTTTTAACCCTTTCTTTATATATATATATATATATATATATATATATATATATATATATATATATATATATATATATATATATATATATATATTTCTTTTTTTTGTGTGTACTTTCACAGTATTTGTTTATTTTTCCTTTTTTGGGGGTCGATCTTTTAATAATTATCCTTTTACATATTTATATACACATATATATATATTTTTTTCAATTTTTATTTCAAATTTATATATGTGAATATCCGTGTGTGGTTTGTTGTTCTTGTTTTTGTGTCTGACGAAGGCGTAAAGTCGAAAGTTCACGTCTTTTGTTTTGTTTTGTACCTTTTGGAGCTGCACTCTACCTATTTTTTTATGGTGCTGTAGTAGTAGTAGCAGCAGCAGCAGCAGCAGCAGCAGCAGTAGTAGTAGTAGTAGTAGTAGTAGTAGTAGTAGTAGTAGTAGTAGTAGTAGTAGTAGTAACTGTAGTAGTAGAGGTGGTGGTAGTAGTATTTGTAGTAGTAGAAGTAGCACTAGTAGTAGCAGCAGCAGATGTGGCAATAATGATGATGTGTGAAAATGTATTTACAACAATAAAAAGATACATTTGCCAAAAAACCAATAAAATGGAAAAGGACAGATTTTTCTTCACTTATAGTTCTATCATCTTGTGGTGCCAGTACGAGTGCTTTACGATTAATCTTTAAACATCTTCATAATGGTTTTAAGAACATAATTTTGTTTCATATATAACTATATATACAAATATATCTATATATCTATCTAGACCATATTATATATATATATATATATATATATATATATATAATTAAATTGAATTTCAATTGATGAGCTTGATGATCGTACGACTTTCTGATCACAATTCAAGTTGTGGAAAACAAAGCAAATAATCGTCCGCATGCCCATCTTCTCAACTGTTCTATATAATTATGTATTCGAGAATCGTAAACATACGAGCTGTCAATCAATTGCGTTTGCTCTTTATATAACTCTCTCGCGGAAAGTTCAGATTTTTTTACGATAATGAATAGAAAGGTTGATGACATTGGCTTTGCTGACAGGCTATAGCAAACAAAGTACTTGAACCAAATGCAAAAAAGAATAAAAAAAAAAGGGATTGGAAAAGATCTGTGACAAAAGAGAAGTCAATGCTTGTGATGGTAGATTAATGGCTTCGTTAAGGTTTTGTGAAGGTCATTGATCATTAATCTTAAACTAAGGATCCGACGTTATTTCGTAAGTGAACATAAGCGGTTAGCAGCTGTTAATACTCTTTTTCAAACAGAACATGAAATGACTCACTGATAATGGCATTTCGATGGTTGTGATCGAAGGTCAAACTCTCCAGATAATTTTTTTTTAATAAAAGCACACGATGCTTAGTGTGATATGAGCTTATCTAATTCCATGACATAGAAACAATGTCATTGAGTTTTGCAACGAGACAAGATTATTACATTTGTGTAGATTGCTTTGGGACGAGTGTTGGCACTGTTTGGTAGATTTTTCATTTTTTATTGTAGTCGAATACACTTTGATCTGTAAATTTTATCTAAAATCTCGACATTCTGAAGTCACTTAGATTGAGGAGAAAAAACCCCGAGCATCTATTTACCCTTTTTTTTCTTTCCAAGTAATATATGCAAATACGGGCACTAATGCTGCTGCTGCTGCTGCTGCTGCTACTACTACTACTACTACTACTACTACTACTACCACTACCGCTACCGCTACTGCTCCTGCTACTGCTACAGCTGCTGCTGCTGCTGCTACTACTACTACTACTACTACTACTACTACTACCACTACTACTACTACCACTACTACTACTACTACTACTACTACTACTACTACTACTACTACTACTACTACTACTACTACTACTACTACTACTACTACTACTACTACTACTACTACTACTACTTCTAGAAGATACTTGTATACTGCACTGTGTCAGACATGCACCCATACACTGGAAAAAATTTACAACGAACTTTCATTTCATTACAAAGAAAACATTTCGTTCAGCTGATTATAAAAGAAAAGCTCAATTGCAAGTACATGTAAATCATACACACAGCTGACATTTAGTCTCTAAAATGTATTCATGTATATAGATACACAACTTTGTAACAATCTATACATTGTATTCTATAAGTGGAGTATTACAAGATAATCCTGAAAGCACTCCATATAACCTAAAACGCAGAAGAAAATGAGAACATCCAAAATTTCAATTCAAAACGTTCTTGAAAATGGTCATTTTGTGTAATTTTGCTTATGTATTCCAAAAGATATTTTCCATGAAACTATAATTTCTTTTCGGTAAAAATACCATGAAATGTAAATGGCATTTTCATCTCTGAAGGCAGACTCGCTCTTGCAACCTCCTCAAACGTTAAAGCATCCAACACAACCATGAAGGACTGTACACTGGGGTTGGCTGCAATGATGGTGGACAAGATAACACCTGGAGTAAGAGAATAAAGTAGGATGGGTTAAAAAAAGAAGCCTTTAGAATTTTTTTTAAAGTTATAACTTAATTCTTATAAAGACACTTCGGCTGATATAGGAACATAATACTGGTAAGATGCAAAAAATTTATATAAATTGATGGCTCATAGATTAAATGTGTCGTATTTTTTTTTTCACTCAAGTTAAAGTATTGAACAAGTAGAACCTTTACCAGTCTTTGCGGTGGTCAAAATAGTAACGAGCATTTTCGAGAGCGGCGCAAGGATGTGGTGGGTGCTTTGTGGGTTTTTAGAAAAAACTTTCCAGATTTCTAAGAGCAAAACACTGGTATTTTTTGGCAATTATTAATGTCAGACTCATGGCTGTGTAAATAAGAAAGGAAACTTGCTCTGTGTCACTGATACTCATGTCCCCTTGAATTAAATTAAAAAGCCCAACAATCTTTATCACATATTGCAACAAATATTAATGTTAACTGGTGGGAAAAGAAAAGAAAGCTTGGAGTCCTAGAATTTATGTTTTATGCTTTTTCAGTAGTTTGCCAGGAAATTAAAAAAAAATAAGATTAGGCTTGTTCAAGTGTTGTGAACAATACTGTAACAGGCTGGAAAAAGTTATCACAATTTTATTCCTAGTAACTGATAAAACCACAAGCATGAAGCGATCTAACTAAAACTCTCTGATTCCTATTGAAGTGAAGTTTTTTTTAGCTATTTTCCAATTCACTAGATTTATGACAATATTAAAGTCAACAAAGAATTCCAAGAACAAGTTCTTACCATCATCCTCATAAGTCGCGCCAGGTCTGGCCACAAACACTGGCTCTCCAGGGATGTGGTTTTCACTCACATCGTAGGTCTTAATGTTTTTCTCAAACAAATCAAACTTGGCCAACTGAAAGTGAGAGAGAGAGAGAGAGAAAGAGAGAGAGAGAGAGAGAGAGAGAGAGAGAGAGAGAGAGAGAGAGAGAGAGAGAGAGAGAGAGAGAGAGAGAGAGAGAGAGAGAGAGAGAGAGAGAGAGAGAGAGATGAAAAGGCATGTTAATGGCTCTTCATTCGCAGATATAAAAAGTAGTTGTAGAGGCGCAATATGCATTACTGATGTATTACTATTTGTCAAGTTCTAATAACTATAATCATCTTGATGCAATATTCGAAAGAATATTTATGAACATTATACAATTGCAAAAGAAAGTCTGATACTTGAAAAATTACGGTAAGTATTAAGTTCCCATCTGAATACATTAAAGTTTGTAACTGTAGCACTTGTTCGAAAAAACTTATTTGGTTAAATTTCCACTATTTCAAGGACCTATAGATTAAACTTCTTTACTAGAGCACTTTCAGACTTTTTCAGACTTCGAATAGATACAATGGCCAAAGTCTGTCAAATCATGGCTTTTCTGCCATAATTAACAACAATGTATTGCCTTATTTATTTTTAATCGCGATCCAAGGTCATACATGATAAAGTCAAAACTGCGCACAGTCTGAAACAAAGATTTGACGAAGAGGAGAACAAGGGATAGAAAGAGAGACAGAAAGATAGATAGCTGGATAGATAGATTGGTTGATGGACAGACAGATAGATAGGTAGAAAGATAAAATAAACAAATAGATAGATAGATAGATAAAGAAAGTCCGAGATACAAACAGATAAAGACAGAGGCAAAACAGAGAAATAGCGAGGGCAACAGAGATGCATAGATGTATAGATTTAGCGAGAGAGAGAGAGAGAGAGAGAGAGAGAGAGAGAGAGAGAGAGAGAGAGAGAGAGAGGGAAGAGAGAGAGAGATAGAGAGAGAGAGAGTTAAAAGAAAAACTTAATAGATTTAAGAGAAATAGATTTAGTTTTGATTATAATTTACCTTACGTTGAAAGAGATTTACAGATGTTGACGTGTAACAATATCTGTGCTTCAATCCATTGTACTCATAGTTAATGGCTGGAAAGTCTGCGTACATTCTTTCTGTAAGAGAAATACATGAAAAAAAAAAAATAGTGATGTGCGTTATAAAGAATAATTCTTATAGAATTCTTTAATCAGATCATTTCAAAGAAAAAAGATTAAAAATTTTGTAGAAAGAGCAACAAAAGTAAGCAAATATGGAATAGGTGCGCAAAAATATACCGATTGGATCCTTAATCATACCTTCAAAATATTCGGGTGCTATGCAGACCACAGTCTTGCTGCCTTTCTCCAGAAAAGCTGTGGCTGTTGTGTCAGGCAGTTTGACCAAGTTCTCGCCTTCCTCAGCCTTCAGGATAAGAAAAGAACAAAAATACGTTGTAGGAATTATTTCAGACCACAGATAAAATGCCGTTTCATTTTATCAGCGCTACATGTTCCGAAAAGTTCATTTCAAAAGTTTATTTCAGCTTGATTTAAATAGTTTAAGCCATTGAATTGTTTAAACAAATTAAATTTTTTCATTCTAACTTCAAATAATCTATTATTGGCCCCCATCAGGATTGTAGACTAGTCCATATGGAACTGCCATTTTAAAAAGGCAAAGGAAAAAAAGAATTCTTAATAGCCATTGTTGCTTTTAAAAACGTTTACATGTGGTAGGAATATGCATGATGAGAAAAATGAAGAATAGCCTGAAATAAGCGGCAGGGCTTGCTATCAACAATGAAAAAATCGCAACTGGAAACGTCACTTTTAAAGGATTCCGAAAGCCATGCAAAATATTAAATTTGTTTTAAAATGTTCAATCTTTCAGAATTTTGATGGTATGCAGCACTCACACGTCAGTTTCTGTTTATCTCGACCAAAATGATAATTGTGTTCCTTCAACCATTACAATAAAGGTGAAATACCAAGTACCTTAATCCTCACTCCTATTTTTAGTTATGGCCATACTACCTTCATCTTTTCCTTTCTTTTATAATTTTAAAGTAATTTGCCCACGAAAATCAGATTAACAACCATATTCTTTGTTTAACCATTACGCGATTGATATAATAATTTGTTAAACAAAAAGACAATGGCTGCAGTGATGAACTGAAAAGCAACATTTACAGTAAATGTTACTGCTCTTCATTTATAAATCTAATAATGAGTCCATCATTACTCTATTTAGATCTGAAGTGTCCCAGGCTTTTTCTTTGGTTTTAAGGGGCTAGCTGGGGTGGGATTCTTGGCAAAAGTAAACAAAACAATGAAGGTCAAATACTTTTTGCAAAAACCTCAAAATTTATTTAAGTTTTCTTTGCAGCGTGCCTTCCATTTTATGCCCACATCTTTACAAATACTTATGCTATTATCAGTTCAAACCTGAATTTACGTGCACGATAGAATAAGTTGCATTTATTTTTCTTAGCTCTTACTTGTTAAGGAGGAAACTTATTATGCGCAGCTGCCGTTGTTACCATCAAAATGACAGTTCATTTATTTATTTATGAGAAATCTGCTTGAATATACAACCATGTATTGCATATCGGTTTAATGCTTTCCTTTAGAGATTTATTTATTTAAATCTGAAAATGTATACTATCTACAATTTTTGAGGACTGAAAGAAGATTCGGTAAAAAGCGAGTACTGTAAACATTTGCGCATAGCCACTGCTCTTTGAATAACCTAGTGGGAGTAGATACTTTTTCAAAAAATACAACATAAAAATCAAAGTTTTAAGGTAATTGTAACGACTGCCAAAACCTCAATGGGACTTAAGTAGAACAAAAAACTAAAGTAAAAAGAAATGAAATTAAAAAAAAAATATTACGGGACAGAACAACAGAAACAACGACTTTAAAAATGCGTGATCCCTCCATATTTTACACTAAGAAAACCTTATCACCTAATGCACAAGGCTTACGCATCTTAATAACAAAACTTACCATATCCAATGAGAGAGGTAAAACAAACCGAGTGTACCAAGGCTTATGTTGGGCATCAGCGTTCATATCTTCTAAGAGAAGATTCAAATATATACGCTGGACTGCTTTTGCCCCTTTAGGATAAAAACAAACGTCGCAGACTACATGGTTTAATTCTTCATAGCAGTTAATGAAGTGGAACACGACTCCTTCTGGCGCTTTGTATGTTATAGGGAGACGCTCACCAGTGGCCCTGTCAACAAGTAGGATGTCCATCTGGAAGAGGGCAAAATATCATACTCTAAAAGTCTCTTAAATTTTAGATAATATTTCTTTTCTAATTCGACCGTTTCTATCATAATTTCAGCTGAATTTGGTATGCATAGTTGTTTGAGTGGTTTTGTGTATAAATAATGTTTTCATTCGTATATGTATTAATAAATACTGTCACACAACTCAAGACCATATATATATATATATATATATATATATATATATATATATATATATTATTGTTGTTGTTGTTGTTGTTGTTGTTGTTGTTGTTGTAACCCAATCAACAAACTACAAGCTTTCAAAAGGGTCTATATTTTTTAAATCTTTTAAGAAAGAATATATTTCTTTTTTAATCCGAGACCGCATATATTTATTACTATGTAACTGTAGTTACGAATCTTGGGTCGCGTTATTCTCAGTAACAACACAGTGCTTTACTATATGGTTTAGATTATTTATTCCAATTATGACTGTTTCGCCCACTTATTTGGTAAGCATCCTTTTTAGAAGTCATGCTTGATCTGCAAAATAGGTGGTTTTTTTTTTTTTTTTTTTTTTAAAAAGACGACTTAGGATTTGTTTGAGGAAAAATACATTAGCATGCTAATACTCGCATCAATAGAAAGTGGAATGTCATATTATGGAATTTATGGTGAAATCTGTATTATAAAACATCAAGCAATATAATTTGCTCTACGGATTCTATAGATTCAGAAGTGCTGAGGCCACTATAAATGCTCAGATGTGCACAAATTAAAGTCAGAACAGAAAAGATGTGAGTGCTCTTCTGGTGGACAGATTTGATTTTTATTGAAATAAGTAGCGTAGTCTTACGTACAATATAGTTGTGAACCTAGAGAAATCTAAGTGCATAAGTTCTACAAATGCACGATTTAGAAAATAATGGAATCAATAAATAACCAGTAAATCATCCATAAAATGTTTAATGGGATTAGCTAGTTTTAAGTTAAAACGAATTTCAATCTACACGAAGAAAAAGTCGTCAATAATGAGAGCTTGGTTTCATCATCCAAAAAGTATTTGTTTGTTCACAAGAATATTCACTATATGGAAAAAATTCTTTATTTCAAATAAAAATTAAAACACATTGGAAATCGACGCAAAGTTTTCTGTCTACTTAAAACAAACTTTTTAACTCAATTGTTTTTGTGCCATGAATATTCGATTTGCAAGATCTACATTAAAGTAAAGAGTAGGCCTACTCACGGGTTCTCCTTCATTGGGTACAATAATATCTGCACCGTTCATCCCAAACTGTTTGTAAACAAAAGCTCGGGGGATGCTTAGAGACAAAGGCTGCTCAAGGTGGACAAAGTAGTTCTCTGTCAGGCCAAAAGAGTGTGTGTAGCTGATGTGCATTTTCCATCGGCTGGGTACTGAAGCTAAAACTTTGGCATCAGCAAATGGAGCTGGAAATGTAACAGACAGAATTACCAACACAGTTTCTTGAAAGAAATATTCTCTGAGGTAATTAAAAGGCGAGGTAAAATTGGAGTTCAAGCTTCTAAGAACAGCACTGAAGTATTGCGCTCCACATTCGCTACAATTTTATATAGATCTAGTTGTTAGTTTTACAACATAATGCAACCTCACACAGGTTTTAAGTTTTTGACACTTTCAAAGCTGAAATAAGACAAATAGAAATCCATGTTCTATCAATGAGAGTTAACGAAAAATATCTACGACTCAAAAGCGAATGTGCTAGATTTTAATAAGGCTTATAATAAAGCTAAAGTCGTCACAATCTTTAGCTGAAACCTTACAAATAACAACAAGAAATTAAGTACGGCTGTATGTGATGCGATTTTGAACTTTCTATCCTAACCGCTATGATAACCAATCAGAGTCAGTGATGAAAAAGATCGTGAAAACATTTCTGGCAGTCTTAGCTGTTGCCAGTTTATCGAACTGTTTCGTTATTCTAAAAGATATTCTTTTGTCTTGAAGAAAAAAGCGGATATCTCAAGAAGCAAGACCAGGTAAATAGCACAAATAGTTCAAAATGCCTTCCTTCAACTTGACACTGCAAACTGGGATAATTGTCGTGTGAAATAATTCTGAATGTCATTTTCCTGATAGTAGCATTCCATAGTCCTTCAACAAGCATTTATAGTGCAGCACATTGAAAGTAGTGTATGCTGAGAATGACCACAGTAAAGTAAAATAAAGTGGGAAAGAAGGTCATTACCCTGACTTTGACCGAAAGCTCTGAACCTCAGCAGAGCCATATCTGCAAAAGTTCTGTGTATGATGTGGCCACACAGAAGAAAAAAACACGGTCGCCATATTGTGAAAGCAAAATTATCACGGTGTTTAGTTTGAAGACCAAAAACTTTGCGATTTGATACGTATCTGCGATGAGTGTTCAATATTTCGATGCAAACCTTCAAAGAACATCATTCTAGAAATAGTTCGTATACACGTTGGCTGAATTTTATCACACGTGGTTCAAGTGACGTTCAATTTATGAATATGAAACACTGAAATTTGGGAAAAATTTATATTTCATACCTCAATCAACATCTTTATTCATATATGATACTGGACTGGTTAGACAAATTTCTCGATTATGATGAAAGATAGAGATGGCTGTAAGTATCGACCTCTCTTCTTCATTGATTTTCATTCAAGGAAATGTCAATGCTATGAATCTATGACAAGTTCTATAATATTGTTATTTTGTGTAAAACTGCAAACTCAACATCTTCGGCTTTTTTTTTTAATTACAAAAATTAAAAGTAAATTATAATTTTAACATAATCAAGTTTTGGCCAAACTTTTAGATCTATTGCAATCAAAACATTAATAACATAAGTTAAGGGTAATCGAAGGTCTACGATGGGAAAAACATAGCAATAAAACATGATGGTAGTCCCACAGCTACATTAGTGTTCCGCATATTCTCTTCACTGACATTCAGAATGCAGACCCAGATTAGGACTGCAAATGAACCAGATACCATTATGATTGGATATAATAGCTTAGAAAAAAGTAAAAAGGAGAAGGTAAGAAAAAAACATTGAAACATACATTTTGTTATGGCATTGCGATTTATCACTCACATTTTGCGGGATCTGAATGTGGTGGAATACTAACAAAATTATAAGCCTTGTTAGGATTCATGTTTGTCCCATAAAAAATAGCAGTGCCGTCTTTAAGTTTGTGAGGATGAGCTGTTCCCATGTGTACAGCGACGTAATCGCTTATCCTGCTCTGGAAAGAATAAATAAAATTAGATTCATTCTTTTATATTCACTTTATAAAATAATATAAAATTCTACTTGCATTGCTTGAAAAAAAAGATATTGAAGATCATCCGACGCCTGCCAGTTTAGTTTCAATAAATCCGAATATTGGTCATAAAAACTTCAACAAGATATAATGCGCAAACAGAAACGTCATAATTTGCACGATGTTATGCATTTACTATTATTATATTAAATTACAGGATGGGGTAAGTTATATAATTATTTCAATTTTGAATGTTTGGTTATTTTTTACGATTTATATCTAGCTTTTACGGTTCTGAATTCATTTTTGATCGCCTTAATCTAGGCCTGGACAAGATTGAATGCCAATTTATTGAAGAAATGTGAAAAATTCAACTGGTAAAATATATCCCTTAATATCATAAATTGAAAGGCAAACAACTAAACTTTAGGAAGAGTAAGTGCATTTGAGCTCATGGTTTTTTTTCGAGATAAGTTGTAAAAATTGAAATCTTTTAGTTTGAAATAGTTAAAGCAATATGTTCTTTCATCCGATGGCTGAATAACAGAATCTGTGATCTGTGCAACTGCATGAGATATTTGGCCAAAGGCTTTTAAAGTCCCATTAGTAGATGTAAGCTGACTTCATCATTAGAAACAATATAGCAAGCATCAGAATAAGTTAAAACGTTGAGAGATTCAAGTGGAAAATTATCCCTTGGATGAAAAAAGGTAGATAGATGGTCTTTTAGTCTTCACTTTTCCTGCATCTCAGCAGTTTCTCAAAGACAACTAGAGAAAGGCTATAACTATGTTCATTCCTGTCAAATGTTAAGGACATTTTATATACTTTTTATTCTTATTTAATTGTATATTAAAAACTGGTTTTAGATTCATTAATTTCCCAAACTTAAGTTGTCTTTTTGATGACAGTTACCGATTGAATATAAGATAAAATTTTTTCTATGCCGATGGAATTATTCTGAGAAACAATCAATAGTGGGGTTCACTCGCAACACTATAATTATGGTATTACATGATATAACAGATTGTATTTAAACTACATAAATCTACAAAATTTGAAGATGATTGGTCAAAAGTAGTAACCGAGCTTATTGTGACTGAAAGTCGAGTTACATACCAAGTATCTATATATAATGAAGCTCAGCGATTAATGAGGATCATCTAACCGAGCATTTCTAGACCTATTAGGAATGTCGAATTTAGCATAAAGTTGTAAATTGCCCTAAATATTGAAATGGTAATATTATTTTTCACCCAAATAGTGTTTTTCGAAAGTTGAATGCAAAAATGTGATTATTTTCTTAACAGAAAAAGGCGAATGTGCGAGCTATTTCCTGTAAGCACAGCTGGGCAAAATGAAACTGAAAGTACGCACACAAACGGTGTGGAATAGATCTAGATCTACATGATATAAAGTTATTGTAAGATCTAAGTAAAGAATCTAAAAAGGTTGCTTCGACAAAGATTCTAGATCTAGGGCCTAGATATTTACACTTTACAGCAGCTAGACCCAAATCGAAAGATTAAGATGTCCAACTAGAGAAATCTAGATTGTGCTACTTTAGGCTTACAGACATATTTTTTTTTAACTTTTATATCATATTATAAAGATCGTAACTTGAAACGTGTAACGGGTCATCAGATTTTTGTAGGCCGCTAATAAAATCCAAAAAATACGAAAAACAACTCTAGATCACACGATTTTACGTGGGCATATTTTTAAAACCCTATTTAAACCCTATGAAGCATGCGAGACATTAGTTAGGTAGACATTTTAATTAGCCTTACTCAACGTTTGTTTCGATCATCGAATTTTCATATGTGTCCTTCCATAGCCTTTTTTACGTTCTAGGTATAAAACTCAAATTTGATATATTACGAGATTAAATTTAAAAAAGTATTTTCTTTAATCAAATTGCCTTGGTATATAAAGCATGAAACCTATTATTAAAACAAATAAACACTCGAAGCCCCGATGCGGACGCTAATCTCCTTGGTAGATGTAAATAAAGCTCTCTACTTTAAATATTAATAAACACTGGCTAATTTATTCTCAGGCAGAAAAACCAAACCTAATCAAAGTAGACTGTGATCCAAACTTATTCACTGGTCCGTTTACTTCGCAATATCGCTGAAAGAGCAAATCATATTATACCTTCTCCGTGACTGTCAAAGAATCCGGATTTATCTCATTTATGGCTGTAGATTCTGTCAGAGCGAAGAGACGGTCCCCGAGCTCTATCACGCTTACATTTGTGTTGTCAGTTGGCTCAGGCTGGCTCGGCATGAAACGGTTAAATAGCCTAGGAAACAGGTATTGAAAAGGGGGGGGGGGGAAGTCTCATTTAGCATATTCTGCGGTTAAAGTAAGAATGATATTTGTCTCTATTATTTGTAAGTGTAACAACTACTGGTTTGCCAAGACTTTTTTTTTTTTTTTTAAGAAAGTGGTTTTAGTAAACTTTCTTTTGGAAAAAATGAGTAAATATTTAAATGCTACAAGATTCTTGTCATTTTATTTAGAATTACTTGATTGCTGATCTTTTGTTGTCGCTTTTGAAGATTTGTTCGCTTTTCAATATAGATGAAGCATCATAAACATGGCAGCTGTTAATGGAAATTTATGAACAAAATAAAATGTTTCGATTTTAGGACAGGCTCTTATGTACCTAAGGGGGGTGATTGAGTGAATACGTAAGTCTGCGTCTGCAAGAACGTACATTAGTGTGAAATTTGTGGCAAGAACGGAAATCATAAACGTGTACTATTTCTGCTTGGGTTTATAAATGTTGAACGGAATGAACGATTTTGTATCATTGCTGACAAAGCTTGTAAAGTGAAAGTTTATATGTTGAATCTATAGTTGTTTTATTTGTTTTTGTCCCGTAGTTGTACAGTTGTGTGCCTATTTCCTTTTAAACCAAACATAAACAACCTTAGTTAAGAAAAACCTAAAAATTTAATTGATTCTCCTCCGTAACATCAATGAAAGGCTCACAGTGATAGGTGTGAAACAACAAACACACATGCACTTTTCATTGATGATGAGTATGCTGTGACTCTGCGTCATTCATTTTTTCCCAAGAAGGCTCTATAGAGGTTGTAATTTAATTTGCGCCGTGAATGAAAATAGTTCAACTATAAATCAATATAAATAAATCAAAATAAATCATCCAACAGCTTAGCAGGTTGGATGGAAATCATGCACATTGCTGCAAAAAGAAGCTAAATATTATTTTTCAAACTTCTCCTTTCATCAACACACAGCAGCAACACATCATCATCATCATCATCATGATCATCTTCTTCACTATTTCATTATAAATGTACTTTTTTATGCAGACTTACCGACTAAAGATAGTCTCACACGGATCTGGAAAGCTGCCACCAAACCCATCCCCAACAATTCTTCTGTGTTTGGCGCTCTTGTTGTAGTGTTCTGAGTCTAAAATGGAGGCCTGGTAGGTAATTTTACCGTCACGTATCGTCCACCGCTGCAAGACAGCATATCCATCAAAGAGGTGATTCCACGCAGTTGGACCAATTTTGTATAAACCAGCACCGTTGCGATACAGCGAGCCATCAATCCACTTGGGTACTTCACCTTTGTGATGTTAATTCCTAAAGTTAGCTTTTCTTATCAATATAAAGACAGATTTTCAAAATGATGTCTGAGTCTAATAAACTTGATTATAACTGATGATTATAAAAGATAACATGTATCAATAAAATTATTTTTTTCCATGAACTATATGTTTTGATATAAACTGGAAAAGACTCTACCTACAGAGATTGCATACGCTGACGACGTAGATTTTGTTGGTCTGAATTTCGTCGATACGGAAGAAGTACAAAACACCTTACATAAATACAATCTACTGGTCAATATAGATAAGACAGAGTTTACAACGTTGTCAAGAGCTGGAACAGAGTATAAAAATACAAAAAAAGTTGGAACTCTCATAGGCGACGAAGAAGACGTTGAGAGGAGGAAACGACTATCCAATGCAGCACTGACAAAGCTTCTAAATGTCTGGATCAAAGGAGATAAGATTAAAAGAAAGACCAAGCTGAAATTATACAGGTCGCTCGTAAAATCAATACTTGTCTACAACTGCGGCACCTGGGCACTGACAAAATCTGAAGAAGAAAAATTAAATGCATTTCATCGTAAACAGCTAAGGAAAGTTCTCAACATCAAATACCCCGTTAAAATCACAAATTCATCTCTTTACAACAAGTGCGAGGAACACCCCCTTTCTATTTATATACTTGAGAACAGGTGGCGCCTTTTCGGGCACATACTTAGAAGAAATATTGAAATACCTGCTAATAAATCAATGAACAGCTATTTCGCCACACACGGAAAAAAGTTTCGGGGCCGCCCTTTAACAACACTACCAGTCGTCCTCAACAAAGACCTATCAAGACTACAAGAAAACACACTACAACTCACAACTAGGGAAGACCTCGAACACCTAAGATGCATCGCCCAGAACAGACAGCAATGGAGAGAACTGTCGACGAGAATCCGAAAAGCTGCCGAAGCGCCCCCGTCGGACGACTGAGACGCGGAAGGCCCTAAGTCAAGTAAGTCATATGTTTTGATACAGTCTTTCATACAAACTGCCATATTATTTTCCCAGTCTCTATTACTCAAGAAATGTTGTGCATCCCGTATAATGTGACGCTTTAGTAATTTTTTTGTGCGTTTCAGATTTACGAAAAAATCATTTCACTTTGCTCTCTTTTACTAGAATTGTAAAAAGGCTCAGAAAAATGCACCATTATATTGGGATCTAGATCTCACAGATGATAAAGATCAGTGTGATATGTATTAATCTGTCAATGAAGCAAAGAATTGCATCAAATAATTAGACCTAAATAATATTTCACACATATAAGAGGACACATAATATCAGCATACATCAAGTCTTTTTTTTAACTTAGGTTTTAATTAGCAGAAACAAGATATCAGAAATCAGGAAAAGTAATCTTTGGAATATCACTTACCTGTAACATTTATTTCCATTGCTTTGCCCATGTGGTCTGATTGTTCAAATTGATAAAACCGAGGGAGTTTGTTCAATGCCGACAAATCTTCACACATTTTGCTGGAATTAGGCGTTTTCAGTGAGGAAAAAATATTCCTAGCAAAACTGAAACATACTCAGAATCTCAAAAGAGAATGCAGAAATTTATTTTAAATCTGCAATTTTAGTGTTCTAACTCTGTCAAAAATTCAGTTGTAGTATAAAATATAATTCTGTTTTAGCTTGCATGTCATTTAATCAAGCAACACTTAAACACGATTTGGATAACATAAAAGTCTAAAAAAAACAAAGCTGTAGATGTGAAGCATCACTTTATCATTTAAAATGCGTTTCAGTTACCGGTATTAATTTTGGAAAAAATGGACATCTAAATAATAAATGTAGTGCATCAAAGTCAAAATTGTATCTTTGCAGATAAGTATTTTATTGTGCACTAATCACACATAAATAGAGCAAAAACCAGGTGCTCGTCGACGGATAATGCTTTTTTAAGAATTGAAACTTAACCCGTGCTTGCTCTATGACTGTTGTTTTAACTAACTGATCAGGTGTTTTGGCATACAGGTTTGAAGTTCAGAACATTAATTCTAAGGCTCATTTGCGAATCGTTGCCATTTGAGTACTAAATCAAAAGCTCACCTATATTAACATTAAACAAAAAAACGTGTGGGAGCACGAGAAAACCCTCACATGGGTTCAGATTAAAAAAAAAAAAAAGTAGATGAGCTCAGTTTAAGAGCATTTTGCTTTTTACTTGAAGATTCTATCTTGTTTAGCGGAAAAGTTAAAGAGCCTTTAAAGTTCAAGGTACTTTTTTCACGAAGACTGTTTAGGGCACAAATCTGATCGGAAGTGTTTTCACAAAATATTTTAATTCAAAAGTAATATATTTCAGAAAAAAAAATCGAACTAAGAGGAGTGAAAAGATAAATGAATGGAGTTTCTAAAGAAATTAAATTTCCATTTACGAACTTGGACTTCGCAATCAACTTAAAATAGGTCTAGTGCAAAACTAGATCTAGCAACATCAGAAGGGTTTTCCCGTGCGCTCACACAAAATAATACTTTATCGCATGAACCCGCGAAAATAAAATGAGCGACTTGTTTCGATCTCGGGCAAAAGGATCTAGCTGCAATGCGAACAACATGCAGAAGAAATAAAAGACAAAAAAAGGTTGACTTTATCTCTAGAATCTTCGGCATTGAACAAAAACTGAAAGAGGAATTTTCGATTTTTAAAAAGTATTTTGGTACACTAGATCTTACTATTCCATGTTTGCAGTTTCAAAGAATTTCAAAGAAGCACCAGCCAACAAGCAGGAATAAACCGTATCTTTCATTATTCAGAACCGATACTGCTAAACAACCTTATTGTATGAAAACTATAAATAGGACGATCCCAGATTTGATCGAAACTTATTTACTTAAGACGTTTTATTCTCATTAAATCATGGATAATGGAGCATTGGTGCTTTATAATAATTCGTCTTTATTTTAAAAGCATTGCAAAAATATCTAAATAAGACGAAAAATAGAAGCCAATAAATAACCAATATACAAACGATATCTACAATTAGCCATATTTCCTCTGACTAATTTTTTCATGATCGAAAATAACTGTGTTGGAGAGCAAGCGCGGTTTCTTTCAGAGCTAAGGTCGTGACTGAAAAGGAAGCAACGTTCAAGTCTGTTTAAAAAGATCTAGGGTTATACCAGAAGCTCTTTGGTCAAATCTACACATACTCGCTCACACAAAGTAAAAAATAATAAAATTAAAAACAAAAAGATAACATTTTATTCTCGTTAACTGTGTCTGAACAGAAAGAAAATCTCATACTCTCTGGGTTGAACCTCGTAAGCTTAAGGTTCAGGGCAAGGAAAATCATACAGTCGCTCAAGCGTCAAACAGGACTTCAGTGTCATGAAAAAAAGTTCGCATCACTGAGCTCAGTCGCAGCATCAGCCAACAGAGCTTCAGAAGGAAAAAACGAGTTTTAGGACCATTGGTTACAGCAAAATCCAGTGTCAGACGAATTAGCTAGGGCCTCGATTTTTGAAGTATGGGACAGAGCCAAAAAAATGAAACTAAGCCTCGAAACATGGGTTAGAGCCTCAGAAATATACTTATGATAAGTCCTCACCTTAAAATTATGGGATAAAAACCAAAAAGGGAGAGAGCCTAAAAAATATATGAAAGCAGCTCGCCACGAAAATATGAGATAGAAAAAAAAAATTGAATAGGGCCTCGGAAACATGAGTTGAAACCCCTAAGACATGTGATATGTACTAGTCTCAGAAAATGCGATAGAGCTTCACACATTCACACACACACATAGATACATACATTTATAACTTCGCCTCAGAAATATGGGATAAACCCTAATAAATGAGAAGTTACGTATTTTGGCAAGAGATTCTCTAAGGTCTGTTAAAAACCTTTTAATGAGAGAACTTCGAACGCCTCATAGGGACAGTGGAATTGTTCAATTTCAATTAAAATTTAACATACCCTAATCTTACGCAAGAAAAATTAGAAATTGTTACTTTTTTTCTAATTAGTACTGAGGGCTGTTTTATTGTTTAACGAACCACTTTGGCCCAAAGAGCCAGTGTTGCAGTATTAGTAACTGCCACTTAGGTATTTTTAGTTTCGATGGTAAAAGTACGAAAACCGTGAGCGAGGCAGTTCATAGAAATAACGTTAAACTAAAGAAGGCCAAATTATACTCATTGAAAGAGAGAGAGAGAAAGAGAGAGAGAGAGAGAGAGAGAGAGAGAGAGAGAGAGAGAGAGAGAGAGAGAGAGAACTAAGAATGAGTGAACGTAAAATTATGGGGAAAAAAGATTAGAGAAAAAGATTGGTTAACGCCTAAAGTTCGGGTTTACAAGGGACATCATTGAAAATGCAGAGAATATAACGTCGGACTGTACACATGCTTCATAGATTATTCACAAGCCATTGATTGTGCTCAGTATGAAGCCCTTTGCAGGATGGTGAAATGGGGTTCCCTATCCGCATCATAAGACACATGAAAAGCCTCTACAACAAACAACAAGCAGCTGTAAGAATCATGAATGGCTCAAAGTTGGAGTGCCCTAGGGGTGCATAATTTCAACATACGTCTTTAAAATAGAGTTATAAGCAGAAAATATTACGAGGCAATGTTTTTTTATATCAAAATATAAGCAAATTCAAAAGCCTCAAAATTAGAGGCATGTACTCCCTCAACTAAGACATATCGATGATGCCGTCCTTCACTCCACCACTCCAAAGGTTCTATAAAAACAGATAAACGCTGTAAAAGAATCAAAGTGCAAGACATCTTTCTAAATGATAAGAAGACAAAGATCATGAAAACAGATAAAACGCAACAGCTGCTCAAAAGAAGAGTCAATAATGAAACCATAGAAGTATCTTGGACACAATGTTAACACACAATGGAAACATCAACAGCGAAATCAAAAGACGCCAAATAGGCTCTTCAAAAACTTAAAATTATGAAAAAAAAGTTCACTTTCAAGTCCGTCTAAATCAAAATATTAAGAACTTGTATATTTCCTATTTCCACATATTGCTCTAAAACCTGGACCGTGCACACAAATTTTAAGATGTTTTGAAATGAAATGCTATCGAAACATACTCAAAGTGGCATGGATAGAAAACAGAACAATTGAATCTATCTTGATGGAACTGTACTTAGAAGGCTGGCTAATGAACACAATAAAGAAAAGGAGACTGGCATACTTTGGTAACATCAAACGACACCTAAGATTTTAAGTCTATTTTTCTTTAAGCGACCATCTGTCCAACATAGACCTAAATGGGTGTTCATGTCTCTCGACTGAGCAGGTGTCAATCTTTAAGAGGATTATCTGTATTTGAAAATTTGATGTGATCAAGGGAATGTATAATAACACTTCAAAAAAAATTAATTAAAATAAAAGAATTATAAAAATTGCCTTTTAAAGATAAGGACCATGTCACCGAGCAAGTTTCAAAGTAAAAATACTAATTGGTGCCCATTGTTGAAGATTACCTGAAACGAACCTTACAATAGTTTATTAAGAGAAATGTTCAATTGAAAAAAGATGCAATCGTAGTTCAAAAGTTTGAAAAGACAATAGTATCATTACTGAAAACATATTCTGTACCAATCACGTTTCTTGCCTTGAATAAGCCTAGCATTTTAAAAATTATCGTGAAAATACAATTTATTTTTAAAGACCTGCTTCATTTGTCGAGCTAACTACTTGACAAAATTTTTAAGTGCGGCACACACAATTCTTATGACCATGACGGATTAAGAGATACTCATTGCTTTACGCTTTAGCTTCAGCATTTAAGCTTTTGAAAAGCTTTCCTGCGGGGATATCGTCTCTCTCTCTCTCTCTCTCTCTCTCTCTCTCTCTCTCTCTCTCTCTCTCTATATATATATATATATATATATATATATATATATATATATATATGCTAAATTAATTTAGCACACACTGCTGATCAAAGATGATAAAACCAGACGATAAAGTGGTTTGCTTTTTTTTTTTAACAACACTCTGGTCCATATAATAATTATGAAGCCTTCAAAAGGTAGATAATGTTTTTGTTTTAGCATGGAATAATTTCTTCTTATCTTCATCCTAGTCTTTTCTTTGATAAAAAAATACATTCGAGATGCAATCAATGTTTGAAAAAGTATATTTGAGATGCAATCAATGTTTGAAAAAGTATATTTAAGATGCAATCAATGCTTGAAAAAGTATATTTGAGATGCAATCAATGTTTGAAAAAGTATATTTGAGATGCAATCAATGTTTGAAAAAGTATATTTAAGATGCAATCAATGCTTGAAAAAGCATATTTGAGATGCAATCAATGCTTGAAAAAGTATATTTGAGATACAATCAAGGCTTGAAAAAGCATATTTGAGATGCAATCAATGTTTGAAAAAGTATATTTGAGATACAATCAAGGCTTGAAAAAGTATATTTGAGATACAATCAAGGCTTGAAAAAGCATATTTGAGATACAATCAAGGCTTGAAAAAGCATATTTGAGATGCAATCAATGTTTCATGAGTGCGGAGAATCAGGCCTAAGCCAGGAAAAAGATTAAAAAAATAATAAACTACCATGACAAATGTAAACTGATACCATAAAAGACTTACTCAAGCGTTCCACATTAATTTCTTTCCTTTATATTTTAAATAGCTCTCTCGTGCAAACGCACTATATATGCTAGAGAATCTTGAATGAAATTCTTCTATTTTGCACTTTCTAATTAACCGTAAACTAAAACGGAGTCACAAAATCGCAGCACATCACGCTATGTTTGGTGTGCGGCAAACACCCTGTTCCATATTTTTTACAATTGTCTACTTCCTTTAAATTAAAAACAAAACAATTACCCAAATGAAAGGGAACATCAACTGCTTTAAAAGCTGTCGATGTCACATTAATCTGCCAGGGAACACGACAACGATAATGCCCCGTATTGCATATACGCTAAGGAAGTTAAGAGTCACTTCCCAGAGCTAAAAACAATGGATGGATTTCTCAATGTTTTTTTGTATAGTTTTTTTTTTTTATTCGTTTGACTTGTTTGTGTTTTTTTTATTTATTTATTTTTTTATTAAGCATACATTGCAATGTCGAGACGAGTGGTTGTTTTCAATACAAGATTGCAATATGGGACATATTCATAAAAAAGCTTCACGGTAAACTGGGAAACTTATTATTAAGCGCTTAAACTTTACATTGCAAAGAGAAACATCGTTGGTAAAAAAACAAACTATCACTGTAACATTTTTCACAATTGTGTGTGAAATGCATTGTTAACCATGTGATATGAAAAGAACATCTACAGAAAATTAATGATGAGACAGTCTGAAAACATCTATTTGAGAAAGAATGAAGGGTCGAAATAAAGCACGCGTATTTAACGTAAAAAGAAAAATACATAAGTTCGATTCCTCAAATGAAATTTATATGAGGCAAATTGATCTGCAAGGCTTTTCACATAATAGTGTTGTATATGACAGTAGCCAGCAACCATTAATTAAATGTTTAGTGATCATTAATTTTACAAGTTACAAGTAAAGTAACAGGTCACTGTAATCCTGTGCTTCACGCGACAGGATTTTTATATGGATTACCTTTATCACAAAACGGATCACAGTTTTTTTTGTTACTCGCAAGCATTGATCCAATAAGTGACGTATAACTTGTTTAAGAGTATGAGTACGGCTTGACACGAAACCAGATATTTTTTTTTACTTGCTGGATGGACAGAACAAAATTCTTATGAAACGATTTCGTGGCAAGTATGGAATTTATTTCACGTAGTCTGTACTTTACAAGGTGATATAGGCTCTCTGGCTTCTCAAATTAAGCAGGGCAGCGTCAAAAAGATCGGACATTGAGCTTATCTTATCTGTCTGGGTAAACGCCGTTCTGACTGCAGATCTTTCTGATCCACTCTAGATGACCCCACAAACATGTTTATAATAGGGAAAATTGAAGCAGTGTTTTTTCCTATCATTATCAATGTCTCATTTCTTTAGACCAGATACCCGATATTGAAAAGGTGAAAGTAGAGCAAAATAATGCTGTACCAACATTGTTACAATTATGTTGCGATCACTTAAACACAATGTTGTAGACCTCCTTCACCCAAAATGAATTCGCTGACGATGTTTTCCATTTTATCATACTGCATTTGCTCAGCACAGAACGCCTTTTTGAATGATACAAACCCAGCATTTTAATTTGTACAAAGAGTGTCAAAAGATATAAATCATTTTTATTGTTTCTTATAAGGCAACTTTTGTAGGCCTATTAATGAAAAATAAAATGTAACCTTTGCTTGGGATATGTCCATTTTGGTAGGTGGAGATTAGTTGGGGTTTGTTTGTTGTTTATTTTTGTTCTGGTTTTAGTTCTTGCCGATTTACTCTACCTTGTTTGCATTGGTGTTTTAGCTGCTTTGTATTTTGAAGATGGGATCCTGAGGGATATGGGGAGCATGGTAAATGGTCTTTAAATAGTGTAGATAGTGCATGATCTACTTGTCAGCCTTTACAGTTCTTAACTTTTTGACACAACTAATTCTTTTACTTAAAATTGTTGATACGGCTTGTTTGAGCTATGAAATATTCTACTTCAGCCAGACTTCGTTTTTCGCTTATCAGTGTGGGTTTCATACCTCCTTCAATGACCCTCAGATTTTGGTTTTGCACCTCAAAGATCTTTTAGAGTTTGCCTTTAACCGCTGTTCTAGAGACGGGCGAACATTTTCCTGTGTGTTTTCCTCTGTTTCAGCAAACGTTATTTATCAGTGGTAAAACTATATGAATAAAGCCTCAAAAAGATATTGTCATGTTACTACAGTGTGCGGAAACAAGATAACCTTCTACAGCCTATATATGTTGAACTGATTTTCTCCACATCGAAAACACTTCTTTTTCTGAGTAGATTTTTTTGGTACTTGTCAGTATGTATGGCTTTCAAATGCTTTTCTCCTTAATAAAATACCAGAATAAAACTAAGTAAGTTACAGTAGTTTAGAATATGTAAACTTTAGACAGCAATGTGCCTCGTCAAAGTTTTTAATTAACAAAACCAGAGCGAATATTGCACAATTCTATGTTTGACTAGATAAAACCACGAAATCGAAATAATAGTCAAGATGTGAAAAGTTGAAAACAATCCAGTTTCTGCTCCAATATGTACTTATATAAACATATCGGCAGCAGATATTCGCAATTTATGAGTTGCTGACAATAGTTAGCCATTCTGATTTGTCATTCACATCAGCAAAATATTTACAAGTTTCCCCAAAAACCAACGGAATCGAGCCCGTCTCATCATAGCCAAACCAACCATTCTGAAATTATAGTTCTGACGAAAGACTCGTACAAACTTTCAAACAGAATCAGGAATACAGACTGATCGGGATTACGAAGATTTTTACTGCAGTTACGAACCACGTATATGGCATTACTAGTAAATAGCCAGCTGAACTTTTATAAAGAGATGAATAAGACACGGCTCTCAGAACTACAAACAGAAATGCCCGCCGAGCAAGAAAGCTAAAGCACAAGAAAGTGAATGATGACATTTTCAGCCCATTTTAAATCATGCAAAACAGTAAGTGTGTGAAGCTACCGAGTTGACCTTTGGTGTCGAGCCAGGATTTCCAACAAAAATACACACAAAGCCAGAAAGTCTGATGCAAATGATAAAACTTTCAGGTCATTTTAATCTGTGCAAAAAAGTGAGTGAGAATAACTAACTGGTCGACCTTTAGTGTGGCAGTGCAGCGATTTGAACCTGTCAGTCATTCTGGGCGGCTTGGAGGGATAGAACCTGTTGTTCTAATGAGCCGGTTACAGTCAGCACTTACAACCAGCGACCAACAACCGATTCAGAGAAAACAATATCGCTCTCAAACATAACAGCTATCGGTAGGTTCACTACACACTACACAGAGCCTGATGTACTGGCAGTGCCATAGCTCGACTCGCTACAGGTTAATTTCAGAACGTCTATCGCAAACACAAAGGAAGACCAGTTGACCGATTGAACTTTTGGAAAGTGAGATGTCGACCTATCTTTTAAAAAAATTCTTTGTGTTGATCAAAATGCTTAAATGCTATTGTTCATGTATAAGATGGTTAACACACACATATAAATATATATATATATATATATATATATATATATATATATATATATATATATATTTGTGTGTGTTTTTATATATATATATATATATATATATATATATATATATATATATATATAATTGTGTGTGTGTTTGCTTTTTTCTTTAAACTTTTAAGATATCATTTCCTGAGCGTGAATCTAAAAAAAAAAGACACCATTGACAAAGACTCCTTAATTGTCGACCTACACAACTATTGTGTGAATCCATCAATATGTATATTTTGCTTCATAGGTACGACATTATGCTGCTACGGTACACGTTCCTCTCCTGTATACAATAGTTTCACATTATCAGTGAAGAACCTAGCGTTTATAAAATCCATATTGAGGAACGAAGCATCTGTGTCCATGAGAAAGCTATTTTAGGGCAGCAGAAAAAAATTACGCACACTTTACTTTTAACAAGATTAGTTTTTGACCTTCATAAACGACCCTGTTACAAAGAAATGTCAAATGTCAACTCATAAATTATCTGTGCAGTTTCACATGAACAGTTGATCTCTGTCATTTCAGATTTAAATCTAAAATTGTAGAATATTGCAATTATTGGAGGAAATGGCGCTCTCAGCTATGTTATTCGTTACCAATACAAAAAATTATATTAATACTTTATCCAAAAAATATCAAAGCTTTAGAAACAATACCTTGAGTAACCAAATTTCTCATGTTTCTTCCCTCTCGAGAAGAATCTGATCTTCGCAGAAATATTCAAGTATCCAAAAGGGTTGTCTTCTGTACATAATCCTTTTCTTTAACCTATACAACATTTAAAGTCATATGGACAACTTAAACGCATCCGCCATCATGAAAATAGGAATGTGGAACTGGAAGGAAAGAGAGAAGAACCGACTCCTATTTAACACCCATTTCAAATTCACTTAAAAAAAACTTTCGAAAAATGTGAAGAACGAACCGGTAGGAAGTGTGGATATGAGGGGAATACGAATTGATTTCGTTACGTCTTGCGATTACAGTTCTCTTGATTTAATTTTACAGAAACTGCTTAGGAAGCTGGTTGATCTTTATTTTAAATTTTGTCCTTTCCTTTGTTTTTTCCTTAATGTTTTTGTGAGGGTTTCATGTTGGCTACTTTATAAGCTTTTGGAAAAGTGCCTGTTTTACAACTATTGTTCAACAGTTGCACAAGTTTTCAACTTTTTTTTTTTATCATGTTTTTTGTTTGTTTGTTTTGCTTTCTTTTGTTTTCGTCCATCAAGCCAAGATGGACTAATCCTGTCCAGGTAATTTCTTCAGCTTTTAATAGCTAGCACTGTGTTGTTATTTTGGTGTGAACGCCTTTTTTTTCTTTTTAGTTTTGAATGGCTTCTCAACTCTTGAGTGTGAAAATTGGCTTATCTCCTATCGTGTTTTCTACAGGTAAGTTACTTTTCTTCACACTGTTTCATAATAAGACCTACTGTTCCTTTTTTGTAACAGATGAATCGTCCTTTTATATAATTATACGTTTAGATGAAATTTTTCTCCATTGAAAATTGTTACCAGGTCCCGTAATACAATTTTTGCCACTTTCTTGTCCAGGTTCAGATAATTTTTGTTTAAGTTTTCTCTGT
Source organism: Elysia crispata (assembly GCA_033675545.1). NCBI lineage: Eukaryota > Metazoa > Mollusca > Gastropoda > Plakobranchidae > Elysia > Elysia crispata. The sequence continues at coordinate 325,307 of JAWDGP010003784.1, forward strand.
GGTGAGATTATTTTCTTGATAATGTAATTTTGTTGATTTTTAGTGAGTTATTTTTGCTTGAATGTCTGAATAATTTTCTGCTTCTAACCTTGTCTGTATTACTTCACTGTATAGTTCCTCTAGTTCAGGAGTCCCAAAATCTGTATTAGATTTTACGAGGATAATTAAGTTGCTTTGCTTATGTGTCCTAAAATTGTGAATTGTAACATTAGTGAGGGGTAAAACTAAAAAAAAAAAAATCCATCGATGGCAAGGGAGTCTTAAAGTGGAATGTGAGGGACTAGTGAAACAAAGGAACAGGCAGAGAGGTACTAAATCGGTCCGCCCTTAAGATGTGCTCAGAAGCTTTAAGTTTGTTGCATCACAAAGAATACCATTTCCTTTTGGGTGTATTTTTTTTTGGTCCAGAAAATATTTTTTACATTCAATTTGATCCTTACTGTTTGGGTTGAATATTGTTTGATTCTCTTCTGTTCCAGTATTTCTTTTGTATCAGTGTGTGTAAAGGAACCTTCAGAGAAGATTTCTGCTGCTATGTACATGAATTTGAAGTGTAAACCAAGGGACACAACCATTTATGTCCTTGCAGTTAAAAACGAATGGACCTATTAACTCCTGCCATTAAATTGCATGGTTCAATTAACCTTTTGGACGGTTTATTATTATTATTATTATTATTATTATTATTATTATTATTATTATTATTATTATTATTATTATTATTATTATTATTATTATTATTATTATTATTATTATTATTATTATTATTATTATTATTATTATTATTATTATTATTATTATTATTATTATTATTATTATTATTATTATTATTATTATTATTATTATTATTATTATTATTATAACTAAATCTGATATTTCACATTGGATGTGGGGGATATAGGTTTAGACAAAAGAGAAATGATATAATTTTATACATTAGTTATTTCAGATAAAATTAAATTGGAAAAAATAAATATGAATATATTGAGATAGAATATAAGCCTATTTTTATTACTTCCTTAATTCATATCTGAGTAATACGTCAGATCTGTGGAGTAAGGTGCATCAAAAGTTGTTTAATAACATTTAACTCTGCACTTCAACGTCTTCAGGCAAAACAAAGTCTTTCAAAGATGGGTTTCCAGCGCCAATCCAAAGGCTGATTTTATGGCAAGGATTTTTCCTTTTCAATTATTTCTTGAGATCGAGACTGAAAAGAATGGAAAGTTAAGCAGTAATTTTGTAAGTGTAATCCCTATATTTCAATTTTTGAAACAATTGAACAATTAAGTATAAGTATATGGCTTCTATGAAACGTATAAATGGTGTGAAGATAGCCTAACAACAAACATATAATTGCTGTTGCAACAGTAAAGAAAAAAATGTGGATGTAAAAATTTCAAAGCTTTTATAAAAAGGCTTTCGAATTACTTTCAACAGCCAGAAGTTCTGGCACCTTGATATGAAATGCAAAAAAAAATAACAGACTAAATTCTTAATCCTTCAGTGTGATTCACAGTCAAGAAATTTTCAAATCCTGAAAGGTTAACGTCAGAAATTACCTCTGTGGCCCAGTTTTAGCCGCCTTCAACAATTACTTGTACTACACCCTCAATGGTCGCTGATTGATTCTGTTATCGATGTTACAAAATCATCAAAATCAAGGAAATTTCAAACCTCAACGGTTTGCGCTAGTAAGCATCTAGAATGCCGCTATCGTCTGCATGCTGATTTTCTTAAAAATTTAAAATTGTAATCAAAATCATCAACATTAACTTACACTTCCATTGTTTAGATTTTTTTAAGCGTCAAAAGAGCCTGATAGTAGCAGAGGACTTTAAGGGCGTGTTGAGACTGCACCGCTCTTCTCAGGACGGCTAAATTATTTGCTATTTCTTTAAGCAATGGTTCCGCTGAACGGAATAGCCGTGATTCTGTGGTTAGAATTATTCAAACCCAGCCGATTTTGATTTAAAGTACTCTTGAATCAAGGCGCTTTTTATGCATGGACCAATAAATAAAGGCCCTACAACTAAAGATATATCTCTTTCTCTTAAAGGAACATGAATCTTTTGGGAAGGCATGTGCCAAAATAACCATATTTAAAGACAGTGTTTAACTCTTATTAGACAAAAGAAATTGGTTTACTTTTTTTTGTAAACAATTATTTCTTTTTTTGGAAAACACAGAGAGTGAAGTGCCTGGGAAGATAGTGGAATTTTCTGCAGCTTCTTATTTAATTTGCGCCTTGAATGTTTGGGTATTATCCATCGTTTGTAAATAGGCTTACCAAGATAAAAAGAAAAAAACCATCTAAGGCAACAAAATCATTGAAAAAAATTATGCTTTCAAAATAAAATATTCACTAGATACTCCCAACTACAAATATGACCGGACTTTATCATGAACGTAATAAATTTGATAGATTATCAGATTTACGCCATAGTATGCTTGTTAATCTGGTTTTACCTATTGACATGTTGAAGAGTATTATGAGACTTAAGTGTAGAAAAAACCATATCAATACACAGAGCTATCCACACAAGTTCTAAACTTGAATGGACAGTTATTAGTAGAGTAGCTCTTATAACATTTTAAGCCCATATCACTCACTAACAGCTATTTTTACAGCTCTCAACTGATGATCCGAACGCTTATCACGATAACACAGATTCTGGTAACAGCTGAGTCGAGGCCAAGACACTATCGATCAGCGGGTCGAATCACTTTCGGAGGCAGGTCAAATTCCGTACACACGTGTAAAAATTGCAAATATACGTGACTGGAGACTAGATCAGGTATCCGAGGAGATCAGTATCAATGTATCATAATGATATTGGGCTGGCACGTTTTGAAGTTTATGTATTGTCCATTTCGGCAGACGGTGGTTCAACCTTATGGCTACTTCACCAGGCCTGCGATGCGATTCTACCTTCTGAGGCGGGTGTTTGCCTTGGCTGCGTCCCTTGATCTTTTTTAAAATTCTTCAGATGAAAAAAAATTAAATATAGATGTTGCGAAATCTTTCCAAAATGAACTTTAAAAAAATCTATCAAAGAAATGCTGTTATGATGACACTCACGATGATGGTGCTGACCAAGCGCAAAAGGGTAAAAAAGGACATTACAATATCACCCGACTGCATCTTTTCATTTCACTGTTAAAATGCGTCCACATAAGTTTTTTCCACACACACACACACACACATATATATATATGAGCATGTGCGATATTTGGTCGCAATGAACTCAGGAACTACAAACTTGCTCACAGTTCAAACTTTGTAGAAGAGTATATCAATACGGCCTGAATTGCCTGAAAGCTATTAGACTTTTGCAGAAACTTTCAACTTTTATGATCCATTTTTTTAATTCGTTTCGGCGTGTTTAAACCGAAATGAAATGCTTCCAAATAGATGAGACCGCTTTTCTCATGCATGCCTTTGCACGATCGCACTTTTAATCCAAAAACTTCCCTTCTGTTTTTTTTTTTGTTTGTTATTATTATTTAATGCCGTTAACCCTTCACTGTTCTCATATACAGCTTAGATATAAACTAAGCTAGATCTATATATAACTCTGATCTAAATTTAACCTTCTTGAGAATCTACAGCAAGACCAAATGTACATGCGATTTGGAGTTAAATAGCGTAGATCTAAATTTATCCTGCTCCAGATTCTAAGCTTACATCTAGACCATCAGCATTAACAAAACTACCACTACTTGATAGTATAGAAAAATTAACCAAAAACCTAGATCTAGCTCGAGACCGACAAAAAAGACGAAAGACGTGAAACATTAGAACAGATGGAATGCGAACAGAGATCGAACCTGCACCTCGATGTGGCACCCATCGCCTTGCCTACATAAGACCAGGAACTTAACCACTGAGCCATCCACATCTACAAAAATA
>JAWDGP010003786.1:0-5000 GCA_033675545.1 Elysia crispata
TGGAGCATCTACAGCTTTGACCATGATGGCTCTCTCACCACTTCAATCGCCTTGGGTGCCATGTAAAAATATGTCATACTGAGCCTTAATGAAAAATTGTCAAAAAAAACAAAACAAAACAAAAAAACCCAAAACAAAACAAAGACGTAATGCACAAAATGATAAGCATGGCTATATCTTAGAAACTATAATCGATTGTTTCAGACAATTTATCGAATAGATTCTACAAACACCTCACCATTGCTATTTTTTTTTTTTTTTAGAGAGTCTATATCATGAAACAGTCTATTATAACAAAACGCTTGCTGTTTTCATTTCTTAAAACGTTTACCTTGTAAACGCATTATTCACTTTGTTCTATAACAGATGAAATGGGGAAATTTATTCTGTGGGTAGTTATTAATTCAATTCTTAATGACAGCTGCTTTTTTTTCCCTCTCAGATATTTCTTGAAAAACAAATAGTTTTCAAAACGTATGTTTATTTTTCTCTGGTATTTCCAATTCCATACACGGGCAACTCGTTTTTCAACACATGAGAGTCGCCAACATTTCACTCAGTTAGAAAACCTAGTACGTGTATGCAGTGCTACTGGAATCTCTCTGATGGAGTATAGCATTGAGTTCGGTTCTTCACTTCTCCATGTCGTTTGGAATAACTTTCAAGGGTTTGAGTGTGTCTCATTTACTGAGGATAAAACTACTCACGAAGTACACATAAATGTTTTAAAAAGAAATGCTCCTTTGTAGTAAAAAAAAAACAAACAACAACAACATTTCTACATTGTATTGCATTGTTTTCTTTACTTTAACAAACATTATTGTCGTCTGCAAACCGTCTCCTTTTTCTCAACATCACTTGGTAAAAAGACGGAGCCAATTCTTTGGATTATTAGTTAGTCATGAAACCGTTTTTTCCCCCTCGAACTTCTCTGATGAGACAAAGTAGCTTTAAACCATGATGTTTGATTCTATAGCAGTGTAAAATATATTCATAAATGAAACTAAGAGCTGTATCGGGGTTTTTTTTTTTAAAATATAAATTGACCAAAAAAAAGTTTCCTCAGCCGCTTTTTTAATTGATATCAACCATCATTCTCTTGTTCATTCTACGTTAATTCCTCAAGGTAAATCGGCATGAGATCGTAATGACATCAAGCTCAAAATAATATTATGTTCACTTCTTAGAGTGATGAGTCTTAAAAGATACTTTTTATATAAGTTAAAGCTATAATCATCTTAACATAGGCTAATTCAGTAGCTGTTGATAGCAATTTTTTTTCTCTACAAGGTGTTCAGGATAGTTACTGACATATTGCACTAAATTTCCTATCGATATTGTAGCAGTAATGTACAATAAAGTCATTACAAAATAATATTTTTATCAGGACGGGGTGCTTATAATACGGTTTACCAGCGTTTATTGGAGATGGTCAACATTTAATCTGACTTAAAGGGTTGAGAATATTTCTAATTTACACGATTATATACATCCTTCAATTAGTTCATCCTGATGACTACTCGCCGTCGAGAACTTTTTTTATCACGATGTGTATGTTAAGGTCAAATTTGGTCCAGTTATAATCTATGCTGACCTCACTTATGTCAGAATCAGATAGAGAGTATAATATAATGGCTGTCAAAATTAATAATCATTCAGAGCTTGTGTTCCCCGAAATGTTTGTTGTTGTTTATCTTCGTTTCAGTATTAATGCACCATTTTCGATTTCATTTTCAGATTCAAAATTGCTTTCAGTCCTTTTTTAAATTTACCAGTATTTGTCATCAGGGTTTATATAGCGACGTTGTGTGTTTATAATGTTTGTACGATACCTAAAGAAAAGAAGTGTGTGTGTGTGTGTGGGGTGGGGTCGTTGTAAAAAAATTCGGGCTTAGAATCTCATTGTTGATTACTGAGGAGTGTCTGCCTATTGGCTCAAAATTATTACTGGAATAATTTTGCACCTTTTTCAAATGGATTTTTTTTTCTCAAGAAAGAAAAAGTAGTAATATAATTCTTTTCCCCTTTTAATCTTCACCACTTATGCTCGCTTTCTTTTTGCAAATAGTAACGGATTTTTTGAGACGTACAGGACCAGCTTAAAGTAAAAAAATGTTGCTGTTTGGCTGTTTTCGCTGGACAACTTTTTGAGGAAGGAAAAAAAATACAAATTCAATTTTTTTAAATCATAAACCTTATTTCCCATCCTGGCCTGACTTATTCAATCAAAGGAACCTTTTCAAAGTTCATGAACTATGGCAACTGGCATAAGCAACAATCGTCACAACGGACTGGGCATTTTCTTTTTCAATCGAAATTCAAATTTGAAATTGGTTATATCGAAACAACAGAATTAAATATAAATATAATCATAAATTAAAAAAAAAACATGATAAAAGAAAATTACGAACGAAAATTTATCTTCTGTTCAAATCAAATTTATATAATTTCATGATTTCAATTCTTCCTCTTTTGACTTGACATTAACAATTTTCTTTCCTAATTGGGAGCACATTAATTCATCGTTCTATTATTTGAAATAGACTTTCCAGCACGGATCCTCTACTGTGGCTGGAAACAATACACAAGATTGACCCAGTAAACAGGTTGACTGACTCTTCACTTCACTCCATCTCACTATCATTATAAAAAAAGTTTCTTGTTTGCGAATACCCCACTTCAACACAGTAACTTTGTAATATGAAGGACTCTCTTTCCTCATCAACCTTATTTTAAGGTGCACGTTTGTAGGTCAAGTATTATTTCTGCACCAGAATTCACCGAAATAAACAAATCTTTGCTCTAAGTATGAAAATGGGGTATTTTATTCAACTATTTGACACAGTTAGGACTGCGAAATCTTGTTGTAAAGTGGGCTGAACCAAAAAAAAAAAAATTCCCAGCATTAATCTTTCCTAACTTTGCTAAACATTAAATGAAATAGCTTTGTATCCTTATAACTCTTAATGTGCAAATAATTGTTTACGCTATATACACACCATGACAAATCACACTTAAGAGAGACAGGAAATGTAAGATCTGTAACATCGTAACGCAGTTTCCCAGTCTCTATACCGTCGTGAGTCGCAAGGTTTTCCCGCATGACCGCCTGACCTCCTGACCAGGATCACAGAATAAATAATGGTTGACAGGTTGAATGCGACCGCTTGGCTCTCTCCTCACTGCACTAGACTGTCTGGAACTGCAGTATGATCCAGAATGTGGGCTAGAACAATGAACAATACAATGTACTCACCATTTACAAACATGCGCTGTTTTGATTCAAATCCTGCTTTGAAAAAAGAAAAACTGAACATGTTCTCTGTAAGACGCAGTTGTTCTATTCATTCTGCGTATAAGAAGTCGTACTTAACTTTTGTTGTGGAGGGGCGTTTTTGTGTTAAAAAAAAATTCCTTTGTTGTTTTTAGAATTAGTAAATATTCCTGTGGTATTTTTTGTTATTCAATGCTATTCTTTTTTGAGCTGTGGTACCTTAATGATGGCTGTCTACTATTATACGTGCATGAGGGAGTTTCTACAATAGCATATATCTGATAATTTTAAGTTTAAGAGCCATATTAAAATAAAACTTGCAAACATTTAAATGGAGAATGGAAATTAAACCGATTGCGATCTCATTTAATTGAAATATAATATGACGAAATTTGTAGTAAATAAAAAAAATTCTTGTTATTTTCTTATTTCAGTTTGCAAGCATTGTGAATTACGCTTGCTTATAACGAAAAGAAGACAACATGACAGGTCAATATATATATATATATATATATATATATATATATATATATATATATATATATATATATATATATATATATATATATATTGTTTTACTAATTTATTTACATTTCTCATTTTGAAGCTTTCGATGTATTAATTTTACATTGTTTTTTTTTCTCAATTAATCTACGAAATGCAATATTTTGACTTCTAGACAGAATATTTGAACAAATTGTGTCGGGCTTGTGGATGGAGAGAGGGGAGCAAACCAAAGACGCTACTTGTGCGCGAACTTTAACGTACAACATGCGTGTAATGCATGACTGCACTCGCTATGAAAGACTACAAAATGTCTTTCAAATCCCTTGTAATCCATCGCGTCAAAAAATGACTATTTTGTATAACAGATCTTAAAGTGGAGGCCCTTAGCAATAACGTAAATAATTTTAACACTAGCGCCTAAAATAGCTTGAAATGAAGAGCTTCTTGTTGGCTTGATGTTTAAAGAAACAAGCAAACAAAACAAAAAGTTATTTTTTGAGTTTCGTTTTTAATCACTTTTTTTTTTTTAATTCCGTCCTGATCAAAGAAGCTGTTCCACTTAACCGAATTACTACAATATGATTTTACATGTGAATTATTATTTCTTCTTCTTAATCTTATATGTCTGTAAAGTCCAGGAAATAACTTTCTATAAATTTGTGTAACACTCAGAATGATTCTGTGTGAACTTTCTGCGAACGTGTAAATGGTTGTCTGATAGTCTCCGTCATTGAAAGTGAGTGAGCTACCCTGAGCTCAGGTAAACCGACAAGTGTGACCCCATGCCAAAGGTCAGGTCAGGTCATTGAGTCTTCGCTGGGAAAGTAATTGGGAGGGCAGAGACACGTGGAAGAGCGAAATCGGGAGAAAAAAAAATACTAACGCGTTTAACTAGGGGTTGTCACAGTAGCAGCCTCCGTAATCAGCAAACAAAACAGTGACGCAAGGCCCGACTGCCAACTATTGTTTTACATTGTTCAACGTAATTTTTTTTGTCTCTTTCTGAAAACTATGTACACGAATCAAGATCGGATATATAGGACTTCGAGCTTCCACTTAAGTCGACTAGGAGCAGTTTTCGAGCTCAAAGAAAGTTAATGGTTTGTGTGCGAGAGTGCACATCCAGATCATTCACAAGCTTCTAGATCTAGAGTTGCTTAGACGTGCAGTAATGAAAAAAGAATGGGACACTTACTCTACTAACACAAGGACAGCCAAG
>JAWDGP010003786.1:7500-25000 GCA_033675545.1 Elysia crispata
AGACAGACAGAGAGAGAGGTAGGTATCAGTACAGTATGAACTTCTCAAATCTCGAGCTTTCTGTTTCATTTTCGCCAACATTGTTTGGATTGGCAAGCAGAGAGATTTCAATATTATCTAATCTTGGTGCGGGCATTACTGATTGCGCACCGACCCGAGTATTGCAACAATTCTATAGTTCTCACCAACTACGCGGAAAGCCAGCTGTGGAATCAACGTGACAGCCTTCCTCAAGATTTTTTCTTCGCTAGATTATAACTCCTCTCCTGTCACAGTGGTACGGTAATTATTTTGCTTGAAAGTTTTGAACTATTTATTTGTATCGGGTGCAGCATTTGAAAGATGTCATGCTACTATAGGCTCTAAAACGTTTTTTAATTTTTGTTATGTTTTGAGTACTCAGTGAGCGCCGGCTTTGTTTACTTCAGCGTCGACTTCTCTCTAGTCCATGCGTTTCAGTGTAAGGTCATTTTGTTTTCATGTAACCGTTTCTCTAAAGAATCTTTAACTATTAGCACTGAAAATATATTGCGTATCTCACTGTCACAGAATTTATATAAATCAAACAATTTAAATGAAGTTTTTGACTACTATTTGAGTGCCTCACATGCTGCTTTCTGCGGTAATCGGTTGTTTAGCCATCAATTTTAAACATTTAGTTAATTTCCTCTGAATGCCACAAACAATGGAACAAAAGTATGAACAGATTATTTAACTTTGCATTCCAGCTCTCTTACAGTATGTTCAAAAACAAATAAGCAAACCTTTATCATAACATTGTGCGACGAAACAAGTAGAAAAGAGGTATGTCATATCATGACTTACTTGACTTAGGGCCTTCCGCGTCTCAGTCGTCCGACGGGGGCGCTTCGGCAGCTTTTCGGATTCTCGTCGACAGTTCTCTCCATTGCTGTCTGTTCTGGACGATGCATCTTAGGTGTTCGAAGTCTTCCCTAGTTGTGAGTTGTAGTGTGTTTTCTTGTAGTCTTGATAGGTCTTTGTTGAGGACGACTGGTAGTGTTGTTAAAGGGCGGCCCCGAAACTTTTTTCCGTGTGTGGCGAAATAGCTGTTCATTGATTTATTAGCAGGTATTTCAATATTTCTTCTAAGTATGTGCCCGAAAAGGCGCCACCTGTTCTCAAGTATATAAATAGAAAGGGGGTGTTCCTCGCACTTGTTGTAAAGAGATGAATTTGTGATTTTAACGGGGTATTTGATGTTGAGAACTTTCCTTAGCTGTTTACGATGAAATGCATTTAATTTTTCTTCTTCAGATTTTGTCAGTGCCCAGGTGCCGCAGTTGTAGACAAGTATTGATTTTACGAGCGACCTGTATAATTTCAGCTTGGTCTTTCTTTTAATCTTATCTCCTTTGATCCAGACATTTAGAAGCTTTGTCAGTGCTGCATTGGATATTCGTTTCCTCCTCTCAACGTCTTCTTCGTCGCCTATGAGAGTTCCAACTTTTTTTGTATTTTTATACTCTGTTCCAGCTCTTGACAACGTTGTAAACTCTGTCTTATCTATATTGACCAGTAGATTGTATTTATGTAAGGTGTTTTGTACTTCTTCCGTATCGACGAAATTCAGACCAACAAAATCTACGTCGTCAGCGTATGCAATCTCTGTAGGTAGAGTCTTTTCCAGTTCATTGGTCGGTCGTGGCAAGATGGTTCTTACTTCTTTCAGGGCATTCTCTAAATATACTGAAAACAATACGGGGCTAAGACTGTCTCCTTGCGGGGTGCCTATGTTGCTCACAAAAGGTCTTTCCTTTGTTGCACCATTGATCCTTGTGTTAATGACTGTATCGCTTAAGAGAAAACGTATTATTCTCAGCTCATCTTCTTCAACTATGCGTTCTATTATATCAAGCAAAATTTGTCTATCTATTGTGTCGAAGGCTGCTGACATGTCAATCCCTGTGATTTTGATCTCGACATCCTCTTTCTTAGCCTTGGCTGCCAGCCATTTATGCGTCCATGTCATATCATAGCGCGAGGAAACCAGAAAAAGCCTCTGCTTGAGTGAAAAGCAAACATAATCTGAACTGATAAAGGTTGTCTTGGTTTCACACACAACACTATATTTTTGTCACTTAGCTGGGGACCATAAATTTTCTAGACTGGACTCGAGAGTTAGTTGGCATGAGTTGTCTTGCAAAGCCTCTAATATAAAATGCGGAGGGTAAAATCTAGATCTTATTAGCTGAGAGTAATAACCACCTAATCTCTCTCTCTCTCTCTCTCTCTCTCTCTCTCTCTCTCTCTCTCTCTCTCTCTCTCTCTCTCTCTCTCTCTCAATCTCTATCTCTTTCTCTATCTATGTCTATATATACACACCCACAAGTGTATATATATATATATATATATATATATATATATATATATATATATGTGTGTGTGTGTGTGTATCTCTCTCTTTTGTGTCTCTATTTATAATTAGAGAAATAAAAATGCAATATTTGGACAACTTAGCCGTACCGAAAGGTCCACAAGGACGTGCATTTGTGGCAAAAATCACCCAACCCGCAATTATGTTATAATTTAAAACAAGAACAAACAAACCTGGATTGGATTGATGATGATGGTGATGATGATGATGATGATGATGATGATGATGATGATGATGATGATGATGATGATGATGCTGAGGATGATGATGATGACGATAATGATGATTTGATGATTGGGAGTTATTAACCTTCATACAAGCATGTTCTGCAAAATATTTTACACGTAGATGTCGTAATTTGCTTGGTTAAAACATTAGTTATCATAAATTTTTTTTTTTTGAAATCGAAGAAAATTCTTTTTGTTCTCACAAAAAATTACCTTACATCACTTTTTTTCAGCTAGTTTTTGAGCGATGGGCAGTAACAGTGAACTAGCTCTGCCGAAAGTACCGGTCGTCTTCAAAGATATCTTAGCCAAGAAGCATGAGGGCCAGGAGCTCAGCGCCGAAGAGATCTCAGCCATTGTGGATGGGGCATGTCTCGGCACCATGGAGCCCGTGCAGATAGGTGCGTTCTTACATCTATCTTGCTTGCTGTTGCATGCCCCAAATGGTTGTTCATGACGATTCAAATAGTTGTGCTACTAATATGCACGTAGCATAGAATTCTAACTCGTATGAGATTATCAAGGATAAGCTAGAGATGAACGATATATTTTACAATGTCCTGATAGTAAACATCGATTAAAATTACATTGGAAATGTGTATCCCATATTTTACTGTTTGGGTTTAATGTTCAAAGTATGATATAAGCTATGTCTTGATTGTGTGTTTACCTCTTTTATCTTATCTATAACCGCAAACACAATGTTAAACAATTCACCTTACCCAGTATGTTTTTTGAAGGTTCCTTCTTGACCAGCGTGTATCTGAACAAGCTGAGCCCAGCCGAGACGTCTACTCTGACCCTGAGGATGAAGGAGTCTGGCGACTGTTTGAACTGGCCCGACGACATCCAGCGACTGACCATTGACAAACACAGCACTGGTGGGGTCGGAGATAAGGTCAGCCTGCCTCTGGCTGCAGCTCTCGCAGCTAGTGGATACAAGGTAAGGACTGGCCGCCACTGTTGCTGGCTGACCGTTTACTTCAAGGCTGAAAAGCCATTTACTATTTTAATAAAGGTCTATTGGACGTCCGGGTGCTTTTGAGGGACATAACTGTGCTAAATGTAATATTCTGTGTTACTTAACTTAAAAAAAACAACAAAAACAAAACATTTCTTACTATCACAGTGTTGACATAAAACACTACTGGATTTTTTCTTGAGGAATGATAGTAAAAAGAGTAATGTTTATTTGCAGCTACCAAAAGGTGACTTAACTGGAAGCTGGTAAGTGGCTGAAAGCAACATCACAGAGCGTCGTTTTAATTCGAGACAATCATGAAGGCCTTTTTGTCACTTCTTTGTAACTGATGTCGATAAAAAGCTAATTTCTGGACGGCTTGGAACCTTACTTCTCGCCCCCAGGTCCCCATGATTTCAGGCCGAGGCCTGGCACACACAGGCGGCACCCTAGACAAGCTGGAGTCAGTGCCTGGCTTCAGCGTGTCCCTGAGCCAGGAGCAGATGGTCAACACTCTCCAGCACGTCGGTTGCTTCATCGCGGGCCAGACGAAAGACATCTGCCCGGCCGACCGGGAGTTTTACAAGTTCCGAGACGCCACGTCCACTGTGAGGGAGAACGGGCTGATCACATGTGAGAGACTGACCTATGGGATGACGCTAGCAATAGTCGCACCAGTGATAGAATTATAGGCTTAACAATTACTGTTTTTCTAAAAAATTATACTGCTCTGTGATATTGTACAGACTGATAGAAAAAAAGTCAAACCTAGCATATTTTTTATATCAGGTTTTCAGAATTGCAGAAATGTCTGTTTAATCATAATTTGTTTAAATATGAGCCCTGCGCTTTTCTGGTTTATTTAAAATATTTGTTGAAGTATATGCTCTCTTAATTTTTCTCTAATGATGAAGAATAAGGGTTGGAGGAAAGGGCGCACCGTCTCAGAAGCTGATAAATTTCTTATCATGTATGAATTAATTTCTGTCTTTATCTTGTGACGAATAAAAACATCAATAACCACATATCCTCTAAACTTGACTCTGGACTAATGTATACTTTCTAATTCTACAACAGTTACAAAGTATATTGGCCAATTTCTAATCCAAAAAGATGTAAGCTATTCCATCTTATAGACTGAGCAGAATTTTTTTTTTTTTAGAAATGTTTAGTATGATAGTTCTTTGTTTTGTCAATGGAATGTTGGCATTTGGAAAAAAAATTCTCTGGCATTCCTTGTTCATAAAAAAAAACCAAAAGTCCCGAACGGAAACTTTCTTTTTCAGCTTCCATTGTGTCAAAGAAAGCTGCTGAGAATTTGAAAGCTCTCATTTTAGACGTGAAAATTGGGAGTGGAGCGTTCATGGAAACTATTGAAAAAGGGCGCATTCTGGCTCAGGCCATGGTAAGTAGTCTATGTGATAAAATAACAAAGAAATAAGGCGTCAACCAAATTTTATATTTCCCTAATGTAACTTCCTCCTTTGATACTTCTAGTGCTGCTGCTGCTGATGCTGCTGCTGCTGCTGTTACTACTACTACTGCTACTTCTCCTCCTCCTCCTCCTCCTCCTCCTACTACTACTACTACTACTACTACTACTACTACTACTACTACTACTACTACTACTACTACTACTACTACTACTACTACTACTACTACTACTACTACTACTAATACTACTACTACTACTACTACTACTACTACTACTACTACTACTACTACTACTACTACTACTACTACTACTACTACTACTACTACTACTACTACTACTACTACTACTACTACTACTACTACTACTACTACTACTACTACTACTACTACTACTACTACTACTACTACTACTACTACTACTACTACTACTACTACTACTTCTACTTCTCCTAGTAAATGAAAATTAAATTGACTGAACTAGGTGTTTCTGCAAAAAAATAAAACAAAAAAAAAAAAAAAAAAAAAACCATCGAAAACATTTCATGTGTTGCTTCCGATTTCAGGTAGATTGTAGCAGCAGTCTGGGTATCAGCACCAGGTCTCTGCTTACCGACATGAACTGCCCTATAGGGAACATGACAGGCAACGCGCTTGAGGTGGCCGAGTCCTTGCAGTGTCTCAAGGGTCAAGGTCCCAAGGACCTCGACGATTTAGTCATCAGCCTCGGTAAGGATGATTTAACTTTTATATGATCACCTGTCTGCTCACCTTATTGCTGGCTTACTAAATCGACAATAAGTGCAAATCAAATTTTAAGTTGGCTTACTAACCTAAAACAAATTTTAGCAGTTGGGGTGTTTCAGCCGAACAAACTCGGCCGTTTTTCTGATGTTTTCTGAAGGCGACAACTGACATTGTTTCCTCTCGACGATCACCAGTAGCCTTTCCAGGCTTACCTGAGAATATACAACCAACACCCAGCCACTTTAGAAGGTAAGGAATATTGCTATCATAGGGACAATCTTTTAAGAAAATAATAAATAAAAAAAAGGCCCCTCTCAAAATAGCTCATTTTTTCTAAGTAAGAAGAACCGTTCGTGGCATGACAGGCAAACCACCATAACCCATATCTACCCTTTGTAGCCTAAACGTCCAAGAAATCCACCCGTAAAGCTCAGCAAGTAAACAGACCCATGTATACACAGATGACTCTACTAAAGTGGCCTCTAGGCACGAGGACTATGCAGTAAACATCCAGACACCTAGAGAACGTCTGTCTGTCATATCATCCCCGTGCGAGCCCAAAGCACAAACTGTTAAGCGGAGCGAGTTTTTCAAGAAGCAAACCTCTGTATTTCAGTAACATACCCACTCGTACCTACATGGCTCTAACATGCATTCTCACCGTTCCTAATTCTTTAGAACTGCAATTTAGTACCGATTATGCCTTTACATGAAAAGAAATCGAGCCTTGTCGATTCTAAACATCTTTCTATGTCCTAACCTGCTCAAAAGAGGACAGATATCCAGTGATTGTGCCTCAGAATATCCCAGCCAGCCTCTAAGGCTACTGAAGGTCCCGTTTCTTTCTGCCTGACGTTGAGTTCAATATTGTAAATATTAGTTTTGGGTGCAAAATTAAAAGCATCAACAATAACAAAAATCATAAAGGTAGTTATTGGTTTCCATCTCTAACGTTCAAGCGAGGACTGGGTGGTTCTGTTTCTGGTTGAAACTTTACTACCATGATTTTTCCCTAATTTTTACCCAATTTATTGCCAAACATTTCTGCAAGAGTTGCAATTTCCAGAGGTCAAACGCTTGTGAAGCACCTTTCTCATACACTCAATAATCTGTCCTGTCTGTCCATCTGTAAATTATACCTATCCATATATTGAGGTATATTTATTCATCCGACTATCCATTCATATAGTGAAGCAAGCAATCACTCTGATCAGATTATTGAATGCTTTCACAGGTGGCCATCTACTAAACCTCGTAGACCCAGTGTCCGTAAAGAGCGCTGAAGAAGGCAGTGCTCGCATCCAAGAACATCTGGCAGACGGCAGTGCCCTCCACAAGTTTCAAGGCATGCTCGAGGCTCAAGGTGTATCCTCGGAGCATGCGCGGAAACTGTGTGACCCACAAGGAGATGTTTGGTCTGTGCTAAAACGTTCAGCTAACCACACAGAGATTCTATCCGATAAAACAGGTTGAGTGAAAATCACATTAGGTGTAGAAGGCTTGTCTCCTCGAGCATTCCGAATTAATACATGTTGTCAGCACTTTCGCTTTTTATTAATTCATAGTTTAAGCTGATCTACAGTTCAGTCTAAGGAACCCAAAGGGGAAATGATAGAAACACAGTTTTGAGTGCTGGTGGGGACGGCGCCTAAGGCTTTAGTATCACAAGTGATAAGTTTAGATTAAAGTTCTGTTATAAAACTCTTTTCTCCCCTTTCCATTCGGAATAGCTTAAAAAAAGGCAGATTCCTTGATATGTAACACTGTGTTTGGGTGTCCCATTAATAATAATCTTAGATGATTTTCGTTTCACACTCTGGGGCAAAATGATAACACAAAAACTCAATTTCTTGCTCCTCAAATAAAATTACTTTTTTTTTACCCAGAGTCCACTGCTTTTTAACAGGATAATTATGGTCTGCAAACACATTAGTGCCAATTTTACTTTCATCTAACTTTCCCAAACCCACGGCTAAGTATCCCAAAGTAATCACTTAAAAAATAACTCATGGTCGCGAAAAAAAAGAAAGAAATATTCAAAATGATAAACAAATAGATAAACAAACTGCAGTTGATATGAACGAATACCTCCAAAATAATATTTTTTTTAGTTTTTTCTTAAAATATATCTTGCACATTCTATTCTCACCATGTATCCAACCTCATAGGCTACGTGGAGTCAATCACCGCCATGCCTGTGGCCCAAGTGGTTCAGCAGCTCGGGGGAGGCAGAGACAAGCCTGGCGCGCCCATCAATCATGCAGTTGGGGTTGAGCTGCTCCTGCACCTAGGCGACCCCATCAGAGAAGGTATGAATAACATCCTACTGCTGACATTCAACTCACAAATCTCATACAAAATTTAGATCGACACCATGCCATGATGTCCAAATCAGATCGAGTTCTTTTTAAACAAAAAATGTCACAACACAGCTTAAGCAAACACACAATGTTATATTTTCTACACAATATTGAAAACAAGAATCAGATCAAAATATATCTTTATTTTAGCATCAAATCCAGGCAGTTTTGTCCTAAGTCTTCGATATAAGTTATCATATACAGAAATGATCCTGCTTGTTTGGCTTAACTGAATTCAAATATTAAATTGTCATTCTTAAATATTTTGTCGCGTTTCTTACTTCTTGAGTAGTAACTCAAATCCTTTTAGACGATCATTTTTCTTTTGCTGGAGGTAGAGCGAGAGTGGCTGAGGAGTCTTTCGTCATGCAAGTAAAAAAAATTCAAAACCAAAACCATTGTAAAGAGCTTCCAATTTGTTTTTTTTTTCTCCAACCTCAAACTTAACTACATCTACATTTTTGTACATTTTATTAAAATGTGAGAGCCCTATCCTTTACATCCTCCTTTACAGGTCAAGCTTGGGTCAAAGTGCACCACGACTTTGAAAATCTTCCTGAAAAGATCGCCTCTCAGCTTAGATCAGCCCTGGTGGTCAGCCAGAGCCCAGTCCAAGTCAGACACACCAGAGTTCTGGAAGTGGTCAATCCGTCTGGCCAAGTCGAGGCTTAAGCAATGGAAAACATCTCAAGTCGATGGCCAAACCAAACATTTGCTAGCCATTTGATGAGAACAAACACGGCCTATTCTGCCTTAATTGATAATTGTCTTAAATGTTTCTTTACTCGGAAACCTTGATACACATTTTAAATCATATCTGAATTACGACTTTCATGGATAGTAACAAAACCAATGCTACAACTGTATAAGAATGCATTACATTTGCTAAACTATTTGATTTCTAAGTCTCTTGGAATCCCAATCCTTTATGGAAGTAATATAAATCCCAAAAATAGTAAAAATATGGCTATTTTTCATTTCTGCTTCTGCATAAAATTGCATCATTATAAATTGAACAGCCAAGTTATCTTACTTTTTTAAATGCACAATTACATGTTAAACAGTAACCGTCAATGTATGTAGAGTACAGTTTGCATTCCTTTTATCCTCTGCATCCATACGGATGGAAGTTCATAATGATACTTTGAGAATGTTGTTAAAAAAAGAAAACAAAAAAAACAAAAAAACAAAAAACAACGAACTAAGCACGTAGCATTTCTCCATTTCTTATGATAATATCTTCGGAATATTATGTGTCATTCATGCTTTTACCTACGCAACAGTAATAATATTTCAGAGATTCTCTCAGAACGAAGATTTGGTTTTCAGTGAAATATATAAAGCTCCAGTCCTTTAAAATTCATGTGTAAGCAGCACCATGCAAAAGCTTTTGTATTAAAGTTTGCATTGAGACTGAAAGAGGGGATACAAATTTGATAATCTGAAACTGCCAATACCTACCCCCATAAAAACAAAAAAACAAAAACAAATTCAAACACACAAAAAACTATCTTCCCCAGCATTATTTTCTAGCCCATGTCTTTAACATCTCGCTGTCAAGCAATATAACCGAATGATAGTAGAATCCAGTAATGTTTTAAATTTACAGTAATGAAAATTGTAAGCTTTTATTCGAACTCATTCCATTTGGCGTGCTTTTGTCAGTTTCACCTAGGGAAATCATTTTAACCGACCTGCTGAGAAAATTTTCATAAAAGCGTTTAAAAACAAACTTTTGATTAATCTGTGGCTATTGACACCATATCAGTACGTTTTCACCAAACCATATAAATTTGCCATTGCCAAAAAATTACTGAGTGACATCCCATTATCAAGTGATGGCCTTAATAACTCATGACCGCGTGATGATTCTGTGTCTGTAAGTGATAACCATTTGCCACACTTTTATCGTATGATGACCTTTTGTAAAACCAATACCAAGTAATAATATTTTTTAACTTATCATTTCCTGTGATATAATTTATACATAGGTCTACACTCCACGAGTTATAGCAATTGCAAATGTCTTATGTTGATACTGTGAGTTGAAAATGATTTCGTTTGTCTGTCACACTTACTATCTTGAATGAACAAAGAATAAGTATTAAAAGAAACGAATTCGATATCTTTTGTATTATGTTTTGTTATCATCTTTCCCCATTAGCTACTCTGCAAAGATTATAAATTATCAACTTTTGACTAAATACGAAACTTTAAAAAATGGAGAGAGAGAAAGAGAACACAGAGAGATGGAGAAGAGATGCCGGTACATAGAAAGATAGATAGATAGATAGATAGGTAAAGAGAGAGAGAGAGAGAGAGAGAGAGAGAGAGAGAGAGAGAGAGAGAGAGAGAGAGAGAGAGAGAGAGAGAGAGAGAGAGAGAGAGAGAGAGAGAGAGAGAGAGAGAGAGAGAGATATCTGAGAGAAATAGTTTTTCTTCATTTGTTTTAAAGTTCCTTATTACATACATTCTGTATAATTGTGATGATAAATTGTGCTGCTTGTAATTATATAAACGGAAATGTAATTTCTTACGATGTCATTAATTTCTTATCACTTTTCAGCAGAAAAGCGAAAAAAAAAAAAAAAAAAAGAAAAAAACAAAAAAGACTTTTGAATCGTTTATAACAAAATTTTATATTTACGATTTCCCAGTGTAGGGAAGCAGATCGTTTATAACTTTTTTTTTGTGTTAATTAAGACTTTTTCCATTATAATAAATTTCGATTCTATCAAAATTGGTTTCGAAAGCGTCTTTTGTCTTCTATTACAGAGATGAGGGCAGAGACCATCACATTAATTCTCCTCTTTTTCTTCTTCCTCCTCCTCCTCCTATCTCCACTACAACAACCACACCACCACCACCACCACCACTACCACTACCACTACCACTACTACTACTACTACTACTACCACTACTACTACTACTACTACTACTACTACTACTACTACTACTACTACTACTACTACTACTACTACTACTACTACTACTACTAATTACTACTACTACTGCTACTGCTACTGCTACTGCTACTGCTACTGCTACTGCTACTGCTACGATATTTTGCCAATAATACATCAGATAGTCTAGGCATTGATTGGACTAACTTCGATAAATAATTACTTTTTCACAATATTAAAGATATATTTTGTAAATCTCAAAATCTATCTCTAGCAATTTCAATTAAGTGGATCAACTGCTTCGGGCGTTTTAATCAGACGCACTAGATCTACATATGTATCTAGGCCTAGATCTGTATTGAAATAATTGACATCAGGCGCATCTTTTTTATTATTATTTTGAAGTTCTGTATTTAAATTTACAAGGATCAATAATCACTGCGCTTGGCGTTTTAATCAGGCCCACTAGATCTAAATCTAGATCTAGATATCTAGGAAGGTATACTAGATCGAGATTTGTATGGGAAGAATTGACATCAGTTGCATCTTTTTTTTTTATGAGAACTGAATTTAAATTTACAGAGTAAGTTTATGGATGTCTCATATGATTTAAGTAATATTTTTTTAAATGATGAGAATGAAATATGGCAGTTTGAGTTATCTACTATAAGGTGTCAACCTATAGCGAAAAAGCGTCGATTTCAAGCCGCGATTTAGATAAAACTGTCATAGTTTCTCGATTTTTTGTGTATTGAGAAACCTGAAAAAAGCTGTCAACTTAAATCTCGATAAAAAATAGCCATCTAAGTTGTAGGCCTAAATTTTTATTGATTAGCCAGGAAAAATGCTGGTAGGGTGCCCCTTTTATGCTTGTTGTCACGGAAAGGAAGTTTGTTGTGACCAATACTAATATGTCGGACCATCTTAGAGACCGCGTAACGAAAGGGCAGAAAAGTGGAAGTTTTTGCTCAGTCGGTGGGCCTACATCTGCGTGTCTTCGTGACTACTAGTGCTTCTTGCTTGACACATGGTTTATATAATGCAGGTGAAGCGTCTATCAAAACTTTGATTGGTTACGAAATGGGCTTCTGTTGCATTATTTATGTCTTGTCTGCCATTTTTTTTTATTTCAGGACAAAAAGAGCACATTTTATAAAGCCCTGATCAACGAAAATAAATTTTCGTGTCCGGTATACTGTAACTCTGGGTAAAATATAACGCATTGCGTAATCGTTCTAACGCGGTAACAGTAAAACATCAATGTAATAAAATAATTTGGTCTTGTGGCGTGGCTTTGTTTCCAACCTCAAATTATATTTTCACTATCTGAAAGTTTTTTGACACTGACGACGTTTACACTCAGATAATTTAAATAAAAGTAACAATAGCATTTTCCAAAGCTAAACAAAGGGAAGGCACTCTTAAAACAAATGAAATCTACTTTCAGTTTCAGCTTTATTCTTCTAGATTCTATAAACTTAGTTCGTCGACGGTACGCACAGGGCATAACAGTAAAAGCATCAGGGGGTAAGCTTCAATTTATATCATTTTTGTGACAAGAAGACGGGTAGATCAAGATCTATGTCCGAGGATTAAATGTAAGAAAAGGCAGGTAGAACGTGTGAAAGAATTAGAATATAAAGATTAAAAATACAAACCAATAAATAATTTGCTAAGCCTAAGGGAGAAAAAGAAAACAAACTCTAGACTCTAAACAATTAACAATTCCTTAATATCACATGTTTCTTCTTTGTGAGTTTGTCAGTGGGAGAGGGAGAGAGAGAGAGAGAGAGAGAGAGAGAGAGAGAGAGAGAGAGAGAGAGAGAGAGAGAGAGAGAGAGAGAGAGAGAGAGTCTCCTTTTTATTCTCTTTATTATTTTAGGTTTGCAAGCAAAATCTGCTTAATGTGGGCCTAGGCATGGATCTGCTTTCTTCCAAAATGACATGAAAAACTATGGGTTACATCCCTTTTTAAGAATTATTGTATTCTCAAAGCTAAAAGACAATTATAAAAAAAACCCAACAAAAACTAGATCTAGATAAAAGAAATATTGCAGCAAGAACATTTATAAATCATTTTCTTTACAACATATAAAAAATTATGTACAAGTTAACATGTGTTGTTTATACAGTGAGCCCATGAACGAAATTCAAATTCAAGTAGTGTGCAGAGTAGAGGATGCAAGATGAATCTAGATCTATATTTCGATTTAACAAAATCTGGGTTACAAAATTGGTAAATTGCACCTTTTGAGCCCATTCCCTTGTAGTTGTAAAGAGATTCGAAAGAGAAGCAAAAAAATATATAAATCTGTCAGAAAAATACCTTTGTCAGTTAATTAACTCCTCCATATATAGGCCTACTTGTATAGACAGAACTTCTAGACCAAGTTGTAGCATTTGAATCGTAGCTTACCTTTTATGTTTAAAATATTAATACTATGTGGATCGAGTTGTTTCATGACAGTGAGGTATGAAATCATGTCTTTCTTGTTTTGATGAGAAGCAATTTGAAATTTATCATTATTTTACTGCTTTTGAAATTTTCTCCTTAAATGAAGAAATTTCTCTTCTTCCGATTCTTTTGTTTGAAAAGGGAGGTATTAGATATACACAGTTTTAGCACCATTGTAAGCAAACAATACAATAGGCTTTTACAATTAAAGAAGGGAGTAAAAGCCTGATTTTGTAGCTGGTCAAAATAATTTGAATGCTGCTATGTCCACTTTTTAAAAAAATTTTTGTCTTGAAATTTATACAAAATATTCAATGCCATTGAATAAAAGAGTAACATTATTTTCATGCGCAAAATATTTCGTCTATTTTTCTTACATTTTTGATGGGTACAAATTTTAATGAGGATTTAATTCATGAACTGTGTGAAATATGAAATGGGCTTTCTAGAATCTTGTAATTTCTTCTATCAGACTGACTAAGTCTCCTTTAAAGTCAGAGATGGCAAAGGACCAAGAAGAAGATGAATTTGAGCTACAGCTTCGACAAGAAGAGTTGGCTAGGCTTGCAAAAGAGGATGGAGCCCTTTTGACTAGAGGATCAACATATGTTGATGATGATGGTACAGTGATGGAATGGGATCATGAGCGGAAAGCATATTTTCCCAAGGTGAATTCTGGAACTGATTCTATGCTAAAATACCAGCAACTGTTACTTTTTTTGTATTTTTTTTTTTAAGCATCACTAAGATTACTATTACTAGAGAAAAAATTGCAGTTTTGTTGTAGAAGTAACTGCATCTTAAATGTTATTTAAGGTAAAGGGTTAAAAATTTTTTTTTAGGAAATATCAGTTCAGTTCTTATGCGACAGTTTATCTTTTATCTCTTACAACAAGGCCTGGGGTTTCAATACATAAAAAAACTAAACAATACGTGTATAGATGCCTCAAAATGAGACTTTTTGTTGCAGAGAAATTTTTGGGTAATTACAATTTTAAATTTCTGCTTTTTATACTGCTCTAATTTCTAACTGTAACACTGTAAATAGCAAGGTTTTCAAACCTTCTTGAAGAAAATGGCATTTTCCCAAGCAGTCATCTGCTGCAAAACGTCTCAAATTGTGGCATCACTGCATGTTTTTACTATAGCAAGTGTTCCATATTATCATGCTTAGGACTCAGATACTGTTTGTGGTGAAACATACTAGAAACTTAGCTCAGCAGTTTGTACACTGTTACACTTGTTACAGCAAATGTTGTGAAGGGATGAACAAGAAAAGTTTAAGAAAAGAAAATTTTGTCGGTCCACTTTTGTCTTTTTGAAGACCTTTTTTTGCAAGTAAATGGTAACTCTATATAACTTTCTCACCAATAGATTGATGCAGACTTCATTGCCCAATACCAAATAAGCTATGGCACGGGCCTGACTGCTGCAGGAGAAGAAGGTGCCCCAGGGCAGCCTCAAGGACTGACAAATGAGCAGAAAAAGGCTCAGGAGGCAGAATACTGGAGAAATTATTATGCTGTCTATTCTCAGCAGCAACCTGCTCTCCCTAAATTTGACGAGGAGGGTAACCCAGTGGAAGAAGGGGAGGAGGAAAGCGAAAACAAGAAAATGGAGAAAAGCAAAAGTTCCTCAGATTCCAAAGGAAAAAGCAAGAAAGATAACAAAGCTGAAGAGTCAGGGGAAACTGATGCTTCATCGACAGAACAGGAAGCTGCAGACCCTACATCAGAGGAAGTCTATCAGTACAATTTATATTACTATGGCCAGGAATATGCTGACGCATACAGAGACTACTACCTTGAGCATCCAGATGCCGAGGCCATGCCAGACTTCGTGGCCGAAAGCAAGGCAGATGCAGAGCAGAAAAAGCAGGATAATTCAAAAAAAGGGAAAAAAAGAGCAGGAGACCAAGATAACAAACCAAAAGAGCCCAAAAAGGAGGAGGGTATGTTTGTTACTATAACACCTCATGTTTGCAGTTATCTTCTGTTTGTGATCAATTTATATTTTCTTCCAAAAGTGAAGAAAAATCTTTACCAAATGAAGATTTAACCAATGCAGATTTAACTCTATTGATGTAAAGGACATTCTTGTTCAATCTGGAAATCCTCATTAATATAGATCAAGATGTAACTTTCTTTAATTTAAGAATTGAAACTTTTTAACATAATTTTCTTAGTTCTTTTACTGCAGAATTTTGGTACATTTTTTTATCATATTTTAAATAGAAATTGTATTTTTTTTACACTGGAAGGAGTTGATGAATGAGGTATTTTGTTCAGCATTGAGATTTTTATTCTTTTTTATCTTTGTTACCTCATGACATTAATTTTAACATTTGGAGGATTTATTGAAAAGGAAAAATTGTACTTTTTTATGACATTGTCTGAAAAATACACTTACTGTCAGGCAGGTGGTATATTAAACAATTCAGACCTCAAACTTTCACACTAATAATACATGAAATAAAGGCTGGGAACATGTGATTGTATTATCTTTAGTTAAAATTTTTTTTTTGTAGAATTACATTCTCTGTGATATTGTCTTTTTGATTTAGGGTAGCAGATTATTCTTTCATTTTTCAATTGTAGATTAATAAGAAAGGAAAATTCCTTCTTTGCTGTAGCACATATCTATCTTAAAAAAAAATTGCTTTATTTCCAGGATGGTTTGACACCCCTGAGTCAAATACACAGCTTTATGTGAGTAACCTACCCTTAGATGTGAATGAAGAGGAGTTCCAGGAGTTGATGGGCAAATGTGGTCTCATCATGTTTGATCCACAGACTCACAAGCCAAAGGTCAAACTTTACAAAGACCACGAAGGAAACATGAAAGGGGATGCGCTTTGCACATACATAAAAGTAAGTTAAAGCATAACTTTTCTGCCTAGGATTGTCAGATACATCCCATTAAAGACACATTCTTATGGTCATTTTAAGCTACATCAAACCCATAAAAAGTTCTTATTAGGCAAAAAAAGGGACTGAAAAAGGAGTTTATTTTTTTTTTACTTCAAGATTAATATCTCGCCACAATAGCAATGTGCATTAAGTAAGATGAAAAAGTAGAAAAAAAATATGTGTAAACCGTTGCTTCTTAGTTTCAGTGACTGCATCCACATTATGACAGTTAACGATCAACGAAAAGAAATATTACTGTTTTATTACAAAGTATTTTGCATTTCATTTATCTAATTTGTATGAATCTTAAGAATAGCATCTGTTGTATTTGATTGATTATACATGTATTTATCAATTTAGTGATGATGAAAAATTGCCAATCTTTATACAGTAGAATCAAAAAATCTAAATAGAATCACTGAATAAACAATTGTGAATAGGGACTGAATTGTCAAGAAAATTTTTAAATAGATATTTACAAGGTCATTACATTTTTTTAAGTAAAGAAAATAGAAATAGGCAAGTAATATACAACAGTCAATACTAATTTCTTAAGTTGTGAAGATAAACTCTTACCTGGCCTTGAATTTTACACCAGTATCACAAAACAATTACATATATTCAGCCAGCTTTTAAGAAAGCAAATAGATAATTCATAATATGCAGTCTAATGATGGCAGAACTATCCTGTCACCTTGCGAATTGAACAAGGGAGCGCTCACTGTATTTTCTTTTAAATTTTGCTGTCAAAGTGAATGGGTCACCATAACAGTCAAAGACTTATATGAGGGTTTCAGTAGGATAAGTCATCATAGTCTTAACTTTAAGTTATATGAAAGTGGGTTATAAAAGAAATGCAAAATGCATTTTCCTCCTGCTTCACTCATTGTACACTCATAACGTGTCCCTGTCATAAATTTAATTCTTTTTTTACATAGTAAAAATATATTTTGAGGCGCTTCCAATTAGTTCCTTCCCAAAAAGTAAAGATATTAGAGTTGTTTTCTTTTTTTTTTTTTCTTGTTCTATAGAAGAAAGAGGTCTTACTCCAATCCTATCATTCTAAGTGAACACCGGTAGTAAAGGCAGTAGTATGACATTTATATTGTCTA
>JAWDGP010003786.1:30000-107500 GCA_033675545.1 Elysia crispata
CACGTATCCCCAGCAGGTTTCTTCCATGTTCATCTTTCGGACCTTCACATCTGTCTACATTGTGATGTACCCTAATCAAGCTGTTTTCCATGTCTTGTCCTCCATCTCCGCCACCTGCATGTTTGATCCATCGCCGCCTGGTTTTGTCTGTATCTGTTTTCGATGCCGAACACACACGTATGCAAGCCAGCCAGAGATGTTGATTTTATCTAAGTCTAGTCAAGATGATCTGCCACAGGTGATTACACTGATTGAATTCAGTTTTCTTGAAATAAATCATTATTATGTTTGTGCCGAGACAAAGACAGTCAGACAGACAGACAGGCAGAGACTGAGAGTAAGAGAGAAAGAGAAAAGAAACAAGAGGACAAGCATACCTTCATCCTCACGAAGGAGAGGGATTGGGCGGATAAGGGAAAAAAATGGCCAATGATAAATCTTTCTTTTTTTTTTTTTCATCCTTTTTTGTTTGGTATGGCTATCATCTTTCTGCTCGTAACTCTTTTTTTAAAATAAAAAAAAAAAAAAAACAAAACAAAAAAAAACAAAAACGAAAACCCTACATCTTTCTTACGATGAGCCTTAAAATTTAGAAATATCTTACCAAGAGCTTACTACGACATAACTCCTTTTCTTTATCATAGATAAAACGAAGCCAAAAAAACCAAAGATTAGCTTCTAATAAATCAATGGTTCTTATTTGCTTGCGATAAAAAATCTAGCTCGCCAAAATTAAGTCTTTGCATAATTCTAACTCATTCAGGTTGGAATTTGGCTAGGACACGACCTCGACTAAAACAAAAGTATAATTCATCTTTTCATGCTCCAAGCCTCAATTTGATAAAAATTGGAGTTGCTGCCACCCATATACCTAAGGCTTCCCTGCCTACCACACAGCGCTAGACAGGTTTGAACCACTGCCTCCGAAGTTATCATATAAGATTCTGATCAAGCCTCGTTCGATGACCTCACTAGTCGAGGTCTCCCAGCTCGTAACTTGAAGATATATTTGCCTTGTTTTTTTTAATACCTTCTGTGCAAGGTTGAGCTCTCGGAAGAGAGC
Organism: Elysia crispata; assembly: GCA_033675545.1. Taxonomy (NCBI): domain Eukaryota; kingdom Metazoa; phylum Mollusca; class Gastropoda; family Plakobranchidae; genus Elysia; species Elysia crispata. The sequence goes on from JAWDGP010003786.1 coordinate 31,064, forward strand.
AGCAACAGCTGTTGCTATGGCAAAGTGAAATCTGTATTTGTTGTGTTTTCCATATGCATAATGTGCAAGTCGTGTCTGAAGTTCACGCCCGATCTATTACCCTCCACATCTGGTCGTGTCAAAATATGGCAACCATTCCCACTGACGAGTTAGACCCATTCTCCTCTAAAGTCTGGTTTGGTTAGAATCCTTACATACTTCATGTGGAGGATGGAACTACATGCACTTTTCTTTAATTCGGAGGGGCTCAGTGGCTCAGACAAAAGAAAGATTCTGTTTATGGTTGTAAATCTCTTTGAGTTCGATTATAAAATTTAAGGGTATTTTTTTCACTTCAGTCACTCAACTATTTTAAATATCACTTGCTTTACGATTGCCAGTCCTTAGCGAAATTTGTATGAGCGCTACACTGCATAATATGTCAATAATCAACAGAACGTTGGTTTTAATGATGGAAGAACGGTTTTAGTTCTTTTCAGAAAGGGAAAAAATAAATTGATAGTTTCGTGAAATATAAGATCACAAGTTTACTTTCTTTTTCCTCGAAGCAATTTTTATATAAAAAAGTGTTTATAGTTTAATCGTGTTTAATGCGAAGATTGATTATTGTAATTTTGCGCACTTCAAACATTTTTTTAGTCGAGTTTTTCAAGTAACATTAATTTTTTCTTTAATAGCTTAATGTCTCCGACTAAAGCCACACACGCTCTGAACTATATCGTTGACAAGAGAGAAAACGGAAGATAAATAATACATAGCTGTTACGGGTTGTTGGCCAGGAAGGCAGCTGATAGTGACGAAGAACCACATTACGTCCTGCGTCTTGTGAAACACTCTTGTGTGTGTCTTCATAAACAAGTTTTATACTTACTATGATTTTAGTCCGAAAATATTAGTTTAAGGATATTAAAATTATTACATGTATAACTGTATCGCATACAATTCTATATCGCTTGCCCCGGACTTATTTTGGTTGGTGGTGAGATCTATGGAGGCAGAGTTTGAACGTTCATCATTTCAACCATAGCGCAAGAATGGCAGTCAACAGTATACACGGTTTTTATCCTAGGGTCTATGCAAGTCGCTCCGTGTCTTAACTTTGATATGGCGGAGGTTCTTAAGAATTTTCGATCATAGAATTCCATAGTGAAGGAAAATAGATGTTACAAAAAATAAACTGCAAGTTATAGCTTCCTTTATAATGGGGCAGTAGCAATCAATCAATCAATCAATCAGACAATAATTCACTCCACCAACTTTGTCCTTCTCTCTCGCTGTCACTCTTTAGATGATTTCCAAACTACTATTGCGCGGCCAGGCCTAGAAAAGTTAACTGTATAAATCAATCAGCAAATTTATTCATTTCTTCTGTATACCGTTACATGTATTAAGACATTCCTTGAGCCCATAATAAGTTCGATTTCTGTTCGATGGTTTCCTGAAAACATGTGTGGGAGAGTTCGTGAATCATTCGGATGCCAGAAGACAATCTTATATAGCAATAGACCTGCCTCACATACTGTCTGTGACTGACCATTATTTTAATTAAAGATCACATCAGCTTTGTGACTTAGAAACACCAGGGAAATAGTAAAAACTGTGCAGACAACTTGTGTGCGGACCCACAAAGAAAGCTTAAGATAATCATGAATCTCTCTCTCTCTCTCTCTCTCTCTCTCTCTCTCTCTCTCTCGCTCTCTCTCTCTCTCTCTCTCTCTCTCTCTCTCCCCCCCCTCCCTCTCTCTTTCTCTCTTTACTGAATGTAAACTTTAAGTGGACCAGTATAAACTGACATGCAACACCATAACGCCACCACCAGCAGCCCCACGGCCATCACTATCATATGTCTACATGTATAAGCCTTTAACCAGTCTACTGAATCTTGCGAATTTCCAGCTCTTTTTATTCTCACAATATTTTTCGTTGCACATTAGTTTGAAACCTGATCAGCCCACCTTCAAAATTAACGTTAGCAAGAGGCAAAATTAGTTCTTTTAAAAAATAAAAAGAAGAGACCACTGAAATGGGCTCTTCTCCTAGATGTACAGGCTAGTGAACTCTTTGCTCCTATGATGTGGATGGTTTGCATGATCGGTGTACACCAGTAGCATCGCCCGCTCGCAATGCTCGGGTGGGGTACACTGTATTTTCACAAGACCCGTGACATGTACAGCTGTTATTTTGGATTAGCTGAGGCAAGGATTTCAACACTGGGGTCTGCGGTGTACGCTACGGCTTGGTGCTAGACGGTGCTACTCACGGCTTGCTTAATTGGCAGGTGAGGTGAGCAGAATCACAGTTAGTTCTCTAGAGAGCTTGAATTAAAGCTGTCATGGGGAACATTCTTGCTATGTTCTGAATCCATGATCTGTCAGTTAAAGTAAAGATTTGATTCTTATTTATTATTGCGAGGGATTTATAGATTATTCAATACGGATCTTCCTTCTCAAGATGACAACTCTCAGCGAGGTGTCGGCTTCGGCGTCATACTACCATGCATATTCTTGTCTGTTCAGACTTCTTCATGCTGTTTGGGTGTCACAGAGGTCCACTGTCAATGTTTTTTTGAGAATCAGGGGTTGGTTTTTCTTGGAAATAAGACACAGGATGCTCATGATGGTCGTGGATTAAGTGAACCAGTGGGAAAGATTAATTAAAAAAAAAAGAATTTTTACCATACTGCTACCAGGACATACTTCGTGATTATAACAACTACTAGGAAAATGATATCAGGCAACGAAAATTTGACTATTTAATGCCCTTGCATCCTTTTTAAAATTTGAGTGAGCATGAGATTAATTTTTATAATTCTAGAATAATATATATTGAAGCTGAAAGTAGATAGAACAGTTGACACAAAGACGAAATTCCTGAGATCACCGTTAATTGTGGACTGCACTTGTAAAAATCTTCAGTCAATCAATTCATTAATTAATCAATATCTTAATGTAATTCTTGGCTTATTTTTAAGTCCCCTTAGTGTCTATACTTGGGATCGAATTCAGGGTCTTCTATGAACAGCCACGCGCTGTAGCGACTGAGCTAAAAGACGCTCTATTCATGGAGGCCATACGACAGTCAACGCATAACGGAAGAAAAAAAGAAAAAAAAAATAGTTACTTTATTTTGTCACAGAAAAAAGAAAATCCAATGTTTTCAGTAAATCGAAGCTATCTTGCCGAAGACAAACTCAAACACATTCTGTGCTTTATTAATGTTTTTTTTTATGATAGTTTCCGTAGAGTTTCAGTTTGAAAACGCTTTGAGAGTAAAAGCCCCTTGCCAAAAACTAAGTTGTTTAAACATAAGAATTGACTCTATGAAATGTCACGTATAAGTGTTTTCTTTTTGCAGAACTCTGTATGTCTGTAAGGTAGAGCCGAAATAGTTCTTATGCTGTGTGTTATTTTAAACGATTTTTTTTTTATTTCATTTATATGGATTATATAGAGAGCTTCTAATTTGGTTTTTCTTTATCATTCGATACAAATATTTCAATGATGATTTTCGTTCACACATACCCGAAGTTTGTTCCGCTTACTCCTACAATTTGATGCTTCACGCGCACATGTTGTTACCCCCCCCCCCCCCCCCCCCCTCTCTCTCTCTCTCTCTCTCTCTCTCTCTCTCTCTCTCTCTCTCTCTCTCTCTCTCTCTCTCTCTCTCTCACTCTCTCTCTCTCTCCATTCCCCCAATCTCTCAACTCCCCTGCTTTTATCTCTCCCGTAAACGCTTTCTGTCACTCCCTATCCTTTCCTGACCTGTGACCCGTGCCACCCTCGGCCTGACGTACCCTCATCCTGTAGAGCCCTGTAGCTACCACCACTGGAGTAGCAACATCCTGCCTCAGCCCCAGGCCACCACCCGAGGCGGCAGTTTGGAAAACACCAACTTCTCCGCCTCCACAAACATAGCCTGGCGTGCCAACACCGGGAGTTTTTTCCCTGTTTTTTATTATTTTTTTTTTAAGTTTCCTCTCCTCCGTTTGATTCAGCATTTAAAAAAAAAAAACTTGTTAGAGTCTAGTAATTTCCGTTTGTGCTTTTTTATTTACTTATTGTTTCAGAGGAAAGTGCTTTTTACATATCGATGCCCTTTTCTCAGTTTTCTGTCGATCAATGAATCAATGAAACAGTCTATCTGCCTGTCTGCAATTTGATTTATCGATCTCTTACTGCGAGCTCCACTTTTCGATTTGATACATCGATCTATGATTTATACCTATTTATTATTTATCCATATGTTTAATTAATCTAACTTTTAATTTATTACAAATCTTTCCATCCATTTTTTTTATCGATCCGTCTGCATTTTTCGGTCCGTCCATCTTTGTTTCTAGCTATGCGTTTACTATCATTAAATATATATGTTGAAAAGAGGAAAGCCTGTGACATCGTTCTGTTTCTACTACTTCAGCCTAGGTACATGGTCCTCCTAACTCCCCACCCGCTCGAACAGCCCCAGGTCTGGATCTCCATCTCTGATTAGCCCTATCGGTTGCCCCTCACTGTTTTTGTACCTTCGTGGAATGTGTTCCTCTCAAACATTCACCCTGTCATATGCGATGTTACAGCTCACTCTCTCACTCTGTCTCTCGGTCTTTCTTTCTGTCTCTTTCTATCTCTGTCTGTCTGTCTCTCTATCTTTCCACACCCTCTCTCTCTCTCTCTCTCTCTCTCTCTCTCTCTCTCTCTCTCTCTCTCTCTCTCTCTCTCTCTCTCTCTCTCTCTTCTCCCCTCTATTTGAGAATCGTGATAAAACTTGCTTTAGTGTAGTTAGTTCATTATCGAAGCTGCAGCCCATCTGTTTTTTGCTCAGCTATGGAGAGTCTAATCAGCACTTACAAAAAACAAAAACAAAAACAATAACAACATTAACAGCAACAAAAAGAAAGAAAGAAACAAAAAACAAGTTAGAATAATTGCGCCTCCCAAGATTTTTCCCAAAGTTTCTTGAAAAGAGAGAGAAAAATAGATTGCTCTCAACTTTAAACTGGCTGAATTTTTTCTTCTTTCTTTTTAAAGCGTGGGAGTATTGGATGAAGCGAATTATCGACTTGAAAGATTTTATCTTATTTCTCTCTCCAATTTTCATGATTCGTGAAGTTAACATAATTCGTCGCTATTTACTTTACATTTAACAAGTGATTTGTAATTTAAATTTTTCTGTTATTTCAGTTTTTATTTTTATTTGCTGTTATACTGTCTACAATTGACGAAGTGAACAGTAAGTATAAGCCAAGATATAACTAGTATCACGTGCAAAGTTTGCTTTTCTACAAATCATTTAAAATTTCAACCTTATACAATCAGGGTTGTATGATAAAAAACATTCGAATTACCTTATCTATCTTTAAAAATAGTTCTCGGTAGCTGTTTCAATTCTCATGGTAATCAATGTCCCATTAGATTGAATTCTGCATCACCAACCTATACAATGAAAGCGACCTTAATTTCATTGTCGTAAGATGTGAACTCTAATAGGGATCCATGTTAAATGAAATGCTTGGATAAGTCCCCAAGCTTTTACTAAAAGGGCTGCACCAGCTCAGATGTTAGGTAGAAACCAATAATTTCCAGTTTTGTGCGCATATACTAAGTCTTTGGTATTGAGTGCGATGAGATATCGTCCTACGTGCAATACTTTCACTCGTGCCATGGTATCATTCTGTCGTGAGTTTATACAACCCGTCCTCGATCATCTCACCTTATGCTGTTTCCTGACATGTCAAAACTGATATGGTGAGACCCCTGTCTCATTACTGGTGGCATTTTAATGGGCTTTCAGTGGACATGTTTTTCAAATTTGAGAGGGCTGTAGAAAGAAATAGTTTCACCGACCCTCTGGCTGTGGCCAGGAGAGATATGAGGCTCAGATATTTAGTAAAAATGGTTTTGTAAGTACTTGTCTAGGTGATCCACATGCATACTAGTAGTGATAGCAGTAGTAGCAGAAGCAGTACTATGGACTTAGGTACATGTAGTCGTAATGGTGGTAGTAGTGGCATGATCTAGTAGTAACATCTAGTAGTAACATCTACTTGTTTTGTAGTCAGTTTTATAACAAAGCGTAGTGTAATAAAAGCCAGATTAAGAACTAAGTCCAAACTGTTCAATGAGTTAATGTTTTGTCGAAGATACCGAGTTTTCGTAACCAGACAATCTTGTATGCGATAATCGTTAGGAGGAGGGGGAGCCGGTCGCTTTGCTTGAAGCCAACACCGTGCCTTATTACCTTGAGAACGATATTAACCGTCTCTTAGAACTTGTGAGAGGGCATCACCTGTCAGCCAGCTCATCAACACGATGGAGCGAGGAGATATCCTGGGCGGCAAGGATCCATCTTGATTTCTCCGGCCTGCTGCGGCCAGAGCAACATGAGAAGGGCTCTCCTGGCGCGCCATGCCCTGTCCCCTGCAGTGCGTCTCTAGCGCCAGGCACCAGCTCATAGCGTGCTGAAGTCTTCACGCTCGCAGCCGGGCTCGTAAATCCATCGATGTGGTCTAACTTGCATGGCCTTGTACTTTGCTCAATGTCGTGGTTTTCTGTTGTACAGACTTTTGGCCTCTCCACCTTAAGTTATATTGTAGTGCTATTTTGACACGCTGCTTCTTTGAATGCCATAGCGAAAGTGTACAGTTGCCTGCAGAGTCCATGTTTGGATACTCTGGCAATGATACTGTTTCTCAATAGGCCCAATGCCGCTTCTCATAAGATACCAAACCTGGATATCTTTCATCTCACTTGCTCTCATCTTCGGCCGTTCCCCGAGTTGAGATAGAATAGCAAGTAAGAGAAATGGAACAAGGCTGTGCAACACGCTACATGGGAACTACATAATTCTTGATGAAACTGCGTTATTAGGCAAAAGTTATCCCGTGATTTCGATCTTAAGTTCACTGTTTAATTATTTAATCAGTTAAATTGGCAACTTGAAATGTTATTAACCCTCAAGTCCAAGCCCCTAGCTTTAATCTCTCCATTGAAAATCCACGCCACTGAGCCAATCAAATTACTCACGACCCTATTGAGTGTTCAATAGATACACATTATGCCTTTTCTAAGTCCTCAGCATGTTAACTGCAAGCAAGCATAGAATTAACCATAAGTGGAGTGTATGTTGACACCCCCCCTCCCCTGCCTTTTTTTTTTTTTTTTTAAATTTTCAATGTTATCGTTTCCTATATGAAGATAAATCGTTCATTTTGATAATTCAAACAAAAGCTTCTTGATGGGGAAAATTAAGAAATGTTTATATCAATATTATATTGAATCGTTCTGCCTTTTTCTAAAGAAAAAAAAAAGGATGTTGGTATTGGCGCGCAATTTGCTGTATTCGCATGAAGCCGGAAGTTTGTATTTTCCTCTTCAAATCTTCTAGTTTTTTCCTTGTGTAGGATAGACTTCAGCAGCCTTCTCAATGAAGGGAAACGAGGGAATAAAATCCTGGCCGCTGCTGGGTGCCACATGTGCCTGATAATTGGAAGCGACTCGCTGCTGCCCTTTGCCGTCCTACAAAGTGCTCAGGCTGTACTGGAGCCGTCACTGGCCGGCCAACTGGCGATGTCTCTGGACCAATAAAGCCCGCGGTTAGCCTGACCTTCCGCTCCGTGTGATGCGCCGTGACGCGGTCGGCGCGCCTCTAGTGCTCAGCTTTAATGCGTTTGTGAGTGTGCACGGCCAAGCTGCAGTGAAAGAACATTAATTTTATGACGGCCTAGAGCCAGTTTCATTTAACCGTGACCGCTGGCCGCCGCAGACTTACTTGTCTGTTTCTTCCATCTTCGTTCTGATCTGAAGCAATAAATATATAACGTTCACACTTTTTCTTCATTTTTTTTTGTAGTTATCATGCGTGCAAGACATATTGTCTACATTTCATGTGCGGCATCTCATTCTAAGAAAAAAAAATAGAAATCTTTCTTCTTCTCGTACAATACCACTCAGCTTCTATACCTCCTTGTGAGAAAGTCCAACCTTCTTTGTTGTACCCTTTCTCAACTGTTAATTTCCACATGTTCGAGTGTGTTTCAACCAGCGAACATATTTACATTCTATCTTATATTTTGACTGTGTTTGAGTGTGTGCTTTTCTTTCAAAATTACTCAAGCTCACACGGTGTCGTCGTTGCTGAAATCAACATGATCACTTGAGGCGAAATGATAACCTGACACCTGCCTTGACAAATGCCTTTCAAGTTTTCAATGTTCTTCGTCCGACTCGAGACTGCTTCACTTACTACATTTGTATTTTGAAAATTGGACACGACATTTCATATATTTTTTTTTCTTTCGTTACAGGAAAATCCAGCTCTCATCAATGAACTGCGAACAGACGTGAGGTCTGAGTGCGTCAAGTTTGGAGAGGTTACAAAGGTCACGCTCTATGATGTAGGTATTAGCCGGAAGTAAACATGGTATTGTATACTACATATATCCAGCTTTTTTATCAGACGAATTTGATCTGTATAGTGTTGCGTTATAACCAAGTAGGCCCTATGTGTTTACCATTTCCCTTCTTTTTCTTCTTTTTTTTTTTCTTTTCTCTCGAATGGAATCTTTAATGGCGTGTAACTTCCTGCGATGGAAGCATTGTAGCTCTCAAGTAATAGACAGAGAAGCAGTTGGTACAAACATTTCTCCATTGTTGTACAGTATAAGATAAATTATCACCAGTCCCGTCTGTCGATCAATGCTCCTCTCTGCTTTGCTTTGATACACCGGAAATGATGTAGTTACTGTCACTTGACGCGGTATCCCATCATCCCCAGCGTAACGAGGAGGGCGTGATCACGGTGACCTTCAAGGAGCCTGAGGAGGCTGACCAGTGTATCGCCGCCCTGCACGGACGCTGGTTCGCCCAGCTCAGGGTGGACGCCAGCACCTGGGACGGCAAGACCAAGTTTGACGTCATCGAGACGGACGAGGAACGGGCACGCAGGCTCCAGGAGTGGGAGGCTTACCTCCAGGGGGGCAAGGTCAAGGATACCAAGGGGACAGACGCAGGCGCGGCAGCTGGAGGTAGTGGGGAGGGAGGGGAAGGGGCGGGCACCAGTGGGGAGACTAGCGGCGGAGCAGCGTCCTAGCTAACTCACTGACATGTTTGGAGTAAAGAGAAAAAACTTCAATAGTTATTACATCAATCTGAAATAAAAATAATATTGCTTCGTATTGAAGATTCTCTGCTTTGCTGATAGACAAGATAAATGCTTGAGATGAGTGACAGGCCATACTCTAGGAGTCCTTTCATTATCATAGTGATTGTGTGCAAACGAGGAAGCAGTTTTTTTAAAATTTTTTTTTTAGCATAGTGGCGGCCAATACTTTGCATTTTCTTGACAATCAAATGCAGATATTTAGCATCTGATTAAAGGATATGTTCAAGAATTATATGATGTATAAGAACTACAAGTATAAGATAGACCCTGCACTTCAATCAAATGAAAGATTATGATAAGGCTCATTTTGCATTTTTTAAAAATTTCTTACAGTCAACATAATTTAGTTTCGCAGAACCTTTAAAATAATCATATAAAGCTTGAGACTTCTAGTTATACCAAAAGCAGTTTCTGTCCGGCTGCCACCTGTCGCTGGGGAACCTTGCAAGAAGATCTTAAGTGTTCCCTAATCACTTGCAATTTATCAGTTTGAACACATTGTAATAAAGTCCATTTTTTATAACATAGTGTGGTCGTTTCTCTTCTTTGAAATTACATATATTATCAAATGTGACAATTTTTTTTTGTAAATATTTATTAATTTCCATTGAAAAATTCTCAAGTTTTTAAGGCATAAACCTCTTTGAGAATTGCATTATACACCTACAGTGCACTAAGTGGACTAAGATGGTCCATCTCTTTGTTTTTTTTTTAATCCCTTTTTATATTTCTTCCATACTGTTGATCAGTTAAATACTCATTATTTCCACTGCTTTTTTGGAAGCTCCACTCTTTTCAAATTAATTGCCATGCATTCATGGCGTTTTACACTTACAATTTATTTTATAAACCCTTACTGTTAAGCACTTGTAACCAGAATCCTACTGTCAATGCATGTGCCTAACGACCACAGTGCGTACATACAAACCATCTTTAAAAACTAATGCAATTTACATAGTCTGTCGAGGTTTGAACCCTACTCTTAATACTGTTATTTAGCCTCACTAATATACCCTCCAAGTTATCCGTGAGTCCTTTTTTATGGACTTATGTATATATTTATCTCTATGATTCTTCAGGTTAAAAACTTTATGATGTTCCACACAGTTTAGCGTCTCAAGCTCTGAGCTCTCAGGGTGAAATTTTGCGTTTATCCCCTGCAAACCTGAACATCACAAACCAAGTATTACAACTAGTAGAAGTAAGGGAGGATAATAATATTGATTATAAGAATGATAATACTTATATTGTTGACTACTGTGGTGGTATAGAGAAAGAAGAAAAGTATACATGTAGATTATGATGAAAATGATGTGATAGTTATGTAGAAGGTTGTACTAATAAAATGTTGTTTTTTTTAACATTCCTGTTAGCGCTTGTAATTCATCTAAAAATTTTAGGGAAAACAAGTAAAAATAATTAAGATTCCGTGTGAATCAAAGAATATGAAGAGAGAGGAAGCAGAATGAAGTGAAACTACTAGACACTTCCACCAGTCTAAACCATTGTGTCCTAGCAGTGAAGGCTAGCCCTCCCTGCCCAGACTTTGACCGCTACTGGAGTTGTTATTCTTCGGTCACCACAAACAATCGTCGCCAGAGGAGAAACCGCGAGCCAGAGCCGGGCACAAGTGGCTGCAACAACAACAGTCGGGACACGCTCTCTCTCTCCCCGGTCTCTGCTTGTCCAAGCACCAGGCGCACCAGGCGCACCAGCAGCGCCCCGACTGGAATTCGAGATCGGAAATCTCCGAAGTGAGCATCTCTTGGCGCAGCGGGGCGTGCGTTGATTTTTTTTTATTCCGGCCCGAGTTGGATGATTTGGGACTCAGTGCTGTAGCTGTACACAACCCAAATATGACTAGTGTGAGATGAGAGGGATAGCATTAAAGAGCTTAAGTTTTTGGATGCCGATCTCAATATTATAGACTGCTGTGGTGACTGAAACATTTTGCATTAAATTTGTTTAAGCATCGGCAGAAAGATCATTAAAATTATATTTTCCCTCTGTCCGATAGCCATTAAGATATTTTCAGCTTAGTTTTACTCAGGTAAACAAAAATCTTCTCATGACTTTCCGAGTGTTGAGTAAAGCCTTGAAACAGAAGAGTGAATGTTGCTGGATGTTTGGATGTTACGAAATGGATGTATTGATATATTGAAGGTTTTCTGCAGGAGTGGATGATTAAATTTGTACCGGTAATATTTACACGTAATTATATTTAGGGATAGTTACGAAAATTACAACTACAAAAAAAAAAAAAAATACAAGGAAAAATAGATTAAATGGAATGTTGTTGTAATTTTCGGAAAAAAAAACCAAACTCATTCGCCTTGAGTCCGACCAGTATTATTGTATTTGTAATTCAACACATTCCTATATCTCTCTGAAACCTGTATTTGAACAGAATAGTAATGAACTGTGTCTGGCGAAGCCCTAGGTTAACCATAACATTGTGCAAAGCATTTCATATCTGTGTAGGTGAGAAAAACAATGTTTACCACTCATTTCAGGTTCAGGAACAGAACAATAACCTTGACGTATCTCGGATGGCTCAGCACAAACAGATAATTTATTGAACTTTTCCACCTACTGCGAAGTTCTCATGGGCCTGCTTTGCTCCATCAGGCTGGACAGAGCTGACAAAACTACTAAAGCTCAGACCCAGTCTCGAACCGCGAACCACAGTTTTTGCACTCTCAGGGTTATCACAGCCAGTAGGATACATGCAGGGCAAATTAAGGTCACAAGAAGTTGTATTGGGCTTTGGATGAGTGAGGCGTCCCTTTCTGAACACCTGTGAGATATTTTCTTTGAGAAAGGAATTAAGAATAATAGATCTACGACTTTGTCTCTTGATCGCGCTGTGACCATCACAAAACAAACAGTGAGAGCTGGGTACCAGGTAGGGCTGCATCAAAGACGTTCCCATAATGCTCCTATTAGGTTTGCGATCCACTTCCGCTTGAGGAGGAAGTTTTTCAGCTTCCTGAAAACTTTGGAGTTGCCAAGGAATTGATACGCGGGAAGAGAGGGAAAAAATAGAGTGCGTGTGTGTATTCTGGAAAGAGAGGGAGCGAGAGAGAGTGAGAGAGGGGGGGAGAGAGAGAGAGAAAGAGAGAGAGAGAGAGAGAGAGAGAGAGAGAGAGAGAGAGAGAGAGATTAGGGTGAGGACGGCCATGTTTTTTTTATTAACTATGCGAATACATCTTTAGCTTGCTAGTGGATTAGGATTTCTAGTTTCGCCATGTTCTTTTACTTAAAAAAGCTGTTTGTCCACTTAGCTAAAGAACATTTTGATCATAAATTTAAAAGGAAGGCTTTATACATTACATTTTTCATCCACAATGCTGCAGTCTTCTTTCGGTGCTCTACTTGCTGGAGGATAATTGTTTCAGGCTTGTAAAAAACTATGCTTCCCTCGTTTTTATACTACTTAAACAAAAATTTTAAATAGTAAAAATCGAATTTGCATGACAGGTGTAACCTATGTTTATCATAACCTGGAAAAGAAAACAAGCGGTTTGAAAAAAAATATCATTATATATATATATATATATATATATATATATGTATAATGATATTCTAAACAAATAACAACATACTCATTTACCGAATATGTAGTGGTTAATGGAAAAGTGATTTGGTTGTTGTGTCTAGTCGGCCTCGCTAACTCAACTTATTCCCCCCCCCCCAAAAAAGAAAAAAAAAAAACAAAACAAACTTTATCCACGAGTAAAAAATGCGCACGATTAATCGCAAACATACCAGCTAGAAGGACAGCAAAGACCAAACATTTAGAGCTATAATTCCGTGAATCAAGGGACTGTTTTGTTTCTGTTATAAAGCGCTTTATCATGAAGTAGAGCTATTGCACAACAAACCAAAAATGAAATTTACTAAAACTAAGTGCAGAACCAGAACGAGGACCGAATGGCTGTGAGTATGACGCAGCTATGGTTCGACTCATTCTCACACAAAGAATCCTCATATATAAGTGTACCAAGGACTTTGAAGTGTACCTACTAACCCTTTCCGCAGTGACACAAGCCCAGGAGGATATCCGGGACTCCCCGACCATATTGAGTATATTGTGGAAGTGTGCGCCTCTCGTAGACAGAGGTCCTCCGCCTGTACTGCACATGAACAACATGGTGGTTACACAAGGAAACGGCTGGTCTCCCAACTGAGCTGCATACCTACATGTTGTCGAGCAAACGCTCACATCTTGATTGAACATGGCGCAAATCCATGTGCATGACAAGTGTGCATTTATGTTCTCAGTTATTCCCTCTTGGCGTACTGTTGCCCAATCCTTATATGAACTTGGTAAGTCTATGGGGTTCAACTTTGAGCTGCTTGTGACAAATTAATAGAGTCGAAAGATAGCATTATATCACATTCTCTTCACACAGGAAAATTATATGTTGTTCTATGTTTTATAAGCCTCTCCTTTTGCTGAATGCAACCCCGGAAAGTCCATCGGGCTCAGGGGAGGTAATCATGCGGCAATTATTTTGGTTACAATATCGGCACTTCTCGCTGTCACGTTGTATGACGTCAGCTAAGCGTCTCTCAGTCTATCTCCTGGTGCCTCCCGTGATGCTCTACACAGGTTAATTTTGTCCCCTCTCCGTCACTTGAATAACTCATTGAAAGATGGAGGCTCTATGCTGAAAAGTGCCTTTTATTCAATAGTACTCTTCCTCTTACTACCATAACTATTAAAATGTATATTTTCTTTGGTTCATTTGAGCTGTGTCTAAGTATTAATGTGACCACCAGACGGAAAACGCGTCTGTCTGTGACAACACCGTCACTGCCTCATAAAAAGAACTAGGATGGCTACTCCAGCCTCGCTAAACACCTTTACAGAACTGGGTCGAAACGAATTCTTTGTGTATTTCAAACTGATGGCAGAAAAAAGCACAAGACAAAGTTGGACCGCGATGTCATTGACTGTCACTTGTAAAACTTAAACACTTAAAAGAGGGAACAAAACTGGTTTATGTGGATATACACACATAGATAAAATACCGATTTGTTCTCGATAATGTGTACTAACACACATGAAATCTTAGATTAAACTGAAATTTAAAGTATAGTTTCCTTCAATTCGCATTATTTTCTTTCAAAATTTCAAAATCTCTTTACTTTGTCAATGGACCTAAAAGTAGAGAGAGACACACAGGTTTTACGCTTCACATCTTTGTAATTAAAAGCAAAGCAAGGGAAATGGCAGTATCACATGCGTTATTCAAAGATCTTTACACACATCAATAAGACAAAAGTTATAAAATTATCTCTTATAAAAATAGGTAATATAGGTAAAAATCTATACATTCATAACCATGGCCAAGAAGCAGATTTTAAAATAAATCTTTTGCAAAAAAAAAAATGTCGACATCAAACTGGTCAAATTTACAAGCTAAGATTTTGCCAGTCAAAGACAAAGTTCAGCTGAAAGCAACTAATACCGTCAAACAAACAAACATTTTTTGCTTGATAGCGGGAAAGAGATTGGTTTCTACATAAAACCGTTATCCATTGGCCTAGAGTACAAGTCCCCATTAGAGGTAAACAATAAGCAAAGGAAAGGTAGAGCAGGAACCATCAGGGGAGTAAACTACAGAGGGAGGGGAATCGACAAACTTTCTTCCGATCAATATTGGTTATAAGTTATAACAACGGGAAAGTACTCTACAGTTTATAGTAGGAGAGAGTAGATGTGTGTGTGTGTGTGGGGGGTGTGGGAGGGAGTGAGGGGAGGGCGCTATCACTGTAGGAATGAAACTTTATTTAGGGGAAACAAAACGGATCGCATAGAATTGTGAGGATAACATTGCATGCTTGTATGGTTACTGCAAATACTATTACTACTACTACTACTACTACTACTACTACTACTACTACTACTACTACTACTACTACTACTACTACTACTACTACTACTACTACTACTACTACTACTACTACTACTACTACTACTACTACTACTACTACTACTACAGCAACTGAAAGAATAAATCTTTGCGATCATATGAATTCATTTAATCAAAATTAATCAAGTGAAGCAGGTTTTTCACCATAAAAATCGTCTCTGATGGCAATAAGATCCAAACGGTTCTCAGGATGTGCCCAGCAACTGTCTCTCCCCCATCATGCCACTGGGGAGGTCAAGCTCTGTTTGTTGACATGTTTTCTCTGTACTGTTTGTGCCCTTTGTCGTCGCCACGGCGTCGCAAGTTGCACACAACACAGGCGTCCGCTTGGCTTTGATCTCGCCCTGCAATATTTGACCAGCAGATCTTCCAATATGGCTCTGGCGAGAACAGTTCTTGGAAGGCGGAGGTTGGAAGCGAGAAAAGCCACAGTAAACAAAAATTTGAAGACACATTGGGAGAAGAAATAAAGTATAAGGAAACTCGAAATATAGTAAACTCATTAAATATAACAGTTTAAATAAAAGGAAAGAGTTTAAAGAGCGTCGTAAGAGATCTGTATGGAAACGATGCTATCAAAACTAACGATTAAACAAGAAAATACGGGAAAACAAACGCAAATTCTGAGGATATTAAACCATTTCAAAAGATAACCCAGCAGGTAATCACGTTTTAATGCGAATGCATGAAAAAATAAATAAATAAATAAAAAAAAACTTCATAAAATGTTGGATCTCCGTAAAGATTACTCTGAACACTTAAGGGATTTGAAACGAACTCAGTATACTTATAACTCAAAATCTAATATTTATCTATTGCCATAACCAATCAATAGTTTTTTTTAGGCTTTAAACTTTGTAAAGAAAATAAATTACCTGAAATAAACAGAAAAAGAAGGAATATTTCCTAGACTTCCACCATCCATGGCTGGTTAGATTCAATCCGATCCCTACGTTAGATGTCACAGGGTCTCCCTTTTGACGGTCCAACAGCGCCAGGTGTGATGCACAAATTAATAACATACATCAAATTGCTCAAAACACTCCCAAGATTTTAAACATAAGATTTCATAAATATTAAAAGAACGTTAATGTCCAACAACTAGGTACATGTAGTTTAATCCTAAAACCTATTATTGATGGATAAACGTTCAGAAGCTGCAGCCCACTGAAATGCGTGGAGACAGGAAAGAGGTATTGTTGGAAAGATACGGTTACTTAAAGACATGATTCAAATAAGCAAAAAAAAAAAAAAACTGAAATGTCTCAATCTTTTTTAGCCGTAAATAACAGGACCTGGTATAGATTATTATACACACTATTTTATTTTCAACAATATTAACGCGCCAGCTGTAGGCCTACTTAGATCAAGACCACTAAGCTCATCAATCCGAAATATTAAGGGGTCTTCAATCATGATTGATTTAATAGGAAATTTAAACAATAAAAAGTATCGTCAAGGTATATTCAGGATAACTTAACATTTCTCAGAATCGTGAAAGTTTCATTCCCTTAAATTAAAAACCACCATTAAAACTAAAACAATATTCATTTCGTAGACAACTGTTCGTAAATTCGACAAAATATTAATTATGTGTAAGTTACCGCAAGGACGCGGTGAATGTTGGTCTGCAAGATGAGTTGAATTGATGGTTCGTTGACTAAAGCTGGTACAATTTTACCTAGAAACTATTTACACATTAATTTACAAATATATTGGCTTCACGAGGACCCAAAATCAAAATTTGATTTAATTTATCTTTCCATTATTATGCCCAGTTAAAGATTGGAATCTAGATAAATCCAGACTTGTCTGTTTTATCGAGATATTATTCCTGATAAAATGACACCCGATGAATTTATTCCAATAATCGAAAAAAAAAAGTAATAAGTAACTGGTGCCATAACCAATTTATAAAACATTAAGTAAGAAACAATTAGATGCCGGTCTTTCATAACAGCATATTTGTAAAATAGACATAGTTACCATCGTCAATGTTAAATGTTATTCTACAGAAATAACTTGGCCCTTTAATTAAAAGAGATCAGCTTTGTCTGTTAAATCAGACGTTAAATATTAAGATACAAGTATAAAAACTACTTCAATTAAAGTTGGAATAACTAACTCAGAAAATAAAGGTATTTGGACACGCTGGAAGCTGTTGCAAAAACTCTGCCAAAAGCTTGAAACCTTTACAACCGAAAATAACTGAGGCTAGGATTTAGATGCTCAGCATTTCACTCTTATTATATACAACGTCAAGGTCCGTGCAGGTAAACGCAACAGCTGAATCTTCTTTGGGTACCGGGGTACTCGTAACAATACTTCTAGAACAGCAAACCCATTGCATGACTGTCAATGTCATGTGAAACAGTATCGGAGAATTGTCTACAAAATTGATTTAGTAAATATACAGTTCTATTGTAAGAGACTATGCACAGCAGTCTACCTTCGTGATGTTAACAGTGCAAGAGACAGTCAAAAACAGTTTTGACAGTGTTCACCAAAGTGAAACGGGAATGAAAAAATTGGTAAGCTAGCCAGAATGAACTAAAATTATTTCCTCCCCCCCCCCTCTCTCTCTCTCTCTCTCTCTCTCTCTCTCTCTCTCTCTCTCTCTCTCTCTTCCTTCTCCCCGTCTCGCGCCTCATCACTTCCCCCCCTCTCTTTCTCTTCTCCGTCTTGCCCTCATTATCATTATTTCATCCACATCTGACTTGGTTGATTTAATTTTATCCGCTCTTTACCGCACCGTTTAGTCTTCCATCCCTTATTTTTCTTTAAAAAACATGAACTCTTCATGATACAGCTCGCTGTTTCTTTATTATAAAACATCCGAGAACTTGCCTGTCTCCACTCCTTATCACTCTATTAATTAAGAATTGTGAAGGAAAAAATAATGTGGCAGTGAAAGCCTTACGATCTAAGTTTAAGAGTATAAGTATTTTGTTTAAAAAGATAGAGATGCTAAAACTAAGATAACTTTGGCTTGAAAAAAAAATAGTGTAGAAAGAGGAAACTCAAACCTTCTGCTGTGTTTCTCTTAGCACCTAGATCTACTTGCCCTGCAAAAATGATTTGATCAACAGTTGAGATAATAAAGTTTTGGAGCTATGCGTAAATATTAAAAAGAGAAAAGCTCAGGCTTATTGGAAATCTGCCGAAACAATAAGAGAAAGCAGTGCCTAGCCAGATTAATAACCGAATAGATTGATGAGAAGTGTGTAAGGTTAAACTCAAGCTGGTTTCTTTAATTCCTAAAACTATAAAACAATTTTAGATTATATACGTTAATGTTTGCGTTCCAAAGATCTCCGTAAGATTCTCAAGTATTGCTGAAGCCTAATTTCGTGTTTAGTGATACGGTTAGGTTTGGCTCCGTGAATGTGAGCTAAGGCAGATCAAAGTGCGGCAATCCGTCATCGATCTACTGTAGAGATCTGAGAGTGAGTGGAGTGGAGTGTGGTGTACACCAGTCTCACGAACCCTGCATTCACGGCATGATGCTGAGAGTCTGGCATACAAGATCCAGGAATTCGGGGATGAAAACATCGGAAGGTTGTATGTGCGCAGCGAGAGAGAGAGAGAGAGTGAGAGAGAGAGAGAAAGAGAGAGAGAGAGAGGGAGAGGGAGAGTGAGAGAGAGAGAGAGAGAGGGAGAGAGAGAGTGCGAGAGAGAGGAAGATGGGGAGAGAAAGGGAGATGGAGAGAGAGAGGGAGGGAGAGAGAGTTAGATAGATAGATAGATAGATGGATAGAGAGAGAAAGAATGAGAGAATGAGAGAGAGAGAGAGAGGGAGAGTGAGAGAGAGAGAGAGAGAGAGAGAGAGAGAGAGAGAGTGCGAGAGAGAGGAAGATGGGGAGAGAAAGGGAGATGGAGAGAGAGAGGGAGGGAGAGAGAGTTAGATAGATAGATAGATGGATAGAGAGAGAGAGAGAGAGAGAGAGAGAGAGAGAGAGAGAGAGAGAGAGAGAGAGAGAGAGAGAGAGAGAGAGAATCGTTGTGACGTTCACTTCATTTGCCATACTTGAGAGATACATGTATAGAAGGAAGGAAGGGTAAGAAAGTTCGGAACTGGTCAGCCATTGGTGGAGGGACTCACGGACCTCTGATCAAGCGCTCACTTTGCATCCCCTCTCCCACCCTCTCCAATGTCCCCACCACGTCCCTACTCACACCCCACCGGGTTAGCCGGGTCCCTGTGGGCGGCGCCCAGCCAGGATCTCCTCACGAATGCCGGGAATGGTTGGCTCGGGCCGCGCGCGGCGCTCAGGTATTGGAAGGATGTTCCTGGCAGCCGTTCCACCTTGGCCCGCCCCCTGCCGCCCGACCGGCAGCTACGTCAGGCATGAAGGGAGAGAATTATGCAAACGTTCGACTGACTCCAGACCCGCAGAAGCTCCACAGTTTTCGGAGATTTGCGTCGTGAAGTAACGTTTTGTTCTCACATAGGGGGCGCAGCAGGCCTTTTGGATCTTGTTCTTTGCAGTTTTCGGAGGCTAGAATCTCCTCAGCATTCCTGCCACCTAGTCGATCTAGGCCTGCCGACCTGTAGCATCCACCTGCTCATAATGAGCTGCGTTGATTTTATGTATCAGTTTTACTCACCTTACTTTCCCTATAAGACGCCCGCCGATGACTCGCAGGTAAGAGCTTTTATTTAAAAAAATTTTTTTGCTTTAGTTTTCACGAAATGGTGCTTCCAATCTTCACCTCGCTCGATTCTCCGTCTTGGATTCCAAATGTTGATCTGTGTTGGAGTTTTCATCAATACGGCACAAGATCTGAAGCGCAAAAACACCCAGCTGACCACCTCCAAACCTTTGAAGATGTCGGCCAATTACCCGAACTATTCGAGAAGGAGCCGCCCTCCACAGTGAAGCATGCCGGACATTACAATAAGTTCAGAACATTGTTTGAGAGCCAAAGATGCCGCTGACATCGTTGTCCCAGGCTGTGCAGACTTCCACACAGTGCGTAGATAAGCCAACCCACATCATTATTCGGGTGGAAGCTGCAGGCCTAAGACTTCATTCACCGGCAGGATTAGATTTCAAGACCACTGAGCGACTTCGTGAAGGATATCTTCTCTTTTTTTAGAAAAGAAATCTAGTTATATTTTTTTAATACACGCCAAATTTTGATTCACCATTTTCAGATAATTTCCACTGTTTTGAGATCCTGCTGAAAAATTAATGCACGGAAAACTCCCCGCGGACAGCAGCATAAATACATTAGTTTTAACCCTTGGTGCTTAGAGAGCGCTCTGTTTTATACGCTTTTTATCAAAATGTCTCAGCCATAGTGACAGGCCCAGCCTCTTCGAGGCACAAGTTGAAGCCGTTAAAAACAAGCGTCAGTCAGATTTTTGTACAGCCTAGGAGGAAACAGACAGTATAACCATTCGATCACCCGTGACAGACTTTTTTTTTTAAACAGAATATCAATTAGAATACATAAAACAATGGCATAATTATATCAGAAGTGAATGTTTTCATAAATCAATACCCGCCCCCCACAAGAACTTAAATCTTCTGATTCATACTTAATAAGTATACAAGCCAGGTACACAAGAAGAAATCTTTTAGTAATACTTCAATCAATACTAATCTTTACTGACATGGAAACATTCCCAGGTGATCTAAATAAAGTTTCTCAGTCGACATAAAAAAGGAAACGACTTACATGACAGCATAAAGTTAACACTGGTCCTTTACTAGATAAACATATCCGACATGGCCAAAAAAAGAATATAATGAACTCCAAATAATGCGACTATCGGAACACATTTTGCATTTGGAAGTTTTTGCTCGTTCATAGTTTAACGGAACTAAGACATGTGGAATTTCAAGGAAATCTTTGAACCGTTGTTATCTTTTAACACTATTATGAGGACAGTTTCAAATTTAATTTTATTTAATTCTTAACACTTGCATCAACAGTATAAAAGATTACATAGAAATAGATTTACCAGATATGCTATTTAAAAGTTATCTGGGGCACTTTGTGTCAAAGGCTTTTTCCACTAGGATTAAGAGATATTAAAAAAACAAAAAAAAAAACAAAAAAAAAACAAAAACACGAAACGAAAACAACACAAAACAACAACAACAATAACATCAGCAATAAAAACGGTTCTTGTAGAATTGTTTATGTTTCTGCAGGATTCCTTTTTTTCCCCTAGCTTTTTTGAAAAAAAAAAAACAAAAACAGCAAAGAAATGAGCAGACAAAAAATTATTTCTATACATCTAAGGTCTTCAAAGAAATGATTTTGTGAAGGGTTCGAGAGATGAAAATGGCGGAGTGCCACTACTGTTGAAGCGAAATCGCATGGAGTTAAGGACTGCAATGATCTTTGTTGGATTGAGAATTATTTTGGTTTGATCAGGGTAACTGCTTGAGGTGAAAGTAAGTTTGATTTCATGTTTTTTAGTTTAAGAGTGTTTTATTGCAATGCAGACCTGATGTTATAAAACATATTTACTAATACACAGAATGTAATAATTTATACCTCGTAATTGTAAAGATGTAACAAGAACAAAACAAACAACAAAAATACAGAAAGTTAAAAAGGAGTTAAATAGAAGCCTCGATCTTTGTGCTTAAAAATCAATTGTATTTCAATCAAATATGTGCCGTGGAATGAAACTCTTTTTTTTTACCAATCACGGTAAGGCGGTTTATATTTTCAGGTTTTGTGATGCGTCAAGATTTCCATTTGGATACATTTTCTACCACTCACCAAACCAGACAAGTTTTGATCACGATTCTTAGGCTGAACTTTTCTGTAAATATTAAAGAAAAGCCCAACCTTTAGACAGAAAAAAAAAGAAAACACTAAAGTCTTTTCGGTTGGTTCATGTAATATAATCCATCAAATGAGGTGCGAGTTCTGAGTTATTTCTCAACCAAGTAGATCAAACAGAGGGGATGGAGGTTTTCAACTTGTCTGAGGAACTAGCTTTTGACACTCATCGTATTTTTTTTTTAAATCTTAATGTCAAGTTTACTGTGATTAACACTAACCTTGATATCTTAACTTGGGAGATTTTGACGTGCTAGGCGACGTTCAGAAAATCAGGCAAGCGTGTTTCTGTAAACTTGAAAAAGATTTTTTACTTCTACAGTCGTAGTTAAGTTTCGGTAAATTGCTGTCGAACATAAATCTACACTAGTCTATCTTTAACAAACAACATGAGGACAAGTAAAGCAGAACATGTTACTTCGAAATCAATTATGAAAGGGTAAAACGATTCATTGTGTAGTTTATCAATAGTTTAGCCACAACTCAAACATATCTACTACCGCTTATTTTTGTTATCCTGTAAATATGATACATCATTTTTCTCTGAAATTCGCAACCACTGTATTTTCAAGACGTAACTTACTAATTCATTTGGGTTTCCTTTTAAAACCTTACGAGACAGAATTTTTAAAAAGATTCCCCTTCATTCTCTAATTAATCTAAAGCTACTGAACGAGCAAGTTTTACCGTGTCGAATTTGGTCGATTTGTGAAAAACCTGAAATCGCACTCTGTTTAAAAAAAATTAAAATAATAAAAAAGCATACCTATATTATATTCCTTTACATTAATCTTTCTTTAGCAATACTGAACATATTGATCTTCGCCTAAATTTTACTCTTATAACGGTTATGAATCTCCTGACATTCTGAACTTGTGAAAGGCTCCGTTAGAAGGGCTAAACGGTATTCTGGAAATTTTCATTAAAATCAGTTTGCCTAAACGTGAGCTTTTAATTAGAAGAATTTATACTCCCAAAGTCTTACTATTTTACACTAACCCTTATACGACCCTTGCCTTTTGGAAAAAAACAAAGAAACCGAAAGACATTGGTTTGCCTTCACGCATTGACTGATTTATGGATATTTTTACATGACCAAAATGCTTTTGAACTTTATAATAAAGTTCCAAAGCATTATGCTATATGGACATTATAATGATAAAATAAACAAAATTAATCTGTAGTTCATGTGAAAAAAATAAAGAATCAACGTTTCTTCAGACTTTCATTTTTTGTACAGAGGGCGCATCGTCCGAGAAGAAATCAAGTACCGTTTTATTTTTTTTCATCATCTAACAATTCTTCTGTAACCTGTGTGTCTTAATAGATCTTTAGGCTTAAAATATTGTCAGGTACTAACATGATAAGCAGAAAAAATAATACAAAGATCAAAATCCTTTAGGCATAATTATTTTTTCCATTGCCATAATAAATGCTATTAACACCATTGATTAGAAAACAGAATACTGGTGTTTACTTGGTGTCATATTTACTTCAAATAATTGTTCCAGTTTGAATTTTATTTATGAGATAGATTTTGCTACTTAACAATTAAAATCAATTTATAGTATTGTTCCTTCCTTTAAAATTGATTAAGAAACCTTCACGATTCTCATAATGTACAATTCGATTAACATTTTTTGCAATAATATATGCGTCGCAATAACTTTCATAACGTGACTTCCGATACTGTAAAAATATTGGTTACTTGTTACGAGGTTTTCATCAGCTAGTATCGTAGCCAAGCGAATTAGTTACGTCTTTCATTAAAGCTGCACTGTGCCATTTTGACGCATAAAGAACATAACAACATTAAAGATCATAATGTATATACTTTTTTTTTTATCTTAAAATATGAGGCAGACAATTATGCGTAATCTTCGGGTTTGTGGGTACAAGGCATAATGTCTTTATTATTATTATTATTATTATTATTATTATTATTATTATTATTATTATTATTATTATTATTATTATTATTATTATTATGCTATCTGGAGATTGATTGTTGGATTTGTCTGTTGATTGAGTGGTTGATTTCTTTTTTGCTTATCAAATGATTTAATGCAACTTTTTTTTTTACACCATCGTGTAGGCTTTTAACTCTCTCCCTCCCTCTCTGTCCTTTTTCCTGCTTTTCTGCTTATTTGTATGTAGAGTACATATTATTTCTCTCTTTCTCTTTCTCTCTCTCTCTCTCTCTCTCTCTCTCTCTCTCTCTCTCTCTCTCTCTCTCTCTCTCTCTCTCTCTCTCTCTCTCTCCATCCCCCCCCTTTCCATACACACTACCCCTGACTTTATTATCTATTTCAAATGGGATTTTTTTAATAACCTTGAAGTTAAAATTATATAACGGTAAAAAGATAATCTGTTTGCTACCTTTTCCCCTGCATAACTGATGTTTATTAGAGGCAAAGCCACATAATCCCATCTAAAGACTCACGCTCTATCTTTTACTCAAAAGTTTGTACGATTTAGTCATGTGATATTATGCCTGTCTATGCTTTCTCAATTTTCCTTTCCAATTATTATAGCTCATGCTTTTCAAAACTGGTAGGATGTGCTATATAGATATTCTAAAATATTGACAGAATAACTGGTTTCTGAATAGTTGCAGCTCTTAACTTTTTCGCCTAGCATGTTTACTTTGGTATAAAAAAAGGAAAAGAAACGCATTATAATGAGGTATGTAATAGCGAGGATATTATGTTTTATAAAAAAAAAGAAAAAAAAACCAATATAATTGGCATTCAGATATTTTAACTCTTTAGCCTATTATTATACTTACACGTCCGCTTTTTAGGGGAGTATTTGCTATTAATGCGGAAAAAAAAAGCTTTAGTCTCTCCTTTCGGTAAAGTTATCTTGTGGACAGTATTTAGGGTCATGTTTAAACTTCTTCATAATAATTAATTTATCTTCTCGCATTTCTATGTGTGACTCGCACACGACCTTTTTCTACCAGATTCGGACAATGCTAAGGCGATTACAAACATTTGATAAAATACGTTGAATGCTGAGAATGAGGATCTTTCTATCTCCGATGCTGATTTTTCTTTTTTAGATTAAGCTTTTATTGGTTTTGTTTCTGTTGAAGATGTGGAACATGGTGGATTAAATAGCTAGTTCATTGGCTGAATAACACAGCATTTTGAAATATGACAGAGCAGAATATGATGCAGAAATCTGTGTATAATCAATTTTAATTATTTAAGTTTGGATGTAAAATTGAAATAAGTCTAGGGATCAAATGAGATGACTTTGTCTTTTCCTGTTCGTCTCTGACAAGTTGAGTAGTAGGATTTTTAATATGGCAAAAAAATAATTATGATCGGATAAGTTTTTACTATAAAAATGGCATTTACTGGTATCTTCATTGAATTTCATTTTCCATTTTACTTGCACCATTAACAAATTTGTTTGATGTGAGATAGGAAATTAGAACAACAAAACAAAGAACAATGGCTAAAGAATTTTGACTCTTATTTCAAATGACATCCCATCTGTTTCTAACTGAGGCTGGACTCAGGGTACGGACGCACTGGTGGTGTTATTTCCAGTGAAATAATTTTTTTTTTCTTTTTAAATTCCTTTCTTCTTTAGTTCTTCTCTTGTTATTATTAAACTCTTTTTTCAATCTGAATAATGTTATATATAAATGTTGTTGTTGTTGTTGTTGTTGTTGTTGTTGTTGTTGTTGTTGTTGTTGTAGTAGTAGTAGTAGTAGTAGTAGTAGTTGCTGTTGCTATTATTATTATTACTATTATTATCATTATTATTATTATTATTATTATTATTATTATTATTATTATTATTATTATTATTATTATTATTATTATTATTATTATTGATGCTATTCTTGTATTGTTTTTGTTGTCGTTGTTGTTGTTGTTGTTGTTGTTGTTGTTGTTGTTGTTGTTGTTGTTGTTGTTGTTCTTCTTCTTCTTCTTCTATTATTATTATTATTATTATTATTATTATTATTATTATTATTATTATTATTATTATTATTATTATTATTATTATTATTATTATTATTATTATTATTATTATTATTATTATTATTATTATTATTATTATTATTATTATTATTATTATTATTATTATTATTATTATTATTATTATTATTATTATTATTATTATTATTATTATTATTATTATTATTATTATTATTATTATTATTATTATTATTATTATTATTACTATTATTATTGCTGCTATTCTTGTGTTGTTGTTGTTGTTGTTGTTGTTGTTGTTGTTGTTGTTGTTGTTGTTGTTCTTCTTCTTCTTCTTCTTCTTCTTCTTCTTCTTCTTCTTCTTCTATTATTATTATTATTATTATTATTATTATTATTATTATTATTATTATTATTATTATTATTATTATTATTATTATTATTATTATTATTATTATTATTATTATTATCATTATTGTTTAAACTATTCAGTTTGTGATTCTCACAAATCAAGGACTCCCCTAACAATTATGACCAATTCTTCTTTATAACTTGTGACCCTTGCTCTCAAAAGTACTGAGGTATTAATCGAGCAAAGAAATATGGAAAAATATCCTAGACAGAAAAAAAGAAAGTTTATTGGATAAGAACATTGTATTTTCGCTAAACTTGTTGAGAGTAAAATATCTACCTATCTGTATAGAAGCGGACTTAGGAGGCTTTGTGCGCGAACTCCTCCGTTATATACTCAACCCACACCTTTGAAATTTTTCATGAGTCTACAGCATTCATGTGGCTAGGTCCTAATTCATAAAAATCAACACAAACTGTTGTCTTCGATTTCTCCCAAATACTTTGTTTCGTCGACATGGGCAATCACCAATTCCGCGTGCCATTTTGTCATTCTTTAACAACGGAAGTTTTTCTCTATCGACTTGAGGTGAAGATCTAGGTTTAAATATCTGTGTGGCTAAGAATTCCCGCAAGGCAGAGCACTTTTATGCACTTAACGCGAAATTTCACAACTTTGTAACAAGGATTTAAAAGGATCTAAAAAAAAAGATTGAGAAAGGATAGAACAGTAGGCCTATTCCAGTAGGAATTAAGTT
This sequence comes from Elysia crispata, assembly GCA_033675545.1. Classification (NCBI taxonomy): domain Eukaryota; kingdom Metazoa; phylum Mollusca; class Gastropoda; family Plakobranchidae; genus Elysia; species Elysia crispata. The sequence goes on from JAWDGP010003786.1 coordinate 58,034, forward strand.
TACAACTAAATTTTATACTTAGAATTAGAATTATCGAGATATCTAGATCCTAGGTAAAGATGGGCAGGTGGAGGCATAAATCTGGATCGTGTAAGTAAAAGGAGAGATATGAAGATCATTAATTGTTATAAGCCAGAATTAACACCAGGGTCCCGTTTGTAGGTTGGGGTTTTCGGCTTATGTTAAGATACTTCTTGAAATCATACTGGTATCTGTCTACTTATTCACATTTAGTCAAAGAAAAAATGTGGGGAAAAAAAGAATTTAAAATGCTATAGCATCACCGCTCAACTCCAATTTTTTTCCTATTATGATGTCTTGATTAGGACGAGTCACAACCGTGTGTCCGTAGGTATCGAATCATACACTAAGGTCTCTCTAGATCTACATCTTTACTTGCGCCTGAAAATTATTCTGTCTTAGCCTTCTTCAAAAATATTTCTACATGTTAATATTTCCGCACAAGCCTCAGGCCGTCTTTTTGCACACGATCTTCAACATAAATTATATGAGATTTAGGCTAAACGTAAATTTTCAAAAGTTACATGTAGATCAAACACGAAAGTAAAACAATTATATTGGAAAAATACGAACAGTTGAAAAATATGATTTCAGCGGAAAATAAAGGTTTAATGGTCTAAAAGAAACTGAAATTTCACAGGTGCCTTGACTAATATCTCAATAAATGAAAATTTTGCTTCTACTTACTAGCATACTAGTTCTAGTTCAAGATAATCTTAAAAGACAGTTTTGACCGTTACTAGATAGATGCAAGATACCACTCCTAGGGTTAATGGAAGGAAAAGAATTAAAAGCTAATTTTTTTGATAAGCAACACATAAGGTGAATGAAAGGAAAAGAAATAAAAGCTATTTTTTTTTACAAACAACACTTAATAAGAGGGAGGTTCTCTTCTCTGATCTTTACATTAGAGTATGTAACACATACATGGTGTGTGGGTAGTAGTGTTAGATCTGAATGTTACTAACATTTTGATGATAATATTATTCTGGGAGGGGGTTGGCGTGGGGGAATGATTTGATCGCAACAAAAGCAAAATACATCTTCATATGGTTACCGACACGCTAGAATCGACACACGGCAGGGAAAAACCAAAACGAGTTGGGAATAAATCAGTTTAAAAAAATGAATAAAAAAAAAAATGTAAAGTTTGTAGGCTTTTCTTCAAGCCAATGCCATACAGAGAACAAGTCATATCTGAAATATTATTAAATAAAAAATTTTTCGCTCTATGCAAAAGATCTAGACAATCTGTAAAGTGGATAATGTTTAAATTAATCTAGACTTAAAGGAAAGACTTTTAGAGACATTTTACACAGCTCAAAATAGCATAAGAGAAGAAAAGTGTGACACTTTTTGACAAGACGTAATATAGAACTTGGCTCCTACTGTGACAGTGGGTTGAATTTTTGAACCTTCAGCCTTTTCATACAATTTGTTATTGAGACTCTAATGGAAAATGAAAATTTATATTTTTTTTGCCTTAGCGTAATGTAACTTGCACAATCCAAGAACGATGAGACTCCTGTCCTTACAAGAACAACGCAGACTTATTCGACCAGGGAAGCGCTGTATTGTCAGCCAATTTACCGAGTGGTTTACCATAATTATGACACCAAGCCTATAAGCCTTGCCCAGCAGATACTCTTATCATAACTTGTATACTTTACGAGAATAAAAAATAACCTTGACCTCCTTATTTAGAAATTATGAACTACTGCATTCAGAAACTCTCGTATTTCCGATGCTTAAATCAGAGGCTGGTGGCTGAATCAACTTATGGCAGTAAATACTCCACCTGATTTTGACTCCGGCCTCTCTCATTTAAAAAAACTAAAAAAAAGAAAATACGGAAAAACTGTAACAAACAATTCTGAAGGACAGCGATCTAGGACAAAAGATGAGAATGTCAAATTAGATCATGATACACTGAAATACAAATGTTATTCAGATAGAACATTCTCTTACTTGAATCATTGAAAGAGTCCTCCGAGAGCAGAAAACATTTCGAGGTTATGAAATTTGACTGTTTCAACTCCATTAACGTTTCAGTATTTTGAAATGAATAATAGCCTGAACCTAAGTACATGTATTATATTTGGCTTCAAAATCATGTACAAATAATTATTTACGAAAACCGTTGACGTGAATAAATCTGCATCAAGGTTAGTTTCCTATAGGAGCTCAATTTTTAATTATAAACATTTTTTATCAGTTTGTTCTAAAAAATGGAACTAAATGTTGAACACATTTTGTGCGTGTGTGGTTGCGTCTTTGTACATCAAGTGACGAAAAAAAAAAAAACGCTTGCAGCATCTGACTGTGAGCGCAGGACTAGCCAAATACCTCTGACTGTAGAAAAACAAAATAATTAAAAGATTTCAACCCAATGGCCTAAATTTGCTCTTCGAAACGTCTTCAAAGTTATCTTCTCCTACATCAATTTTACGTCATTTTATTTCTAAGGCCGTGATTCCATGGAGTCCTACCTATCTCACAAAAATATCTGGCGCCGCGGAACATTTGTAAGCTTGTATTAATCCTATTGTTTAAAGGAAATAAATGCATATTGCATTTCAAAAAAGCTGTTCCTTTTTATTTTAACCTTTAAAGAAATTAACTTGAAAATAATAATGAATGTACAAAATGCTCATGTGTTCTTTTATTTGTTTCATATCATAAATTTTTATTTGGTATATATCACTAAAATATTTATAAAAGTTAAGAACTTCGACACAATGTATATTTCCATTATGCTTTATTTTAGACTTATGATAAGAACTTTTGATAAACGTATCGAGTTTGGTTTTTAAAACAATTGTTCTTATTAAGTAAAATCAGAAATGATAATATATATACTAAAACCTATATTACAACAATATTTACTGCGAACTTTGATAAATATTTATTTGGAGGAAGTTTTTCATCAAATACATTTTAAATTCCCCTTTACAATGTCGTTTGAACCCGTGTCCATGGCATAACTTTTCATTGGCAAATAGCTAGAGGCAGCTATTATCGCACGTCCATGGTCGGAGAGAAAAAACAGCGCGTGCGTAAAGTTGTGCTTTTTCGAAATGCTCAAATAACTATATTTATCTGGAAGATGTTTAGCATAGAATGTTTGTCTCTCTCAATGTTTAAACCTAGAAAAGATGGTAAATCAGCGCTTGCGTTTCATTTCATTGTTAACATTCCTCTTCCTGTTCCAGAAATACCCATCGCAGCCACTGTATGACACTGGGATACCTGGTCCTGGACCAAGCAATTTCCTGGAGCCAAGTCATCCCCACACGGTCAGCCACACGGCGAGCCACACGCAACACCACCACAGCCACACTGCCCCAGACAAGGACGTGTTAGGTGGGGACAAGACTGGACCCCAGCCCAAGGCGACCCATTATCTGGCCAGTAATTGTGTCCTCTTGACCTACTTCCAAGGTGAAGCGGCCACCCTGGTGGACGAGCACTTCACTCGCTCCCTGGGACAGCCGAGCAGTTTTACTCTGGACAAGCCAGCGCCCAGCAACAAACCTTACGTCAGATCAGGTAAAGGATCTTTAGATATTTTATGTGAACATGAAACCATAGCCCTTTCAAATTTATTGTGATAAATCTCTTTGAATCTGCCCACCGCAATGGGAAGCCCACTTGACCTCGGTTTCTCTGAGTACTCATTTAACATAAGACGTCGTTCAAAGGATCATTTGGAAGAGTAAAACTATTTGTTACTTACTTCACTTTTCAGTCCTAGAATATCTGGTGAGATCTAACTCGCGATGGACAGCTGTGGTGCACCAGTGCTAAAAAAACAGTCAGTTTTCTCGAGAATACGATGTGGCACTAATCATGAGGGTTGGGGAGGTTACAGAATTACAATTTTTTTTTTCAATTGCATATCATATGTCGGACATGCAATATTTTATGTTGTTTTGTTATGGATATAGCTTAAAAATTGCCTCCGGTCAATTCAAAACGATGTTAGCTTGTCAAGAGTTTCATTTCATGATTCAGATTGGAATTAAGTTTATGGATTCACAAGAATAATCTCCTTCATCACGTGCTCCACACTTTGAAGTTGTCTGCCCTCTCTAGCGGCATCAATACTACAATCATTACTGTAGTCATAACTTCCAGCATGAGCAGAAATTTAAAACCGTGTCAAAAAGTTCTGAAGAAGCCGCAAGGTTAAAAAAGTCTAAAATTCAAGATCGCGATCTTTACCCCTCTCATGGCAAAGCTAATTTATTTGACAAAAAGTTCATCAAAGAGGCATTCTTCTCACTGAGATGCTCTAAAACACACATTCATTTTTATGCAAATAATTAAACAATGAAAGAAACGTCTTAATCTTGCATCGGTGGTTTTTGTCCATGCTTATACTCCACAAATAAACCGGCGCTGTGACTGTTATGGACGAGAGAGATTACCTAATTGTCTTGTACTATCCTGTGTGTGGACAGTAACTCTTCGCTGTATGGTTTGCTCCTGAGTCAAATGAGAGAAGAGGTAAAGAGGGATATCAAAATAGAGTAACCGTGCCATAAAAAAAAACAACAAACAAAACAAAACAAAACAAAACCAAAAAAAAACAAAAAAACAACAACAACAACAACAAAGCTTTGGCCGAGTCACTGAATCGAGGAAGTTAAACTGCAACGCGATATCGTATTGGACTAGAAAAAGGATAAAAAAAAAAATAAACACAATATTAAAACAACAAAAGAAAAACTAAATTAGCAAAGCAAGATGTGTTTAGTTTACAATAACACTCCGGTTTCACCTCCCCGTTGCATTAAGGCGTCAAGCCTTGTGTGTCTCATGTACGGTAGAATGAACCCTGACAGCTTCCCACAGAGAATCTCAGACTGTAGGTCAAGTGTTCCCTGGCTGGGGGTTCCGGACATAAACCCCAAGTATATAAGTGGTCAAGCGATCTGCCCGCTGAGATTTTACCACTCACTCACCGGGTAAGCTGGGGACGGGTTCAAAGCCGAGGAATGAGGTTACGCGATCAGGTTTACAACAGATCCTCCGAATTACAACGATCACTAACCCGTTAGGGTCAATCACAGCTTTAGAACGCATTAGGTGGCTGTCGCAAAACAAAACTAAACAAAAAAAAATTAGAATAAAAAAGCTCTAAAGAAAAAACTTCTTAAGAAACTTAAATCGATGAATCTCGATATATTCACTGGGGTTTTACATCTCTCTTGTTTAAACCAAAATGCAATCAGCTGCCCGTGTTTTTGGTTTTCCCGAGCTAACCAATAAGAGCCATGACCAATCAGAAGGTCTGGTTCGGTGGCTCATGCTAAGACATGTCTGTCCATTAGAGCCCGTCTAGTTTCGTGACACAAGCTGGTTTATCTGGTTCAGTTGCTCATGCTAGGATATGTCTGTCCATTAGAGCCCGTCTAGTTTCGTGACACACGCTGGTCTATCTGGTTCAGTTGCTCATGCTAAGACATGTCTGTCCATTAGAGCCCGTCTAGTTTCGTGACACACGCTGGTCTATCTGGTTCGGTGGCTCATGCTAAGACATGTCTGTCCATTAGAGCCCGTCTAGTTTCGTGACACACGCTGGTCTATCTGGTTCAGTTGCTCATGCTAAGATATGTCTGTCCATTAGAGCCCGTCTAGTTTCGTGACACACGCTGGTCTATCTGGTTCAGTTGCTCATGCTAGGATATGTCTGTCCATTAGAGCCCGTCTAGTTTCGTGACACAAGCTGGTCTATCTGGTTCAGTTGCTCATGCTAGGATATGTCTGTCCATTAGAGCCCGTCTAGTTTCGTGACACACGCTGGTCTATCTGGTTCAGTTGCTCATGCTAAGACATGTCTGTCCATTAGAGCCCGTCTAGTTTCGTGACACAAGCTGGTCTATCTGGTTCGGTGGCTCATGCTAAGACATGTCTGTCCATTAGAGCCCGTCTAGTTTCGTGACACACGCTGGTCTATCTGGTTCGGTGGCTCATGCTAAGACATGTCTGTCCATTAGAGCCCGTCTAGTTTCGTGACACAAGCTGGTCAATCTGACATGTAAGTTCAATTCATTCCCGGTAATATCAAAACTGCTCAGCCGTCTTAATGTACGTCTCCATTTTCTATAGGGAAAAGTGCGGTAGTTAAAAGGTTGGGTTAGAATGGTTCTTTGATGTAATAAATTATCTATAATATACTGTAGCTTTACGACAGTGTATTCGTTGCTGTGCGCTCACCCTAGTAATCCTCATAACAGCTAATTATGTGCAGGATATAAAGACTAAATCGAATTACATCTCCCACTGACAAACTCACTCTCCGTCTCTCTTTCTCTTTTTCTACCTATCGTAGGTAAAGGCAATTCGTTACTTGAAAAATTCCGCGTTTCTTAGGTTACAAGTTTCAATAAGAGATTTTTTTTAAAATAATTTCAAATAAAAAACTGTAAATAATTTGGAGTTGTCAGCCTTGTTTCGCTGGCATAATCTTTAGGTATCTCTTTGTCCTGACAATCCAACAGCAGCAAACTTTAGAAAAATTAACCTTGTTTAGATATGTGTTGATACAGTTATGCTTTCAATCATTGAATCAACGATCTTTGGCCTCTTTTTTTTCTTTCCCTATCCTATTCTCAAGTAATAGACGTGCCTCTTTCTCAATTCTGGCTTGTATAACGAAACCTCCCGAAGGACTTTATACTCCTTCCGTTCTACACCTCTCTCTCTATCCATCTATTTCTGATAGCTAGAAATCCTTCTCCTTTACTTAGTTTATCCTAAGAAAACCCTGCATCGCCTCAAAAGTAACTCCTCTTTTGCTTTTTTACTCCTTTGGCTTTCTGTTAGAAGAAAAACAACATGAAACCCTTATCACAAGAGAGGCTTACTTTCATAGCGTCGAGGAACAGGTTTAAGTTCAGGACAGGCTCTTTTCTCTCCTTTGTCTTCTATCAGCACTTCGCCTCATCATCAGAACCTGCAGAAAACCACGAGAACTGAACACTGATTCCAAGAACGCAGCCAAGTGTCCAGATGAAACTTTTTGACATGATATACTGAATGAATTAACACAGGGAAAAAAACCTATGACGCACATATGTCAAAAACTTTCTAAATAAATCAATATTTTTCATATCTATTTTGGACAGTTTTTATCTATATATATATATATATATATATATATATATATATATATATATATATATATATTTATATATAAATGTCTTAACTCTAAAATATAATATCAAGAAAATAAAAACAATAACAACAGCAGTAACCATGATAATAATAATAATAATAATAATAATAATAATAATAATAATAATAATAATAATAATAATAATAATAATAATAATAATAATAATAATAATAATAGCAAAGTTAAAATATAAATCTTACTGGCTTAACTTACAGATGTACGAACCCGTCGCGATGTTAGTTCTGGGTAGCCTGTCTCGCCACCCATGTTTCTGGGTAGCTCTTCTCGCCACCCATGTTTCTTGTTTCTCTTGATGCGACGTAACAGGGGAGAGGCGCTGATTTCTTCAGCTGTCTGCAACTGAGTACCTTGGAATGCCTTAACGGAAGTGGCCGTGTAATTAAGTCAGCTAATAAACGGCGGTGCCTGGTGCCAGGTCTGTGCCCTGACAATGCCCTTGGGGGCCTCGTCTGCTATCACAAGACAGGCTTGTCGGGTGAGGGATTGGGAAGGGGAGTGTGATAGGTTAGATCAAATCACATAGGTAGGGAAACAGAAAAGATGGGTTCGGGAATAAAGAGGTTAAAAAAGGGAATTGTCCGCGGGAGGTGATGGAAAAACAAAGAACAAATGTGTGAAGAAAAAAAAAAAGAGAATGAATGAGGGAGGAAAGGAGAGTGTGAGAGAGAAATAAATGGAGAAATAATTGTTCAGGGTTTATAGAAAGAAAGAGAAAGGGCTAGAGAGATAAAGAAAAGAAAAAGAAGAAGAAGAAGAAGAAGAAGAAGAAGAAGAAGAAGAAGAAGAAGAAGAAGAAGAAGAAGAAGAAGAAGAAGAAGAAGAAGAAGAAGAAGAAGAAGAAGAAGAAGAAGAAGAAGAAGAAGAAGAAGAAGAAGAAGAAGAAGAAGAAGAGGAGGAGGAGGGGGAGGAGGAGGAGGAGAAAGAGGAAGAGGAAGGGGAAGGAGGAGGAGGAGGAGGAGGCGGAGGAGGAGGAGGAGGAGGAGGAGGAGAAGAAGAAGAAGAAGTGAGAGACTAACAAAGAAACAGGATCCTTCAGTTGTCAGATGACCGATTGTCGGAATGGTTGGCATTCATCTCTGGAGATATTAATAAACATGTTGCATTATAAAGATCTGAAATGATAAAATAAACCGTTATAAATCTGTTTATCTAGCATCGTATGGCATATCTTAAATCTTCTTAAAAATGTGTCCTTTCATTCTTTTTATTCTTTAAGCTTATGATTCTAATTTCAATAAGAGATTAAACAATTTCTTTTTTTTTAAAGGAAAATTAAGTCGGCTATCATTAAACTTTATTGTTTTTACAATAACTGAATATAGTTGAATATAAAATGATGGCAAATTGAGAAGTTACCCCTTGAATCGGGTTTCCTATAAAAACACACCTTTTATCCCATGGCCCTAATATTTCAGTAATGTAGATTGCTTTTAATTTCCTCCTTTAATTTCCCCAATTGATGTCTGTCTATCTTTCTGTCACAGTCTTGCCCCTGCCCCTTCTCTCTCTCTCTCTCACACACACACACACACACCCACACATACTCTCTCTCTCTCTCTCCTTACCCTTCTTTCATTCGTACTGAATTTCCATGGCATTTTTAGATTAGTCTGTTTTCTTAATATTCTCCTCTTCATTGTGCCTTACTTATCTCTCGTCTTTCTCTAAAATTTCGAACTTCATTATCCCCTTGATAGACACACGAAATCTTATGATATGATACTACTGGCAGGCACATGAAGCTCACAATATGCAGCAAGAACCGCTACAACCCGCCGTAACATTGACCGCTACTTTCTAGTCTGGAACCACTTGAGCTAAAACCCCTGCACCGGTACTGATAAGTACTAATGTTGTTTAAAATGGTCTGGTCTACCTGTCTCACGCAGTGTCTAATACGTAGTGAGGCTATTTGATCCTATTATCCGTGCTTTTAACTAGCTGCAAGCCTGGAGCGAGTTGAGCTGGCCACCATTCCTGGCAGCACGTGCCGATGTTTTGTCTGTGCGGCCAGTGTTGGTGGACGCCCTGATGGAGACCAGGCCCAAGTGATGACGGGGGATCTCATCTTCAGAGCCTGCTTCACACGGCATGGACTCTCCAGGCACCAGCAGGTTAATGTAGAGCAAGGCTGGTCTGGTCGTTAAGACTCCAGTTCAAAGACAACCGAACGAGAGAGTTAGTGGAAGCTTGTAATTATAACAATATTAGCTGGTTAGGTATACCACAGCCAGCTCGCTTGGGAAAAAATCGAGCCTTCATGGAAATCAATGTCGACGTTCAATTTAAAAGTATTGCAAGATTTATAACGTGTAGAGAGCTTGACTCAGTTAGAAATGATCTGTGAAAAGGTGAGCAATATCGGATTAAAGCCATAATTCATTTTATGTTTTGACAGCACGTAGACTCTGTTCCCCTCTGGGAGAGTAACGATCCACTTGCCGAGGACAGAATGAGAGGAATATCTTGTCATAACTTGGACATATCAGTCAGTAACTTTTAAGGATAATGAAACGGGTTTTTTTTTTTTTTTTTTTTTTACAAAATTTTATTTCTATGATGTTCATTTCCATTAATTTACTCTGTCACTCTTGAACTTGAAACTGTAGTCTTATCTCTCTCTGCCTTTAAACGACTCTTTTGTCCAGCTTTCGCATGCATACTAGTTATAGATATTCCTTGGATTTAGAATTTTTTTTCGGCAGCTACTGTACAGGTCTGTAACAGCTCATCTAAGGCAGGACTAGATTAGCTTACTCTAAACCAAACCTGGCAGGGCTTGACAGCTTGTAAATGTACCGTCTCTTTCTTTTCTTCCAAGCATTAGTTTATGGCTAGATCGCCACCTGTTTCATGTTTCAATGCTGCTGTAAGACTCGCACTATCCAAAACGCCTTGTAAGGTCTCGTGTTGTCTTGTTGACTTCCATAGCAAACTCCATCACCCTTCCTTCAACCCCCCCCCCTCCCCCAAAACCTATTTTTTTCCTCATCACCTTCCTTCTAGCGCTCGTCCAATCTAATTAGTCTCTGACATAAAAACAAATGGCTCTGATCTCCACTGACATTTTGATGATAGTGACGTCACATTCCTCGGGGAGGACGAAAGCTGCCAGTTTGTGCGTTGGCCGCTGAGTGGCCAGATAAACGTGCGACACGCATCACGTACCGTGGTACTCACAGCCCCAGGCTGCTCCTTTCCACATTAATTTGGCTCACTTTTTTTGTCCACCTGTCGCCGCACCGGTCCATCAGTCTAGTTTCGGTCTCTCTATTTGTCGGTAGGTTTTCACCTAAAAGTCCTATCCATACACTTCCTGCCATCTTTGTCCTTCTTCATAATTCTTCCAACCAAATCTCTTTCCCTCTGCTTTTTATCTGTTTGTCTTTCTATCGGTCGCCCCCCCCCCCCCCTCTCTCTCTCTCTCTCTCTCTCTCTCTCTCTCTCTCTCTCTTTCTCTCTCAGTCTCTGATCATCTCCATATCCTCCTTGCTTAAGATTAACCGGAGTCGTGAGTTCCTAACTCTTAATCTCTGACCACACAGAATGAAAGTTAAAAAATATGAGTGTAGTTGAGACGAGCTGATTCCACAGACTAACTTTAAAAAAAAATTTCTTGCCTCTAATTTGCCCTTGGGCCCTATGTCATTCGTAAAACATTTAATGAATTTCACCCGTAATAAAATGACAATATCAAAAGTGGTAAAAATTAACTTCAACAAGTAAATTCGGCCTGCATAACATTGTAGTTTTCTGTGTAGGATTAGAGCCGGAGTAACAAAATTCATCTCTGTGCGTGATTTTTACACTGAGAGAAAAATAAAAGAAGCCGAAGTGGTAAAAAACTATGATCTCTCTCATACTTTATTACTGGTGAAACTTATGTCAGAGTAGAGTAATAGTTAAAAACAAGCGCAATATGCATTTCCACCTGTGATCAATAGCCGATTTTTATTATTTTTTTTTTTAAATAGAAAGTTCATTATTCTCGATTTTATGGAATTCATTTTTCCTATTAATAAAGTGCACATTATTTGTTACTATTTTTTTTTTCATGTAAACTTTTCCACAATGAAACTGTACGTAGGAACAGAGGTATGTTCACAGAAGTTTATAATGAAGATTATTTGTTTCTTCGATTTTTAACTTTTTTTTGCCATTGTTTCGAGGGATATGTATGTATGTATGTATGTATGTATGTATGTATGTATGTATGTATGTATGTATGTATGTATGTATGTATGTATGTATGTATGTATGTATGTATGAATGTATATATATATATATATATATATATATATATATATTTATATTTATATTTAAACAAAATTTCTCTTTTGCAAGAGTATGATTGTGGAGGCAATGATTTCAAGATTATTATTTTGTAAAACAAATACAATTACAAAATAATAATCTTCAAATCATTGTCTCTACAATCATACTCTTGAAAAAAAGAAATTTTGTTTGCAGTTCAATAGGAATTGTTTTTCCCCCCATGTAGCGTAATGAAAAGCTTGCTCTTTTTGTTTATTGACAACTTGTAGACAAAAGATTTTTTAAAGTAAGAATCCAACTTGTTTAACATCTAACCAGATGCAGTCTTTTTTACATCTTTAAAAACTTGGGGTTTTTTTAAAACCCAAAATACATCTTTTACTTGGCAGATGAGTGCTTTGATTTATTTTTGAAGTCGAGGGAGGAATATCCCGATTTTTTTTCAAAGAATTCAAAGCATTTTAGATTTAGAAACATCAGGTTCAAATATTTATAAGCCTGAGACAAATTTTAGAAAAAAAAATATTGGACCTGCGATAGTCTTTTAGCGGAGCTTTAGTATCTTAAAACTCATCTACCGGATACAAGGCATCACACAGTCACGACAACAAAACAAAGCTTTTCTCTTAGCTTCCTCTGCTATCCAGAACATTTGTTTTTGCACTCACGTAACATACCAGGAGATTGTATTGATCCAATGATATATCATGATGTAACTATCCTCTTTTGCCTGAGAGGTTAACTTAGTGTTCTGGACAAAGCAGGTTAACTTTGAGTTAATTTACATTCAGTTTTATAAATAGCGAATTCAGTAAATTAGATCAGGCCTGTTTCATTTTTTACACAACTAAACTTTGAAAACAGATTATCTGGCATTTTGAGAATTTGTATCCGAATGAAATGAAGTAGCCGGTGACTTAAGAATGTTTTTGGTCCAAGGTGCGCTTGAATCAATGGCAAAAATATAAACAAGACAAGTGTAGTTGTTACTTGCAGAATATGATGAAAGAGTTTTCTGTTTTCGTATAAATAATCAGCATGCAAGAATAATCAAACATTGGAGTCTACTAATTCGATGAATATCATAAAAAGTTGTACCACAGTCCACCTTTGTAATGTATGTATACAGACATTAAAGGCACACGATACATCAAGCCAGTCTCCACGGTAGAACGATACCCTCTCTTGTTTGTTACGTCAAGACGGCGAGAGTATTCCACAGTATACCTTGTATCTCACATTCTCCTCATCTCTGTTCCCTGGTCTGATTTACACCTTGTATTCTTGCACTCAATGACTCTCCCCAGTGTCAGTGCCAAAATACCAATCTCAGTCTCCATTGTTTCTGGCAACCCGAAATCCTTTCTGGTCGTCTCCACTACCTTACTGCCTCGGACAAAGAGATAGGATGAAATAAAAAGAAGAAAAGCCCTTGTTAATGCGGCCTGCGACCATACATTCTCACTACTTATACGAAGCAAAGGACAGACAAACAGTCAGTGAGCAAAGAGGCAGAGAGACAAGCACATGAGAGATGCTGTAAATCGAGGCAGCCTGCTCGGGGCACGTGTGTTATTAGCATTAATTCTAGACATACGAGGCTCCTTTTGACTTGCAGAATACCGCAGAGAGCACGGGCCTCCCACAGACCTGGGCCTAATGCTCTAGCAGTGGCCGACGCGGGCGTTTGGGGCTTTCCCGAAGACATTCCTTCTCCGGGCAGTGGGTATGGCAGGAATGTCTTCAGGTCCAGGGCTATGGTATACGCTGATTCTCTAGATGGTGAAAAGTGCGTCGTCAGACCTTGGGTTGCTTGCCCTTGATACTCCTTCCTACCTTCCGTTAGATGTTTCTCCACTGCCCATTTGTATGCATCTTTGCTCTGACACTTTCTATTTTTCTTCCACATTTTTTTTCTATCCGAACTCTACGTAAATGTTCTTGTTTTTTTTTTTTTTTTGGTTTAACCATTCTTTCTTTGTAGGTCCTTTGATTTCTCTTTTATCCTCGAGTTCATCTTTCAAGGTAATTCTGCGAACTTTCATTGGGCATTCCATAAAATCTTTTTTTCACACATTTAAATAGATTCACACTCGAAATCACGCACAAGATAATAAATTTCTTGTAAATAATCTTTAATGAAAATTTGAATAAAATGAAAGAAAGTCATTAACAATATCTAAGACAATAAATCTAAATGATTAGGAACCGGGATAGTAATGAAAAGAACCTGACATTCACAAAGAAAAATAGTTAAATCAAATTGCATTTTACGTAGAAACTCTTCGCGTCAGTGGCTGAACTAGCTAAGCAACAAACTAGATCTGGAGGACATGAAGTAGACCATAAGATTTTATCTAGACTTCATTGTGGCTCGAGGTAGAACTCTCGTGGCTTCTGATCTGAACCGAACATACTTAAAATGTGTAAAAGAAAGAATTTTCTAAAACAAACTTGACGTAGCATTGGTGGTAAATACATGACATTCTAGTGATCTCTGAACTCAGTTGCACATATATATACATATATATATGTTTATGTCTATGTGTGTGTGTTTTATATTGCATAAACTAAAAAAATTTAAAAATCTAAATTTGTACAAAAACGAAAAAAAAAAGAAAAAAAAAAGATTACACCGACGCAGTATATATCTTTGGACAATAAAAAAAACAACCCCTGAAGCTATCAATTTAGGTTTTTAAAATATATTTTCTAAAAACTTTTGCAGGTAGCGTATTTATAATAATGATTAATAATTACGGCGTAAACTTTCATTAACTGAAGACTGCTACAATTGCCAATAAAATAATTGAACTGATTACCACTTCCCCTAAAAATTGTATATTTTTCTCCGTGATTCCAGAAACAGCTTTGATGTGCCACAGAAAGCTGCCGCCATCATTCTGGAACGCGGCCTACCAGGCGCCCTGCAGCATCCCCAACACAAACAACAACAGTTCAGGCAGCAACAACTTTTCCTTTGGAGCAGACGCCTATTTCCAGTCTTCTCTGTACAACTTCCATAAAACCTGGCCCTACCACTACGGGTCGCAGTCTCACACATACCCTCACACCCAGGTCAGTGATCACAGCTCTCAGTGGCAACAATATCGACAGTATTTGTCTGTGGTTGTTTAGTGTCGATAAATCGACCTAATCAGTGAGAACATAATTTGGCTGCACGTATCAGAAAAAAGTGAAAAACTCGCTCCCTTACAATCTAAACCATTGTCCTCAAACATTGTATTACGGTTTTTAAATGATATAATGACTATTCATCCTGGTTTTTTTTCTTCTAAACAACTGCGCATGACAATCCTTAGCAGTAAAGCGCATAAAAAATATTCAAAATCTAGCAGTTAGTTCCGATCATGGATGCAGTTGAATATGATAATAATATTCATATCACATCGAATAAATAAACAAGTTCCACCGTTTTCTTCCTGATCCTCCAGAGTTCCCTCCCCTATCCGGCCATGGACCCTTCAGGTCGGCTGTCCTCTCATTATGGTTCTCTGATCATGCCTGGAGCCTCCCTGACCGGGCGGATGGGGGGAGAATCGAGACACCCCCATCACCCCCACCACCCGCACCATCCCCACCACAGCCAGTATGACCTGGCCAAGACATCCTCCGACGCCTTCTCCAACTACTACCCGATGGGCAGGTTTGGAGGGGAAGTGGACGCCACACTACCTGGTGAGGAATACGGTCACTACACTTCGACCTTCTGATCACATGCATCGTGATAAGTCTACCCATAATAGTGATTGTAGAAAATAATAGCAATTCACTGTTCAAAACTTATCTTTGGTGATTGGCAAGAAGGAATTTAACAGACATGGCAAAGTACTAGGTTTAGCAATATTGTTCTCAAAACTTCAGTTTTGACGGCACAGAAGAAATATTAGTATCGTAACTTTTTTTCCAGATTCATAAGAAAATTGCATATAGGTTTATGTTTAAGTAGTATTAGAATTGTCGAGGTGCACACTAATTATAATAATTAGTTTGAATTCTTTAAGATAATAAAACTTAGCATGTGCAGAAAAATTTCTGGCATTGGTTAAATTTAAGTAACATGCACTACTTTTTTCATGAATTTTAATCACAGCTCTCACTTAAGCTGTTTTTTTTCTCTTCTCTTTTCAGGTTTAGACCTGCCTTTACAGCAAGCCAAAAAGGAGCATTATTGGTGACCAGGAGATTGCACGTACTGACAAGAGCTGGGATTATAAGACTCATGACTTGACTACATACCCACGTAGAAAATACTCTAATATTCTGTCCAGAGCTCGAGTCTCTGGTCCACCTATCATTGGACTCCACTGCTACATAGTCATATCCAGGGCAGGCATCAGTACAGCTCAACTCTTACAATTCTTGGGAAACGATCCAGCTCAAAACCAGCAGACTGTGTGAACCAGCTCATGAAATCCGGAGCTGATATTCTTTACGAGGTTTCCTTCTCACGGTATCAACACGTCATATCCGGGTGTGTGTCGCGCTGAAGACACTGATTGACTTCTACGTTCTGAGTTTTCGAGGACTACGCCATTGTGTGTAGGGAATGGACTCGAAATGAAATATGAATCATCCCCTACATGTTTCGGTACCTTTATTTCACCGCTTTGTCTTAAAAAAAGCAGGAGGAATATTCTTGTTTTTTGTTTATAACCTGTTAAAGACTTATTGAACTCCAGCGTTATTTTTCCATGAATTGCAACCAGCTCTGGACATCAGCAAAGAGTGTGTAAGAAGCTTTAGGATCTGTAAATGCTGCTATTCTCAGCTAAACCAAATACGGAGTGGACAAACTGGAAACATCACCGTTAAAGTTTGAAGAAAACAATTTGCTCAAAGACTTATGGCCTAGTAATCAACTGTCAGCAACATTCACAAGAAAATTTGGGTGTGGGGGCAGGGGGGCGGGAGGTGTTCAAAACATTTCTCTGATCTTCACGTGGACTCAATCTGTTTCATTATGGTAACATTTAAAATGTGAAAGTGCCTTACTTTGTTCATTTCATGATGAAACTAGTTATCATCGATCCAAATAATAGAATGTTTTCTTTGTCCCTGTTCGCGGGTCAGCTGAACCTTAAAGCCCACAGATTGATGACACAAACACTATATTGATATGAGTTCCTTATTTTTTTATTTCTGTCTACCTTTCCTTAATTTTTTTTGTTCCTCCTATAAATAAACAGTTACTGCACATGTCGACACAATAGAAAACGATCAACCGCATAAAATCGAAGAATTTGTTAGAATTTTAACACTAGACAGCATGACGATTATATGAAAAAGGTAGAATGACAAAGAAAAATATTTGAAAGGTAGGGAGAATTATCGTAAAGAAATGAAGTAAACTATCACCCGTACATGAATACCAATATATTGAGACAGAGAGAAAGACTGAAAAGCAAAACAGAAATAGTCGGAACACTAATAGAAAACTAGATAGATGATGGAAAAGACAAATTAATAGAGAGATAAGAGAAAAAACAAAATATCACACAAACGCACATATATATATATATATATATATATATATATATATATATATATAAACAGACAGACCTACAGGCAGACGGATATATAGATAGATAGGTAGATAGATAGATAGATAGATAGATAGATAATTGGATAGATGGATATAAATTGCTAGATTTATGGACAGCTACAAAAGTACACTTTTATAGATTGCGAAGGATATAAAGTCAGTTATAAAATTATTAGAAGAGTAAATTGGTGAGGAAAATTTCAAAGACTGAGGAAAGACGACAAAGAAATAGAGAAATAGAAGATAGATAGATACATAGGTAGATAGAGAAAGAGAGAGAGAGAGAGAGAGAGAGAGAGAGAGAGAGAGAGAGAGAGAGAGAGAGAGAGAGAGAGAGAGAGAGAGACAGACAGACAGACAGACAGACAGACAGACAGACAGACAGACAGATAGAAAGAGACAGACAGAGAAATTAAATTAGAGAAAGAGACAGACATGATTATCGAGAGGGAGATACAGAACAAACTCAAAAAAAAAAAAAAAAATAAAAGAAATATGCGTTTTATAAATGAAGTTCTTGTTGTCCACAACGTAAAGAATACTGACTTGTAGAGTAAAGAAGAGCGGAAACTCAACTTTAAAGAAAAAAAAAATGAAATAACATAGACTGGGCGAAATAAACACTTTTGTTTTGTTTTTATAATACTGCACTGTTTCAATATTGAGTGATTTCTTCTAGCAATGTGTCATAACAATAATTTCTTGGATTCCTGTTGGCAACCGACTGATCCCGTTCTGTATTAACAGATATGATGTTATCTTGTCATTCAAAGTACTTTTACCCTTCGTGGATGATTATGGATTTGTTACTTGGTACAGAACTTACTGTAAAGAAAATCATGTTTTGATGATGAACTAAATTTTATTTTTTCAATGCCACAAGACTGATTTTGATTTTCTCTCTATTGTGAATTAGTCAAATTTGTTGATCTCGAATATTTCGAAAAACTACAATCATCCGCATTAAATCGTTCGGTGCTTTGTAAAAGTGAAGGAAGAAAACACTTAACAAGTCTTAATCCCGCAATGAAATTTTTTAGACGATAGCTTTATCTCATTTTGAATCTTTTCCCCAAACATTTCCTTGAGCACTCACTAATATGTTTTTCACAGAGGAGTTAAGCGATGATAAAACCTGAATATCGCACATTGCTTGCACGAAGGGTTTGTAATGTTGCCATAGAAACAGGGCTTGAACGAAAGCAAAAAAAAAAAAAAAAATTAAAATAAAATTAAAACTAACAATTTCACCCATAGAAGTATCACTTAATAAATAGACTCGCGTTGCCCCTTCTCGGTACTGCTTGGAAGCTAAATTTTATGTCTAAAATGTTTACCCAACTAGATCTAGTGAGAGTTCAAACATCAACATATGGACAAAATCTCATGAGATCAGACTGACCTGAGCGGACGAGAGCTCAAACTAAAGCCCAGCAATCGGGTCTATTAATAAGTCTTCTGTTGACATTTGTTAAACTCCATTTGAGTCGTAACCAGTTTGTGATTAATTATTGTGAATACAACCCATAACTTCTTAACTGATTCGTTCTGGTTCAGTATAAATTTTAAGTCTTTAAAGTAACGTTTCTTTTTCTCAGTAATTAGAACCGTAGATAAGTTTGTAATCATGATTCAAGTACAGTAAAGTACAAAGTAACTAATTACTACTCTTGATTAATATTTAAGTTGGGAGCGAGCTAAAGCTGTAGCAGATGCAAAATGGAGTTCAACGAGGTGGACAGCAGCAGGCCTTCGATGTGAGAACGTGGATAGGAGGTCACGATAGAGAGACTCACAAATAATGCATTAAAATAGTGACATGTCTTGAAAAAAAAGAAGAAGGAGGAGGGAGAAAGAAAGATAGAAGAGAGAGAGAGAGAGAGAGAGAGAGAGAGAGAGAGAGAGAGAGAGAGAGAGAGAGAGAGAGAGAGAGAGAGAAGGTGAGAGAAAGAAAAAGAGAGTGAAGGTTACTTTCTAATTACCAATCTGCGGGCATATCATTGTATTTTTATTAAAAATAAAAAAAACAACAATTCATACTGTTCAGTACAGTGGTTAAAATGTAAAAAGTTGAAATGTAAGATATTTTGACATACGCTTACCGCTACACGAAGGATGCGCAACAACTTGTTGTTATACACTAACCACTGGTTTATCCGCGGATCTATAATTAATGCGCCAGCTACTCACGTTCTATCTAATTCTTGTTTGCGTTTTGCGGCTCATTGCATCTCTCTCTCTCTCTCTCTCTCTCTCTCTCTCTCTCTCTCTCTCTCTCTCTCTCTCTCTCTCTCTCTCTCTCTCTCTCTCTCTCTCTCTCTCTCTCTCCCTGCCATAGAGTGCAGGGTACCCGTTGTAGCTTTAGCAGGTCAAAATCACATGAGAACCTGAGCAGCTTGACTGTGACAGAAAACCTCTTCTCATCAACAGAAAATTGGAAGAAAAATCGAAATAGTTTATCTTCATTGTGTCGAGGCTGTCTATTTCAAGTTATTTTATAAATTGCATAATGTCCGGTCCAAATAACCAGATAAGAAGAATAAAAGTCTTCAACGCAAAGTTATCGACACAATTTTACTCAAAGAAAAGAATAGCATCAAAAAACCATATTGACTTTAAAGGACAATAAGTAGACATTTTATGTATGATATAAATATGAATTTCTAAACTGCATTTAGCTCATACACATAAATGTCAAAGCGTATGAAACAAAAAAAAAAGTCTCAGGATATAAGAAGGTTGAACAGTTCATGGCAAGTCGAACCAGCAAATAGTGCGCTTTTTATAAAAAAAAAATATATTAATTTATACACAGAACATGTAGAACACAATGTCCCTCTCCGAATCAAAGAGTGATTGAACCAGATATATGGAACGGAAAACTCATTGAGAGTACAGTCCTGGGATCTACCCGAGAGAGCCACTGTTTTGACTCGACACCGGGGCATTCACCGCCACAGTACACGAGCTGGCATCCCGAGACAGGCATCGATCAAACTCAAACAGTTCAAAGAAATTCAAACACTGAAATCGGTGATCCGCAGCGCGAGGAATAACCAAGCTCCTAGTTTAACAGACCGTCTTGTTGACTTTCAAAGTATAAACCGTTATCTTGAGAGGATAGAACAAGATCAAATCTACGCGCCACGATGGCTGCTAAATGGTTGAATAATTTTGGAGCATACGGTTATTTGCATACACACATTCAAAGAAATAACAAAAGCGAAAAAAAAAAATTGCAAATAAATTTACTATCAAAGAAAAGTCGGGATTTTTTATTTTAAAACAGAAGGGTAAAGTTGAATAATTATGGATGCAGTGATATTCTTAATACTAATTAAAAGCTTTTGATAATAGCCAGCTATCAATGTTTTTCTTTTAATTATTGTTTCTTTTTCAAAATAATAATGATGACTATAACAAAAAATGATCATAGTACACTGTAATAATAATAATAATAATAATAATAATAATAATAATAATAATAATAATAATAATAATAATAATAATAATAATAATAATAATAATGATGATGATGATGATGATGATGATGATGATGATGATGATGATGATAATAATAATAATTAAAAAAGAAATAACAATGGGGTGATACTGATGATGTTGGTGATAACATTTACATGAAATAAAAATGACGAAATATAGGAATTAAACACAAAAACTATGATAGCAAAAATACTTGGGCAATTCATTTTATCCATCAACCGTACAACGTCAGCAATAGATCATTTCTTACGGTGACAAGTGAAGTACCTCAGCATCGGCCACGGAAAGGAAGATTATTTTCCTAAGTCCACATTGCTAGAAACTGGAGAGAGTTGCTGAAAAGTAGTCCTCAGTGAAGGAAGCTGTTATAGCAGGGCAGACATAGACCTATTCGTTACACATAACTTTGCGGTGGGTCTCCTGCAACTTGTGTAATCTAGTCAAGCGGTGAATCTTCCGCTCTTCTCCAGCCCAGTAATACCACTTTCATGAAATAGTAGTATTTCTCGTGCCAACAGCTTGGGCTACTTACTGCTTATACCATAAAACGATTCGTTTCTCCTTCATGTCTAGAATCCATCTTTATAACGAAATGGAGCCAAGGAATATCTGATACCTTGTAACTACAATCCTATGGGTCCATTTTTTCTCCTCTGAATTTTAAATAGATCTGACGACAATATTTTACAATATTATATCGTCCTTTTTTCCAGATAAAGAAGAAGGGAAAAAAATGCTCTCATAAATGTTGATTTTTGTCCTTCCGCCTCTTGAAAGGTTTCTTATCTCTAGTTGTTAAATCTATCGTCTACATGAAGCTGCCGTCTATTCACGCATTAAAAAAAATACAATATAAGAAGTGAGAATTTGGAAAATACCATAACATTAACACATCTGCCAAAACTTCTTTTAAATCGCCGCATACTTAAATCTGTAACAGGGGGGTTAATTTATCCTGTCAAGACTAGATTAATAGATTCATTCATAGCAGACAATAAGGGTTATGTCTTAATAAAGAGTTGCGCGCCCTTGTCAAGTGGTGTAATTGAAAACAATCGTGGAACAAAATAAGCTCTGTGTTTGGGTGAATTATTTCCCATCCTCACTCGTCCTGGCAACAGCGCAGTGTTGTAATGGCATCATTATTACAGTCTCATTGCTGTCAACTGTGTAAAATATTGCCTTCATATATGCAGCATAAGTCGACTGGATTAAACATCATGGTAGATTTCACAGCTCTCGACACAGTAGTTGGGTGATGTACGATCCTTGCTTCGTCCTCTTTGAAACTGTGTCTAGAGTTATTTATGTAACTGTACTAGATGCTAAGTGTTTCAGGTTGATTTTAAGTATGCGCCTTGGTGCCACTCTCAAACATTAATAATATTTTAATTCTCTCCTGGGAGATCACGGATTCCTTCCCCTGAGTAGAAGTAGTTCGCATAAAAGTGGTTCTTTCAATATGTAACTAATCCCAATTCCTCTCCCAGAGCCTTGCCAGAGGGTAAATGAGCGTTTAACACATGAAATACTAAACCACATAATTATGATATCTCCATGTTTCAGCTCGAACCAAAATATTGATACAAATGAGCGCAGAGAATTGGCTGGCTGGCATGAACATAACTCTAAACTGTCGCGTTTTTCATTGTTTAAAGCCGGGGGTAGGGGCTTGTGTTTTAACTCTGGGCATCACAAGAGTAAATTAATGATCCTCGTCTACTTCTGATCCCATGAAGGACACTACACCCGGTCGTGGATAGTGGCCTCCGTCAAGCCTGGTCCATGCCCCATGCCAAACTCGATCCACGTGTGTTCAAAGTTAAAATAGGCTCTGGCTGCCTTCAATTTCAGGCTTTTAATAGTACTTGATCCGATCCTATTTCTAATTTTAATCTTGGAATATTCTTGTCCGAAAAATGTATTTCCAAAATTCACAGGAAACGAAAGAAAGGTGAAAACTGAGGACATATTTTTAATTATTGTAGAGAGATACATTAAAAATCAGATAAAATTATATGCCTTAAAAGAAGATCGATAAACACGGACGTAAGGGAACTTTGAAGTGCGATTTCTTAGCTCTCCAGACAAGATCGTCTGGTTTGTTCCTAGTCCTTGCAATTATGAAAATAAGTACCAATAAATACAACTGTTTGTTCTTTCCTTTTTTCTCCACTCTACTCTGTCTGTCTCGCCTTCCCTCTTCTCTTTTTTTTCAGTGTGTGTGTGTGTGTAGATATCTTTGTTGATAACCCTTTCTCAACAAAAATTAGCAGCCTTAACGTTATGTAAAGATACTTAATCATTGCTGCAAAAAAGCGCTTTATTTTCATTTTCCTCCATTAATGACTCTCTTGTCATCAGCTTTGTTGTGTTTACCGGCAGACGAAACCTTTAATCACTGCCATACATCACACATTGATGGCCACTCGTACCCCGTAACGATATCCATGTGTGAAATCAGTTTATGGCGCAACCCACTCGACAGTTATTGAAAAATGCTCAACTATTTGTTATATTAAGAGAGCACTCCACTTAATGGGAAGACACAAGAATAACTTAAAAATTAAACAGTTAATTTTTGCAAAACGTGGATGGATGATCCTAACAAAATGAAGAGTCTAGAATAGCAGATCACCAAAAATAAAAAAATGTTCCGACCTTTTTCAAGTATGGCGGGTGGAGCAAAATTTAATGAAAAATAATCACAGGTTTACAAGGCGTTAAGTAGCAATTCTAGATTTCAAGTTGGTTTTGGGACACAAATTAAATTGAGGAATGCTGTTAAATTGTTAAAATGGGATCCTTAAAAAATTAATTGATCAATTAGACTCATTCATTTTTATTATACAGGAGTTCTTAGGTGCATGGTGCACGAGTGACTACCAAATCATTTGTTACAGTGAAGCGATCAATAATATTGACACGATCCAGTCCATGCTACATCAAACATTGTGATCATGACGTAATATTTTCAATCCGTTCCTGATTCCAGCTCTTCTCACATACTTGGAAATTACAGACACCAGTGATCTCCTTGGGTGGAAATACTATGATGCCGCTTGAAAGCAGCCCGTTTAGGAGTTAGTTGGCAGTAAACGTAAGGTTGATTGAGGGCTTGGCCAGTCTTCCTCTTACAATTTCAGGGAAAAATGTTTTTGATAGAAAATACCATTAACGGACATCGCTGTATACACTAATGAAGATTTTGTGTTCAAGCTATATGAAGTTTCTAATGCAGGCGTTATATTACATCCCAAAATAGTCATAAATCATCCTCTTGTTCGACCAAGTATTGACCAACCAACAACTATAGAAACTTTTTTGTTTTTATTCGATTACCCAGATAGGTCAAATTAAAGTAACGCATATCTTTGCTCCCTGCGATTTTCTTTGACAGTCCTACAAGTAACGTATCTTACAATTCTTGAAAATTTTGAGGAAGAATGTTTGCCCTCCAAATTTGAATGTAGTCTTAAAATAAAATATAATCAAATACGTGCATTTTTTATCATGAGTAGAAACGCATTAATCTCAGTCTTTGTTAAAGCCAATTCTAGAAATATTGGTTCTCATGTTTTGAAGGAAATAAATCATAGATGAAATATCGCCACTAACAAAGAGATCGGATTTTAAAGGGTTTGAGAGCCCTGGGATAAGTTTAGATCACCTGGCCACCCAGGAATAGTCCATCGGTCGTCATAACAGACAGTAAAAGCTAAAACAATAATGTTATGCTCCCTAACACTTTAGATTTATGCTTACCATAGACAAAAACATATGCGAGAAATGTGCTGGTAGAGTTGAATCCAGCCCGAGTTGGTTTCGCTTTGCCGGGAAGCGTGCGCCCCACTACGGAACACAGCCCCGGCTCTGCTGGGCTGTCTGAAGTGTGGGGGAAAACACTACGGCAAAGATGTTGGTATGTCGGCAGGCGTTTGGGAACAAATAAAACGTGAGCAGTTATGCTTGCCTGATAGCTCCCCATTCTCAGCTTTCACTTATTGTTTTCAGAAGTGCCGCAGATACCCAGACATTAATGTGTATAGCGTGTGTGGTACAGCGGAGGGTGTGGCTGGGAACAGACAAAGTCAAGGGTCGGTTACAAAGAGGAAGATAGTGATATATTATTACATATATAAGGGAAGAGGAAGAAAGATAGAGATAGACAGAGACGAGAAAGGATGAGACAGAGAGGGACATAAAGACAGAAAGAGATAGTGTGTGTGTCTGTGATGGAGAGAGAGAGAGAGAGAGAGAGAGAGAGAGAGAGAGAGAGAGATAGAGAGAGGGTGAGAGAGAGAAGGTATGTGACAGAAAGAGATAAGCAGATATATATATATATATATATATATATATATATATATATATATAGATAGATGGATAGATAGATAGATAGATAGATAGATAGATAGATAGATAGATAGACAGATACATACATACATACATACACATATTCATTCATGCAATCATACATGGTTAGATAAATTAGATGAACAGAAAATGAATAGGTGAAAGAGAGAAAAAATAGGATGGGCAGAAACGATGAGATAAAAGTACAATAAGTTGAATCAAGTGGAATTTAAACACACTTTAAAGTAAAATAAAAATGTCACAAAAAAAAAAGAAGAAGTGGAGTTTCTGCTCACAAAGAATTACTAAGTGTCCTGGACATATAACTAACATCCAGAAATAAATACGAAAATAGAAACATTTGGTTTAAATTATGTAATAATGAAAAGAAAAAGAAATGGCACGAAAAAGAAGCGAAATAAAATTGAGATCTAATTTAAATCCGATAAAAAATCTCATCGGGAGGAATAAGGAAAATTAAATGAAGCCAATTTTTCCATTGATATATGTAAGAAAATCAAAGACTTGAGCAATTTTAAAATTATGTTAAACCCTTATTCTAAACATTGTAAAACAAAAGTTCTTAGCATGGGTATTTTCGACAAACTATGGACATACAATTTTTTCAAAACATAAAGAAACATTCGACAGATATTTTGGTAAAGAATTTTTAGATCTATCTAAAATATCCATACATAAAATTATATAAGAATATTGACTCAGAGCGCGTAAAATTATTTACAGAATATTTATTCCCGTCTAAAAAAGACGTTCATTGATCACAGAAAAAAAAAAGTTTGTACATCAACCTATATAAATAAAAAACTTAAAATGAAAGGGAACAAATTGGACCTGAAGGTATAAAATTAGTCTAAATCTTAAGAAATCCATAGAAATCTAGATCTAGTTTTTATAAAAAAAATTCTTATCTTGATGAGCCTTCCTTGAAGTTTTAGTGTAATCCGTCACACAGAATACTGGGTATTCCACAATTATGTGGATATAGATTCTAAGTTATCCACTGTTCCGACGTGACGTAAGATGGAGATTAGGCATCCATGATGAGAGAAAGGGACACTGCAACATAGCAATAAGATCTGGCACTTCTGCATTTGCAAGTGGCAATTAACATCAATGAAAAACCTGAAAATCGGATTTTTATTTATTTATTTTTTTTTTTTTTTGTGCAAAACTGTTGAGTCAACATTCTAGAAAATTTTTCTCATGATCAATATTGATAAGTTTAATTTTTTCCCCGATGATTTCTATTTCTCAGCAAGATCCAGAATCTAGATCTAAATCTATCTTTGAGCTGTGGGTAAGGCTCTTATCTTTCATTATGGCGAAGCTTCTAGTTACCAGCAGGTGTGCAGAGAATGAGACAGAAAAAAAAAAACAAAAAAAAACAAAAACAAGAAGCTGGATGGTCGAGACCTCCATCTCATTGAACTGGCTTGGCAAAGCGGTGTGTGCCGTCTGAGCAGCGGATTCATTCCCGTCCATACCTCCATTGCAATATATTTGCATTTCGTTCATTTGCATATACTTTTAGAACTAGAGAAAAATATCAATGGACGAAATTAGCAGATCGCACCGGCCAATAGATCTGGATAAGACTATTCTGAGGTCTAGAGTCTAGATTCAATCATATGAAAATAAAGAGCTTAAACAAGTGAGCAGACGAGGCATTTATAACTTGTGGGCAGCTTCTTTTGTTTAAAAAAATAATAAACGGAGTTTAGATCCTCGAAGTGAAAATTTGGTCAGCTTGAAGCTGCCTAAGGTTCTTTCTGCCATCATAGCAAAGCAAAGGGTTATCATCAGATGAGCAGAGAATTCAACAGGAATAATTTATTGGACGAAATGAAGAGGTCGGATTGGTCAATAGGTCCTCACTACAGCCATTATTGTGCAAAAAAAAAAAAAGAAACGACTTCGAGTATCTTAATTATTTTACCATAGCAATGAACTAAATATTGCATGGAGTTTAATTTGTGTGCAGTAGCTCTACAAACTAAAATGATAATGCCTTAATTTTCTCCAAACTCTACCATAAGTTATAAATATTTAATGCCAGGTTAACCCCTAATCTACTGGAGACAGAAACTGTCCGCTGGTCAGATCTCAGCTACCTCCTGCCGTCCGCCATGCTACATTCATCTGTCGTGAATCCTCGCCACCCTTCGCGTTAACCTCGTGCTCGTCAAGGCTCATCTGCAACCTGTTGGTGAAGTCGTTACTCACTGGAACTACGACATGTGAAATCGACAGATAGAGGAGAAGAAAGAGATAGACAGATAGATGAATAGATAGATAGAGAGAGAGAGGGAGGAAGTGAGAGAGAGAAAGAGATAAAAAGAGAGAGGGTGAGAGAGAGAATGAGTGAGAGAGAGAGAGAGGGAGGGAGTGAGAGAGTGAGTGAGAGAGAGAATGAGAGAGAATGAGTAAGAGAAAGAATGAGTGAGAGAGGGTGAGTGAGAGATAGAGGGAGGAAGTGAGAGAGAGAATGAGTGAGAGAGAATGAGTGAGAGAGGGAGTGAGAGAGAGTGAGAGACAGAGGGAGGGATTGAGAGGGAGAATGAGTGAGAGAGAGAGAGGGAGGAAGTGAGAGAGAGTGAGAGAGAGAATGAGTGAGAGAGAGAGAGTGAGTGTGTGTATGTGTGTGTGTGTGTGTGTGTGTGTGAGAGAGAGAGAGAGAGAGAGAGAGAGAGAGAGAGAGAGAGAGAGAGAGAGAGAGAGAGAGAGAAACGTAGGATTTTTTCCCTCGACTCGGTCATAGTCGGGTCAAAAAAAGTCATTTTAGTTTGTTTACAAGTAACTGGACTGCCGTTCTAGTGAAGAACCCAGTATCTACTTTTTGAGTTCAAATAGACAATATTGCGTCTCTTTATCTTAGTTTGGTATCGATACCTAATTATGAAAAAGAATGCAGAAAAACAATTGCAGACTTTATTCTCAAGGTTTCATTCACGCAGAGTATAGATCTAGTAATGGAAACGTAACTCTGATTAGACTTTTGGAAGCTGGTATATTACTTGCATTGTCACATTCTTTAGAAAAAAGAGACAGCACTCGCTCGTTTTTGCCCGGCATCTTCAATCTGTTTCTCGAAGCTGGAGAAGCATTTCTCACTCCAAACGTTTCTCAATTGTTTCGTAACGAATGGCCGTCAGAAAGATCTAGCAGTGTACTGTGAAACTAGTGGACATTTCAGACCGTCCCTTGTAGCCATTTACAATTTTTCAAATAGCGATTAAAAAACAATGAAATGATTTCATATGATTGATCTGTCCCTGACAAATGTTAACCCAGCACCATAAAAATTAGGTACTTTACTGTACAACAATATGTTTATGAAGATGTTTGTCTGATGTTGATCTATCTGAAATGCAGGATTATAGAGCCAAAAAACTACTCAGAGTTTTCAAAAAATTCTGAGCGAGTAACTGATTACTAAAAAAATTCAAAACCCAACGGGAATAATTTACACTCTGAATAGGGATCACTTACATTCTTGACTTAGGATTTTAGATATATAAAATACCTGAATGATTTGCAAACAACGTGACAAGGAATATAGAGAAAAATAATATGATTTTGCACAGGTTTATCATGGAGCATTTTAGTTAAACTATTCCTTGCTTGTGAAGAAAGAGTAGAATGACAAAATGAAACCATTATGACACGATACAATGTGAAGAAACAAGAAATTTTATCCCTCACATTCAGGAGCAAAATTGTAACTGCACACTCTATGGCGTTATGAATAATGTGGGAGATACTGGGCTTCAGGAGACGGTAAGTTATCAAGATGGGATGAAGGAGAAATGATGGTGAAAGAGACTTCTTCCATAGAGAGGAGTGCTGACGTGCACAAATAACTATAAACATTGTAAAAAACAGTCTAGCTGAGCATGTATGTTGTCATGGTTGTGAATGCAGCAGATTACACAGGCTGCAAATCTCTAATTAATGTATCTGCAATACATTTTACTCAAGCTTTTTCAGCGTGTTGATTATAAAAAAAAAATAAAATGAGGCCGGAAAAAAATTTTTAAATAAATAAATACATCTGATAACAACTTCATTATATCCGATATAGTTCAGTTCGCACACTGATAGAACACAAACCACAATGATGATGTTAGTAAGGATGAGTTTGAGGATGCTGATACTAATAAAAATGAGACAGAAAAAAATAGAGAGACAGAAATATAGATTGATTGATAGATAGAGAGAGAGAGAGACAGAGAGACAGAGTGAGATAGAGATAGATAGATAGAGAGAGAGAAAGAGGGAGGAAGAGAGAGAGAGAGAGAGAGAGAGAGAGAGAGAGAGAGAGAGAGAGAGAGAGAGAGAGAGAGAGAGAGAGAGAGAAAGAGAGAGGAGGGGAGGGGGAGAGTTTATGAAAGGAATGGGGGAAGCAATGAGGCAAGGTCGAGGCTAAAATATGGGAAAGAAATAAAACGTGTACGAGCAAATAAAGTGAGAATGGCCAAGGAAAGATTATATCGTTATAATCTCGAACCATCATTTCTATTATTTTCGCTTGCAGTTTTATCGGGTTTTCCCAGGCGTTGGCTCTGCTGCAAGTGTGACATGGCAATGTAGCGTGTAATGAATGGTATGGAAAACCTTCCACCTTGCTGTCATGATATGGGAAATTCCTAGTCATTAGGACAAGTCTATAATTCGGAGCAAACTGCTAAAAATGCGACAAAAATGTTTGTAACCTGTAACTTGATAATAAATCATTGAATCGTTGATACCAGGGCAAAGTTCACACGAGTCGTCAAGTAAGTGGGAGGGCTAGGTTAGATTAAGCTGTGATACACTGCACACACTAACTGTTGAAGTCCATGGATCATTTATTAAGACGTCAGGGAAACTAAAGAAGAGTGGAATAGTTACAAAAATTACAGCAGAACAAAGTTGATTTACAAGTGAGAAAATCCTCTGAATTAAAGAATGTATTTTACACAGTAAACGTCTCATTTCTACTTTGGCTTTACAAATAAGTTGTACAGCGGTTCATTCTAGCAGCGGTAGATAACTCAGCTGGTAGAGCGTTGAGCTGGCAATTAGGTGTTCTTGGAATCTATGAAGATTTGTCTGTCTTGGACAAAAGGCAACAGTTTTAAAAATAAAAAAAGGAAGATAAGAAGCAGAAAAATGCTAGAAAACTGGTAAATCTGTGTACTTTCTATTTGTTGAAAGATACTTGTTAAAGCTCATTAATTTAGAACTGATAATTTCCGCAAAAAGTGCGTGGCGGAATTGTCATGATGACATATTTTTTTAAAACGGTCCATAAATAACTTAAAGAAACTATTCTTACCTAGACTAGATTCTTATTTAACTCATTCAAACCATTAACTGCCGCAACCAAACACTTTCTTTCATCAAAAATACTTTATCCAAATTTATGGCAATTCTAGTTGATCAAAAGATCGTGTAGAGAATATTTTGCTTAGCTTTCAGCTTGTAATTTTTTTTTTATACGCATACTGATCTTTATACTTGTAGAAATCACTTTAGAGCGAGACATTATCGTTCACGTCCGAGGATGGTCGCAGTTCAGGTCAGACAGTGGGGCTTGACCACACGTGTAACCTCCTCGGTGCTCTGTTGAGAACCGACCCCCTACGGCCAAACGGCCATGTGAGGATTAACTTATTCTGAATGTGATAAAAGCATTGAGAACAATCAATATAATATTAAAAAAAAAAGTTTGTTTACACCTTGGGCTATTTGGTTCGCCATGAAATCGGTCAGTCCAATTGTATTTAAAAAACAAAAAAAAAAAACAGAAAAAAAAAACAGCGAAACAAAACAATTAATATGTAGAGAAAAATTAATCCCTGAATTCAAACATAATCAGTGAAAACTGTGAAAGTCAATCTAAAACCTGTTGTGCTTGATGGATCTCTCTAGACTAAAATACAACTTAATGCCCTAACAGAACAAAATACAACGTAATGCCCTAACAGAACAAAATACAACGTAATGCCCTAACAGAACAAAATACAACGTAATGCCCTAACAGAACAAAATACCACGTAATGCCGTAACAGAACAAAATACAACGTAATGCCCTAACAGAACAAAATGCAACGTAATGCCCTAACAGAACAAAACAATGCTAACATGTAAAGCAGATCATCTAGCATTTTCTAAGCACTCTAAATGTTTCATGGCCATGGTTTTCAAAACAGCAATTTTGCTAAACCAGTAGGCATGACAGCAATGTGAAAACAAACAAGAACAAAAGGCAGCGTGTAGAGCAGGCGTTGTGAAGGCCTGGAGATCTCTGAAGATAGCTTCAAGTCAGACTCGTTAACGGGAAGCTACTGAAACTCCAAGTTTAAAAAGGAAGTGAAACAAGGGAGAGAAGCAGACAGCAGATTTAAGATTTGCCGTAACATAACTGTTGTTTACAACGCGTGCTACTTGTCGCCCTTGAAAGCTAGCAGCTCTTTTCATGGTCCTAAGATTTTATCTGTCTTCTACATCTTCTTGAAAGGCTCCTCGGGGTAAACATTTTGGTGTTGTGTGTCTCTTTTGCTCCGTCACTTATGTGTATTTTGACAGAAGCATTTGAAAAGTTCTATTCTTCTTCTCATATGTTATAAGTTTCCATTTTTCTTGAGTTTTTATTTTTTTGGGGTAAAAGAAGAAGACACACTCCAGCTCAATTTGTGTATGTTAAGTGTGCCGAAATGACGCCTGAACTCCTCAACTCTCGTTGATGTATGAAGATATGGAGAAAAAACATGGCTGGTCAAATGTGACTAAAACAAAACCATTAAGTTCACTACTGGTTTTACTGGGGAAATTTAAACGAGAATCAGTACTGTCACTCTCCATATGTATTCTTCTCGAATTAGCTGAAGTTTTAAAACAACAGAGTCGACATGTAAAGCTAATCTGTGTTGACAATGAACTGAGAAAGACATAATGCCAGTAAGTAAAGAGAGAGAGAAATGTCCGCGACGTTCGAAGCATCACTAAGTACCAAGATTGGTTGAAAAAGTAAGAGCAGAAATTGCATTAATGAGACTCAAAGCTTGCAGAGCTTATGTTTTTGGAACGCAGCGAAATAAAAATTTTTCGCTTATTGATTTTCTGTTTCAGACAATGAAAACTTGAAAAGAGTTGACATCTTTTACCTCGATAGATAAATATTAATTTTTTTTTATCTTGCTGCAAGGACTTTTTGAATAATTTCTGCCATGATTAGAGCAAGCATATAGATAATGATATTATCAATATTTGGTAGAATCTTGAGAAAAGTTTGTCTTCGGGCAACATAAGTTATCACAAAACTAGTTGAGCAGCTGACAACTTTAATAGATAGAAAATTATAATAGTGTAAAATGTCGGTATTGAGAACAATTATCACATTATTTTTCTTATTCTTTCACTATCTTCTTTTTCAACGTGTTTAAACACCTAAACCCATGGGGCTGATCCTTGAAAAGCTATGTGATGAATGTTTCTGCCTTTTTATTCCGAATATGAAATGTGCATACATTTTCAACTACCTTTAAAGCTCATCAATGCAAAATCAATTGATTTGTTTCCAATAATAATTCATAAACATTAGATTTAAACAAGAGATACCCCTTCTCCTACTTCCAATACTGACTTTCATGTATATATTTTTAAAGAGATTTCAAGTTGCTTTTGGTTAAAAAAATAAATAAAATAAAACAAATAAAACAAGAAACCCACAACAGGCATATTGATACAGGCTACAAACTGAGCATATTACAATCAAATTAGAAAGTGACACCTTTATAAAGCTTTCATCATTCAGAGATGCAACAAATACAGATGTCGTAATAACCCATTATGATAATAACGTGGACATATTTGACATTTCTAGTATTTTCTGACTAACATAGATATTTGCACGTGGAATTCACAATCTATGGCCTTTCACTGACTTAACGCAAGACCTAAAGATGGAAGGAATGAAACCTAATAGGTGTTCTGAAAAAAAGACGGCGTTTTGCATTTTCAAACCTTAACACTTCATAAATAAAAATACCTCGAGGAATTTGCCCCCTTTTGTGGGTTTTCCATACGGCATCTTTTCTCTCATCCCTTTTGTTCTACTTTTTTTTTCTTTTGGAGTAAGGCTGTAACTTCATAGCAATATTGCGAGGGATTGTTCCCATACAGGACGCTTAAAAGGCAAAAAAACCTCCGCCAAATTAGTGATTAAGTATTGCAGTTTTAAAATACAAAATTCAAGAATACCAGCGGACAACACAAAATTTTTATGAACGATAAGATGTCGGTATTTTCGAAATCACACTGAAACAAAGCAGATAAACACGAAGCCTTCTTCGAGCTATGCTACCTAGCTAAAGCTGTCTATGTGTGAGAAGCATTAATTCAGAAAACATCCTCAACACTAATCGTTGAAGACTAGATTGTTTCTCATTTGAGCGTTATTATGATACGGTCTTGATTTTTTTTCGGATTTAAATTTACGAAACTGAAAGCATTTAAACTTTCTCTAGAGCATCCGAATAGCTGAGGATCCTCATCTATCAGGTTGTTGCTTTATATCCAGTAATAACTTACAGCAGAGCTCACTGCAGTTCCTTGTTGCATCCAGTTTTAAATTAAAATGGGAATGGATCTAAATACTTAATCCGTTCACTCGCCACCACCCACCTTCTCCAACCCCCCCCCACACACACACAAAATCTAAAGTTCTTTACTACAACAAATCTCCTATCTGAAATATCTAGGCTTAGATTCAAACTGAGTTTAAGAATTTAAATGTATGTCGAATAAGACTGCAAAAACAACCAAAACTTGAAGAAAAAAAATTTAAAAAGCTGGGGGGTACAAGGACACAGTAGATTAAGTTATCTAGAATACTCTCCGAAAATTTGAAAGCAGTATGATCGATAATAAAAGAGAAGTTAGAATTTAAGTTGTCCGTATTACAATAGATGTATTACAGGTAAATTACTAGGAAGCGGTGGCTATAACTGTAATACTTGAATCTTGATTTACGTTCGTTTTAACCTTTTCAAATGATCCTTCACTTGATTGTGAAATATAACTTTTTTTGTGTGAAATTTGTCTGTAAGTATATATTAAGTTTAGAGCTGAATGAAAAATACGAGCACCTTCACCTCGTACTACAGTTACTATGATAAACAATTTGAGGGAGACAATTCTCTTGCAGAACAAATGCTGATCAGGAGTAAAATAAAAGGAAAGTACTTTTGTCTTGGTACAAATTCAGGCGATTTGGGAGAATGGCATGGAGGTAGTAAAGTAATAAAGGGCAATAAGTTTCAGTGCTTTTTTCTCCTGTTTATGGGAGGTGGGTGGGGTAGGGATGTTAAGGTGATGTTTAACATTAGCAACAATAACCTCATAACATATTCCATATGTATGCATTACTCTGTGGTATGTTTAAGTGCTTATAACTATGCATTTTAATAGCAATTCCATCCAAAGCCATAATTATTTCATCTTGTTTTTTGTTGTTTTGTTCTCTTTAATGGCTGTCAACAAGCCAGCTTTTGGGTTTCCCCCACACATAGTTTACGCTAGTGTTGATA
This sequence comes from Elysia crispata, assembly GCA_033675545.1. Taxonomy (NCBI): domain Eukaryota; kingdom Metazoa; phylum Mollusca; class Gastropoda; family Plakobranchidae; genus Elysia; species Elysia crispata. The sequence goes on from JAWDGP010003786.1 coordinate 92,550, forward strand.
GAGACAAGAGGAATGAGCTCGGGATCTGACAGCGCCTCTTGTTTACTGCCTCGCTCGGCTGATGGGTGGGAATCTTCTGAATGCGGAGCAAGAATTCTCTCTAGACGAACAGATCCCCAGATATTCCCAGTTACACAATGCTTTGTGTCTAAATACTCGCGACAGAGGAAAACAAAGACGTTTGGAGTTGGTGTCTGCTATATTGATGTCAACGTCTTAACTTACACAAATTGTATACCCGATTGTATTGACCTTTCTTTACCTTTGTTCTTAAGTTAATAGCAATCGTAGGCAGAGTGTCTGTCTGTCTATGGATTGCATTTCGCTTGCACTGGCTTGTGTGTGTGTGCTTGTGTGTGTGCTTTAATTTCGATTCTACGTTGTAAAGATATTGAAATAATTATGACAGCAAAAGAAAGTCATCACCCTCATGACTTTTTTTTTGGTGTGTATGTGGGTGTGTTCAATCGTGCAATCACCAACAACGATCGCTCCAGAGGACCTGCAAATATAGGAATAATGACAACAGGAACCGCAACAAAAGCTGCATCAAAGTAAAAAGGTCAAAGCCACCTTAATAGTCATGGCGATATAAACAAACCAAATGATTGCACAAGTCAAAGTTAAAAACTGCAACGTGCATTTTCATAAGAAATTAATTTTGTTTCGAAAACACATTAGGTCCAATCCTGTTATCAACGAAAAGGCTTGGTGTTCTTGTCGCTCGAGAATAAAAAAAAAACAATTTAAAGAAAACATCGCGACTGTTTGATTTTTAGGTTTAAAAAAATGGGGGCGGATATACAACATCTAGTCAAAAAGATAAGTAGAAAAACCCATGTCTTGTTCAATTATGGCATCTTCATGGAAATCGATAAAAAAAAAAGGGTCGATGTAGAAAAGAAATGAACATTAACTTATGTGAGATATAGATAGATTATTAATAACAAACGCAAAAATCAACGAAAAAACATTTTTTCCAAACATTTCTCGTCAGTAATAGTCTATAAGTCAGACGTGAGCAAAAATCTCTCTACTTTAAGGCATTTTTCTATGTTTTGCAATTTTTAACTCTCACAAATCGAAAGAAAAGTTTAAAGTCATTTGTGTTTTAACTTACCTGAAAAAGGATGGACTGTTTCAAGTCATAGAAATCCATTTTATATATCAAATAAGATTTTTTATTTCAAATAACATAGGTTGTTAAGCTGCCTGTAAATCTCTGTCTCTGTCTCTGTCTCTGTCTCTGTCTCTCTGTCTCTCTGTCTCTCTTTCTCTCTCTCTATCAATCTATCTATCTATCTAACTACCTAACTCGCTCCTTTTTCGGTTGCTCCGAGTCTCTCTCTCACACACATAAACATGATCTCATATGAAATGTACAATAATACCTAGATACCTAATTAGATTAAAAATTTAATCCAAGGCGGATTCGATTAAAAAAACAAAACAAAACAACAACAATAACAACAACAACAAAACAACTTTAGCATGAGCCAACAATAATATATATGCTTTAGACCTAGACTAAGAATAATCTAACAAAGATGATACGTTTGAATGACTCAAATTTTTTAAAAACACAATAATTATGACCTCTATTAAAGATGGTTTTGGTAATATATCGTAGACTATTAGTCATTCTTTCTAGATGTTATAACTGCTCCGGCAGCCTTTTAAATACAATAAGGGTATAATACCTAACTCCTAACATCTCTTTTACAAATTTCATATTAGTAATAGCTCAAAAGTGCGAAGCTCGCAAACTTCGTCGAAAAAAGGCTTTCCGACCTAAATAGTGTTCCGATATTTCAATATTGTTAATACGGGCCTTAGCTTATAACCTGTTTTCCACTTAGGGCCGTATGAATAATCGAAAAATACCTTCCGAGCGATCGTAATTCAATGCTTTTGACATGTGATACGATATATAGTAAACTTCCTACGCGATATAAAATACTAGCCTAATAGAGGTCCAAACATTCAGTAATGAGACCACTTGGGGTTTGTTTGTTAAACAAATTTTTAAAATAATAGATATAGAATGAAATTTGAATCGTATGTATATGACTGTTTAGGAGTCCGAGTTTAGAAAGAGTTAGACTGAGCTACGCTTTGCGTTTTTGCTATCACTTGACGTTACAGCGTGTGGACCGAGGAATCTCTTTGTGACAATGTCCAGAGAGATGCGTATATTCTGGTCTGTTTATGCGCAAGTGTAAAAACAAATATTCTTTTATAATAGGGTAGTGCGACGGACACCTAAATGCGTCTGATTGTCAGACACCGACAGAGTTCATAACATTTGTCAAGCTGGCAGAATACTCCACCAAGAACATTGTGCGTCATATTAGATAATTCTAACGAATCTGGTTATAAAAGTTTGATTCCGTAATTACTGGCATCCTGCTATTTTTTTTATTGCTCTTGTTTACCATCTTTATGGGGTCCAGCTGACCATGCAATAAGTTGAGCAATATCATCCTGGTTCTTCATTGTCTTTGAAATAGTGCACCATGTTAAAAATATGAAGTGTCCTGTGATCAGAATGAGCGCTTAGTCATAACCATAACTCTTATTGTAATAACTAGATGGATAATAATAATACCCGGATGGGTGTCTTTAAAGCGCTTACAGCATAGTAAACAAAATACTCGAAAACAACTTACTTTTTACTTTCCCAATCTATTTTAAGATCCTTATAAGCGCTCGAAATTGGCCTTTCCGACCGATCAGCTCTAAAAACTTGGATCTTCTCCACCCTGTTTCTTGCAGATCCATGAAAATCAGAGCAATCGATGCGGAGATGGTAAGACACCACCATCTCACCGTATTGGCTGTTATAGGAAGAGCGCTGGAGACACGATGTGAGATCTATCTAGACCTAGTAACCAAGCTAGATAAACCTGGCCCCAGCGGTGGTACAAGAAAATGAACCGTTTCATAGAAATTTACTTTCGTTTATCACGGCTTCTCTTCCTGAGCTCTGTCTCTAGACTGAGAGATTGATCTGGGCCTCGAAACAGGATTAGTTTTACAAAAGTTTCTGGCCCCTTCAACACCACTCAAGATATTTGCATAACGCCTTTTCTCTGAAGCAGACTCAGATTCGCACTGCTCTGTTGATGCTGATTAAGAATCGTAATTGCATAAGTATTTTTGCAAGTTTATACCTTTCTTGCATCATGTCGCAAGGGTAGATAAGGATGTGCACGTACTAAAAAAAAAAGCTTAGCGGTGCACTGCCTTAGAAGAATTCATGACTCAATGTTATTTATACCTGAATAAAAAGATTTTGGTTTCTCAAAATTCACCAGCCACTTTTATTTGAATCATAAGGTTTCTGATGATCATTTTAAGGCTTTTCTTTGCCTTTTCTTTTTGCGAAAAAAAAATCAAATAAACAACATAATTCAACCCTATGAATTGGTAATATGGAAAAGTGTGATTCTATCTTTATTCCTGGATATTCGTGGACACAAAATTAATCTGTCTTGAATGTAGTTTTCCTAAATAATTTGTTATATCAAATAGATGACCTGTCTGCGGAAGATATGATGGGATAAGAAAGAGATATGATGTCAGTGAATGATAGGAAGGTAAGGAAAATGGAAAAGGTTTCTAACATAATACATAAAAATAAGAAAACAAGCGAAGAGAAGGAGAATGCCAGGAGAGAGGAAATTTGACAGGCAGTAATAAGGCAATGGAAGAAAGCAAGGAAGGGAGATAGAGAGGGATAAAAAAAAACAACAACTCGAGGTTAAAAAAAGGAAAAGAAGAAGTACAAAGTGGGTGATCAGAGAAAGATATGGTAAAGTGTAAGAAAGAGAGCGCATTAATTGGGAAGAAGAATGAAAAAGATAAAATGCTTCTTATCAACAATGTCATAAAGAAAATCTTAAAATTACCGTAACAAACAAAAATCCATATGGTATAGACAAGGGAAAGCAGAGACACACAAACACTGAAATAAATAGAAAAATAGCATAAATAGAAAAATAGCTCGATAGATAGATGGGTAGATGAATAGATAGATAGATAGATAGATACCGAAAGAGAAGAGAGAGAGAGAGAGAGAGAGAGAGAGAGAGAGAGAGAGAGAGAGAGAGAGAGAGAGAGAGGAGAGAGCGATAAAAAAGAGAGATAGCGAGGGAGAGAAAGAGAGAGAGAGTGTGTGTGTGTGTGTGTGTGAGAGAGAGAGAGAGAGAGAGAGAGAGAGAGAGAGAGAGAGAGAGAGAGAGAGAGAGCAAGAGAGACACACGAAAAAACAAGAGGTCTGTAGGTGACAAACTCTACCTTCCTAACAAGGAAGCGAATAATAAAAACTTCGTCTGCCCGGGATCTTTCACAAGAAAACCCGAGGGTGATACCAAAAACATTGTATATTTATTATCGCGGTCTCTCCACGGATAAGCCCTTTTTAGTGAAGTCTTTGACATTTGACATAGTTGCGCTCTTCCATCGCCTCAAAACATACAACATTAGCTCTGATGGAATGGGAGTAAGGGTAAACTAGCAAGCTTTGCTGTATTTGTTTGGAGACGGGACGAAAACGTTGTGTGCTCGGTCTCTTCCTGAGAGAAACGGGCGAGAAAGAGAAATGTTACTGCCTTCCCAACGACAAGATTGTAACATCAAGAAACGGTGCAGAATAGGTTGATGTCCTCAGCTCTGGTAAGTATTGAGAGACTGGTTTCCTGGATAGAGTCGAAACTTTGGATGATTTTTCTGTGAGATGTTTGGGAGATGGGGGAGGGGAGAGAGAGAGAGAGAGAGAGAGAGAGAGAGAGAGAGAGAGAGAGAGAGAGAGAGAGAGAGAGAGAGAGAGAGAGAGAGAGAGAGAGAGAGAGAGAGAGAGAGAGAGAGAGAGAGAGAGAGAGAGAGAGAGAGAGAGAGAGAGAGAGAGAGAGAGAGAGAGAGAGAGAAAGGGATGGGGGAAAGGAAAAACGAAGAATACGGGCTATAAAAAATGGCAGAAAAAAAAAATGGAATGTGAGAAATTTTGGAGATCTTCAGACATAAAGACACAGGCATAGGAAGTCGAAAAAAGATAATGCATAAATAGGTAGAGAGAGCAAGAAGAGGGAAGGGTAATAGCGATAGAGACGGAAGGAGCAGGAAGGAGAGAAACTAAAGATGAAACAAGTAAAAGAGCAGGGAAAGAATAAAATGCTTAAAAGGGATTGCAAAGATACAGAGAGACTGAGACAGGAGACTTCAGTATCAATACATTATTATATATTATTTAATATCGAGGGACAGAGAGGGGAAGAGTTTAGAGGGAGTTCAAGATAAGAGGAAAGGTTCCATGTCAGTGACCTGCTGCATGCGAGAGTGATGTTAACCTCCATAGCATGAGCAAAGTGTCAACATTTCTAAGAAAAGAAGGAATCGAGTTGGACGCACAGGCTAAAAACCCGATCCGTAGTCGTTCTCGTCACTTCTGCTGTACTTGTGTAGTTCTTCAACAAACTGGTGCATCGCCTGCTATTCCAGTACATGTATATCGTGCCGATGATACGACGAAATCAGTATCATTAAAATTGTACAGGGTGAAAGGAGAGGAGTGAGGGCAGGTCCCTGACATTTATCTATCCTGCTTTACTCGCTAAAGCGTCTTGTCCCGTAAACCGATTCTTTTTATGTTATTTATTGTATGTTGCATCGACCATTTTTTCTAATACATGAATATCTCTTCTTCTTACTACTTTGACTGCACCTCTCTATTTGTCAATTTACTTGACTCCTAGTACTTAACCTATAGGCCAATTTTTTTTTATTACATGGCCTAATTTGTATTGACAGAAATATTCAATGGTCATTCAATAGTAACCACAGCATTTCCAATTTAAAAGTGTATTGACTCCCTTCTTTCTTTTTTTTTTTTCACTTCTTTTTCCCCTGCCTGCCTACGTTATTCCTTGGATTCAAAACTCAACTGCGGCTTTAAAAAATGACACATTCATTGAGATTGAGGCGAAACAAAACTATCATTAAATTCAAAAAACTGGTTTGAAACCAAAAACGAAAAAAAGAGAAAAGCAGACCAATGTTCAACTGAAGACGAGTGATATCTTATACAAGCAGAATCCCGCTTGTTTCAAAAGTTTCCATTGATCTTTCGATGGTCAACGCCGATTTTTGAATTGTATTTTGTCTAAATGAAAGTCCGGACATCATTTGTTACAAGACAAGTTAATCTTAACTATCTGAATAAAGAATTTAAATAGTGTTGCAAATATGCGACTGGTGTCAGAAAAGATGTCAAATATATCTCTACATAGATCTCCCTCGACCAGTGATCAACAAAGCAAGGGAGATTACTATCTGCAACGTTTTCTCGTCAATAATCAGCATTGAACCTGCAGATAACATCTTCGCCACCGACGGTTTGAGTTGTTCTCATTCCGTGTTTTCATCGCATGCAGGTGGGCTGTACTGCAGGCTGTTGAGGAAGCTGGGATATCTCAGCCTCTGTCGTTGTCTATCACGGGTGACACCCCCTTGTGGAACACAAGTATAGAGTGACAGTCAGTGAGTACTGAATGGGCTTAAGTCTTGCTGTCATAATTAGGTTTTTAGGTGGTCTGATTATCCAAATAAGTTTTTCATACATTGTTTTTTTTATTTCTCATAGGTCAGATAAATGCAAACTAAATTTAGTGGTTCAAAAAGCGAGCCTGAGAGGGGAGGGGGAGGATTATAGAAAGGGAGAGAAAGGGACAGTGAGTGAGTGAGATGCAGAGGAAATGAATAGGGAGAGAGGGGTAGTTTTGGAGAGAAAAATAATGGAAGTGAATAAAAATGTTAATAAAGTTATATTTGAGATGAGAAATACGAGATTGGCCGAAACAGCAGAGAGAGAGAGAGAGAGAGAGAGAGAGAGAGAGAGAGAGAGAGAGAGAGAGAGAGAGAGAGAGAGAGAGAGAGAGAGAGAGAGAGAGAGAGAGAGAGAGAGACAAACAGACAGACAGACAGACAGACAGACAGACAGACAGACGGGCAGAGAGAGAGACAGACAGACAGGCAGAGAGCGGGAAAAAGAGAGAGAGTAAGAGAGAGAGACAGACAGACAGACAGACACAGAGAGAGACAGACACAGAGAGAGAGAGAGAGAGAGAGAGAGAGAGAGAGAGAGAGAGAGAGAGAGAGAGAGAGAGACGGGTCCAATCTTTCCGGGCTCATTACTGCATTCTTCCTCTGCTCACATTTTTCAGCGGTGGCAGCTCTCTGTGAGTCTCGCTGTCTTCAAGAGCGTTGTGCCTCGCCCTCATTCTCAGCACTGAGGCTCTAGTGAAGTAGGCTCTCTGGTCTCAGGGCAAGAATCTTGGCTCAGCAGCCCTAGACAGCCCTCCCCGCTCCGTGACACCAGAATGAGATTCAACATGACAGCATGACGCTGTTACTGAGTGGACTGATAACAAGTTTAAAGTTCATTCGCGTTGATCGTTATTTACATTAGATCCTCTTTATGAATCTTCTATAGGTTTTGTCTGTCAGTTGTATCAATAAATTGCTTTGTCATCCGATTTGTTTTTCTTTTCTAAAGGGAAGCTTGAGTATGACCCAAGGTGGGACCCTAATTCTAAACAAAAATTTAAATGTTGATGTTAAATTTCATATGTGAGCGTCTCTGGCTCTGTCTGTATCTCTCTCTCTCTCTCTCTCTCTCTCTCTCTCTCTCTCTCTCTCTCTCTCTCTCTCTCTCTCTCTCTCTCTCTCCATCTCTTACTCTCTTGGTGTTACTCCATCTTTTTATGTTTAATTTGTAGATTTTAGGCGGTCACAAAAGATCGGGATAAATTCAAGTAAGTGCAACACATCTTGCTGCCAAAATTGTCAAAACATGCATTTCTTTTAAATATATAGCTACAAACTGTTTTTAATTGAGTCAGTGAAAACAAGCGGAAACAACATACAAAAACTTCTGATGGGTGGGGAGATGGTATAAACTTCTTTAAATAACCATGGGACAAACTCTCTCTCTCTCTCTCTCTCTCTCTCTCTCTCTCTCTCTCTCTCTCTCTCTCTCCCCCCTCTCTCCCCCCCCCCCCCTTTTCTTATCTGTGTGTTTGTCTCTCTCTCCCTTTCTATCTTTCTAACTTTCTATTTACCTCGCTCTTCCTCTATCTATCTATCTCTATCTATGGATCTCTCACTTTTCCCATCTCCGCTACATATCTTGCTTTCTTTCTTTTTCTGCCACACTCTCTCTGTTTGTCTGTGCGTCTGTGCGTTTGTCTGCCTTTCTGTCTCTCTGTCTGTCTGTCTGTCTCTCTCTCCCTCTCTCTTTTCTAGCTCTTTTGTCTCTTCCCATCTCCATTAACTTTTCTCTTTTCCATGTAGTGACCGCAATAATTTAACTAATACATGTATGTAAATTTCTTCCACTTTTTAGAAATTTTTTTTTTTTGCATTTTTTTTTCCTTTCGTCTCACACTTCCCTTCCCCCGATGTCACCTAGAACAACGCGAGAGAGGATGCTGTCTGACTCCAGCGTCAGTCAAGGGCGTCAGTGGTCACAGCCAGTCTTGTCTGTCAGTGTCGCTCACACACACAACGCGAGAGAGGATGCTGTCTGACTCCAGCGTCAGTCAAGGGCGTCAGTGGTCACAGCCAGTCTTGTCTGTCAGTGTCGCTCACACACACAACGGCAGACTGAAGCTGCCAGGTGGGACGTAGTGTGCATGTGTGAGTGTGAGAGGCACCGGACATCCGGTGTTGTGGGTGAGTAACGCCCCCAGGTGGCCTGTCCACATGTCTGTTTGGCAGGGGGAAGCAATTCATTCATGCAGGTCAGTTAGTAGTTCAGGATCTGGGTGGCACAAACGTCTATAAAGATGCATGAGAAGGGGGTAGAGGAGAAGGTGGGTTCAAGATGGAAAATGGAAAGAAAAAGAGAGCCAGGGGAGATCTTTTCCTTTCATTGCACCTATGCAGAGCTTTAGATCAGAAAGAAAAAGAACAAAGATATGAATCAAAATGATGGTAGAGAAGTATAGAGAAAGATAGATAGATAGAGAAAGAGAGAGAGAGAGAGAGAGAGAGAGAGAGAGAGAGAGAGAGAGAGAGAGAGAGAGAGAGACACACACACACACAGAGCCAGAGACAGACAGACAGACAGACAGAGACAGAGAGACAGAGAGACCGAGAGAGAGGGAGAGAGAGAGAGAGAGAGAGAGAGAGAGAGAGAGAGAGAGAGAGAGAGAGAGAGAGAGAGAGAGAGAAAACGTGAAGGAGTAGGGTAGAACGAAAGAAAAAGAGACACAGCTGCTACGCGCTACAGTTGTAGGAAATATTGCATTATTTGGGGTTGATTTGATTATGATCTTGATCACCACAAGGCTTGAGACCAATGTTCCGCACTAAAAGTATTATTGTTGATAACCATAACCCAAAGTTTTTATTGTTATAACTAAATCTATGTGTGTCGCGTCCACTCTGTACAACCGTCGTACGTGCAAGACGATGATTCGGACGGATGAAAACAGGTCACTACTTTGCATGAAGAAAACCAAAGGCACCCTCCGCATAGCAAGTCTGGGAATTGATTTCAGAAGGAGACAAAATTAATAACGACTTGTACAAACAGAGTAAGAAGAAAAAGATTAAAAAAAAAAATCCTATATTTTCCAAACTCCTTAGCTGGTAATTGAGTTTTGATTCTTGGAAAAAAAAAGCCAATTCAATGGTGTATTCGTATAAAATATTCACATACGTCATTTTCATCTTCTTGAAACTTCAGGACCTACAACATGCCGGCATCAAGTCCATTTTTCCATTTAACCTTGCATATATTAGGAACAAAGTGCACAAATTCAACGCTCTTTATCACATGGTGACAGATACTCAAGTGATGTCAATGTACAACGCACTGTCTATGCACCTGTATTCTCCATTAGCAGCAACATGTCAGACCTACCTACCGCATGGATGACCAACAGGTTCAGAGCACTCGAAACATCTCTTTACCGAGATAAACTGTTCAAATTCTCGGAAACAGAAATGGCCTATCACCACGACATCTCAGAAGATTTGGGTATTTTCCTCGTCCAAAAAATGAGGCATGGCCTATGTTTTCTTGTTTACCAGTGTTTTATCGGTCTAGTTTTCTGCCTATCTATCTATCAATCCATCGGTTAGTCTATAGAGTTTTTGTTTATCTGCCTTTCAATCTACGTATCTATGTATCTAGTTATCTTTTCATCTATATATACTAGATACTTGCTATCTTACATTGTACATATTTTAAAATCCTTTATCTTCATCCCTACAGAAAACTAGACTGTCGCATCTTTGCTCGCTTATTACTGGTTTTGACATGTTTTTTTTTTCTTGCTCTTCTCTTCACAGTTTTTAGCCATCTGCCTCGTGGCACCACCACCTCTCAAGCTGCCTATCTCTATACGGATTTCCTTCAATCAACAACAGATCCAGGTGGTGATGGCAGAAGATGCTCCTCTACCTTTAGCTAACACCACCGTCACTTCTGGTTGACCTGTTGAGCGTCACAGACACCAGGTCTGCTCAACTGTAGCGACCGTCAGTCTCGATACTTGCGCGCCTCCAGCACTGAGTCTGGGACTTGTTAATCATCATACACGCTCACCGCAACAAAATTATCAATAATTTTTCCCTGAAAATCGTCGTTTCTTTCTTTCGTATTTTTCTGATTTGTAAGCCATTTTTTTTCTCTTTTAGTTACAAATTAGAAATATGACTGAAAATTTAGGTAAAATATTGTTTTATTAAAACATAATTTCATTTATTACATCTCTGGTCTTTATCTTATCCCAAAATGCCTCCTCCCCCCCAAAAAAAAAAAAAAAAAAAAAAAAATACAATATAATAGTTTAACCGAAGTTTTTTTTTAAAAAGCATGAGCTACACTAAAATTGATTACAACGTAAAGTTGGTCAACAAGCACCATGATTTACCTGTCAGATTGCGATTTAAAAAATAGCGTTTTACTAGGATAAGCCCCCTCCAGTTACGCCTATTTACCGTCAGCTCCCAATAACCAGCGCCGAGAGCAGGTACTTCGCAGGCAACACTTGAACCTCTTCGTCCGCTCGTTCTCCCCAGAGAGCGCACTTTCTCCCCAGTTAGGGGTAAATAATTGAAAACAGATAAGCTTGTGTTGCTCTCAGATATTAATGTGTGCGGGATAGCTGGAAGGAGGCCTGATGCTCATCTAGTGTCTCTGATATCGCTAACTAGTGAACAGGCAGGGTCAGTTTTAAGGGCTGCTTCAGTTCGTTGGTCCATCGTCCACTCTTTAGATGTTAGAACCATTCACGTTCATCTATTACCTGAAGAGGTCATGCGAATACTATTTTTAGCTAAGACTGAATGGCGTGAAATGACTGTAATGTATATCTTTATGTCAAATTATCTGTAAAATATATTTTAACTATTGAAGAGTGGACAAAAGAATCTCACCGTTGTAGCATCTTCTGCAATCTGTGTGGATGCAATGATTAATAGACATAAATGACGTTTGAATCTCAAAAGTGGCGCGCTATGCGCTTTGATAGCTATTGATGTCGAAGAAGGTGAAGAGGAATCTGCGTTTAAGAAGAAAATAATCATGAGACAAGTTACTTTATATTTTCGTTTGTTTAGGTATTTATAATAAAGCTACGTCATATTCTGTGGATATTAAAATATCGAAACAAATCATGGACAGTAAAGCAAACTGATGTTTTCAGCTCTGATAGACGGTGTCAGAAACCCGGTAAAGCATACTCTGGATTCGACGCAATGGTAGAGTTATTTCCGAGGATATCGACCGGAAGCTGGTGAAGAGGCCAGAATGGAGAAAGATACAAGTCGTTAGCTTCTCTCATCTGGTCGATGTGCACAGGCTTAGATAAGTTTCATATTCGGGGAAGCCAAATTAACGATTAGTTAGCTGGTGAAGCCTTCACAGACTTACCAAAACGCTAGAACTGATAACTTGAAACTCACGTCTTGATCCCACCTGCAAGTTGCACAGTAGGCTTCTGACTTGCCCTCAGCGGAAATACCAAGCACATCATTCAACAAGAGGATGGGCCCAAAATTCTGTAAACACTGAACGTCCTCCAATCACTAGATGAGGCAGGTTTAGTTATGAAAAAAATAGGAAATAGACATTCCATTTAATTGAGAGCAGGATGCCTCAATCCTCATGATTCCACGTAAACAATGAATTTTAAGAACATCGTATTTCTAGAGTCAATAATATTAGATTTACAACAATGCTCTGAAGGAAAAGAAACTTCGAGCAAGCTTTATGCTATAGATCCCTTAAAAAAAATTTTGGCCATTGAAGCATTATTTTGTCTAACTCACTCATGCCAATCTTTGATTTTTTAGTCATATCTTGGTTTGAAAGTAAAATCCGTGAACAAAATATTTAACTAAATTTTTCGTCAATTATAATTATCAGTTATCTGCTACTCTTTCTCATTCTTTCCTCAAAACGGCAGCTCATTACTTATTAGCAGTGTGACCATTATTTAGGCAAAAATGGGCGTTTGAGCAAAATGATAAATCAATCGATATCATTTCAATATTTCAAAAACAATTGAAATTCATTTAAATCTCGTAGACCAAACGACTTAAAAGAAAAAATCCATCGTAAAGTGATCGTCAAAGAACTATGTAAAACCTGTTGACAACAGAAAAACCCTTCTTTTCAAAGCTAACAATTGGGTTCCTTAAATTATTCTGTTATACACCTCGTCTTGTTCTTCGTAAAGCTGGTTGTGAGAATAAAACGGATAAAAGTGTACTGTCAATGACGGTTTCAAGGATGAAAGAATCGACGCATTCGATTGTTAAGATGTTAAGCAAATAATTGCATAAGTTAATTTTTTGTATGAAAATAAACCATAGCTGACGAAAGATTAGAATATGACGAGCGTGTGAAACGGAAAAACAATGTCAGACTGAATTTCTCTTGCCTAAGACTAGAGCGCGGCAGCAAATAAAGCTGATGGACAATGTCATTATTCTCCAAGCTTATTTGTTGGCAGAGCTCTCGATAAATCTTCCTGTTTGCTCCCTGGTTCACATGAAGAGGTCGCAGAGAGAGCAGGCAGCTGACTGATTACCGCTGGCAAGGAATATCATCTCCACAGCATCTCGGCTGATGTAACAACATATGGGTGGAGGCGGGTTTCTGCTGCTGCTCTTGGTGCGGAACTATATTCCTACTGGAGAGATGGAGACGCGAGATGGGAATCTTACTAGCTAAGCGCCTCCGTGATGGTACATCGTGCAGCCAGGCTGTGTGGAGGGAGGAATCAAGGGGGCGCAATGGCTGAGATTTACGACACAAACTGGAGCTCTGAGTCTACAAGTTTTCGGTAGACTCGTTACAAAATAATCTAGATCTGACAGAGAGGGCGGCTCTAGTTGCAGTTTATGGGTGCAGTCGGTACACTAGGAGAGACAGAAAGTTCTGTTGAAATATCTCAAGGACATTAACAGGAGTCCATGAAGGTTTTCATTTAGAGGCCAGAGAATTGAAGTATCTAAAAAGTGTTACTTATTCCATCAAGTATTTGAAGATAGCATTGTTGTTTATGGCTCTGTTGAGTGGATTGTACTTACTGCTCACATCTGAGTGATTTGCTCGAACTCAACTTTGTAAATTGCTGCACTTTTTGCATTGAGTCTATTGTTTGTAAATATGGTTCTATTTTGTGGGCTCTATCTTGTTCGGGAAATGTTAATTATATAATTGTGTCAGTTTCTGCTGACATCTGTGGCTTCTGGTCCTGTTCATAAGTGAGAAGAGAGCACGCTCAAATGTTCTGACGGAAACATTCTTAACAAAATTCAAATAGAATGATGGAAAGAGAGAGAAAAGTGGAGACAGATAGGAAAAGTTAGTCATTTATAAGTACTTCTTTTTTCACCATCCTCCTCCTTTTTCTCTCTCCCCGACTCGTTTTCATTTTTTCATTTATTTTTTTGTTTGTTTTTGTCTTAGCCCTCTATCACTGCTTTCGACCTCGTGCCATCATTTCATTTTTCCCTCTCCAACTGATTTTTTTCTGCCACACAGCTTATCATTCTATCACTGGACGGCTCTTTTTCTCCGCCCTTCACTATCGCGCAATTTTCTCTCTCTCTCTCTCTCTCTCTCTCTCTCTCTCTCTCTCTCTCTCTCTCTCTCTCTCTCTCTTTATATATATATATATATATATATATATATATATATATATATATATATCCCCCTCTCTATCTGTCTGCCAGTCTGTCTGTATGTATGTCTGTCTCTCTGCCTCTCTGTGTCTGTTTGTCTGTCTGTGTCTGTATCTCTCTCTCTCCCCATTACTTCAATTTCTCCACCGTAATCTATCGTGCTATTCTATATCACTCTCTCCCAATTACTTTACGACTCTCTTTCCCTACTCACTGCCCCACTCTCTCCTTTACGGGACTCCTCACTATTCCCCCTCCCTACCCCCTCTCTTCCTCCAGTTATGTGACCGTGATGAAACCCAGGTGACACTTTATCTAAAGTGGCCTGTTTAGCAGGCCCGAGTTCATCCCTGCCTCAATCCCTAACACTGCAGACCATGACTTCTGCGCCGTGTCCTTCCACACCTTGGCAGTTAGGACCAACACTTCTGAAGATTTCTCTCCCTTTGCCGTCTGCGTTTAATACAAGGGGCTATAACCCTTTGAGGAGTTCACCGTTTGATCTTTTGCTCGTGCAGAGTGTACCTATTCTCAAATTCGTAGATTCAGTTGGGGTAGACCTATTTTGTCCTACAATAATATAGCAGTGATGAGTCCTCAAATTTCGATGGAACTGTTTTCATTTAATAAATTCCTAGAAATATAATGTAGATAAAAGAAATTAGAGATAATGTAGATAAAAGAAATTAGAGATGAACATAATAAATGGGAAAGAAAACATCTTTACAGAGAATTCTACAAGCTCAGGG